>VWZL01001696.1:508815-569825 GCA_013396915.1 Stercorarius parasiticus
ACTCTCCGGGTATCTTCCTCCGGTACCTCCCGGTATCCTCCCCCAGTACCTCCTGGTACCCCTCCCCGGTACCCCCCCGGTATCCTCCCCCAGTACCTCCCCGTTACCCCCCACTAAGCCCCCGGTACCACCCCGGTACCCTCCCAGGACCTCCGGCAGTACCCTCCCCGGTCAAGCACCAGGCTGCACCGGGGGTCTCCCGGCTGGGACGGGCACACACACCCGGACACAACAACCGTTGTTTCCGCGGCTGGAGGCCAGAAGCGGGACGGCGAGGGGGAAAACCCAACGCGGGGACCATGAAACACACAAGCAGCCCCCGCAAGGTGCCCGCAGCGCCGTGGCCGGCGACACCCGAGCGGTGACGGGACTCGCCGCCTTCCAGGGAAAAAGGGAGGAAAACGGGCCGCCGGTGATGCCGGGCGCGGAGCGGGAGGAGGCCCCGCCGGCCCGCCCGCTCCACCTCCCGGCGCGGTGCGGTCCCGCAGTGGCGGCGGGGAATTCCCTGCGGTCCCTGCTGCCGGTGGCTGCCGGTCTCCGCCGGCCCCGGGCGGCAGCGGGGAGATAGGCACCGCGCTCGCCACGGAACGGCTTTTGCTCGAACAGCCCCAGCCCAGCACACGGGGCCATTTCGGTAACGGGAGCCGCGTTATTTCTCATCCGCTGCCGTTAAGAGGCACCGGATCCCTCCTCCGAAGCCCACCCCTCCCTCTCCCCCGCCTGACGGAGGACCGGAGAAGCTGTGCCCCGTTAAAAGGACCCTGCGCACAGCCCGGAGCAACCAGCCCTCGAGACACCCCGGCCCACAAACACGGTCCGCTGATGTATGAAATAAAAGTAAAATGACCACGAGCCACGAGAGCAGCTCTGCAGCCGAGCTCACCAGAGCTCTGCCTTCTTTTTATGTTAAATTATTTTTCAGAGCGTTCCTCTGCGGGAGTTCTAGTCCTTCCATAAACCCATCAGGGAGGTCCTGGGCCGGAGAAGGTGGCCATATATTCCTGGAAATCATGATCGGGGATTTTTTTTGACAGCCCAAGGAGACGAAAACAGGGCGTGTGGCAGGTAAACAACTCTTGAGTTGCTCAGCAGAAGCTGAGGGCTCAGATAGACGGATGGACAGACAAACGTGCACCCACCGCTGCATCCCTGAGAAAGGGGCAGGCGGCGACGGGTGGGAAGAGGAAACTCCTCGGCTCGGGGATAAGGGTCAAACACTGCAACAGCTGTAAAGTGGATTTAAGCCAAAGCAAACAAACAAACAAGAAAGCCCAAAGAAAACAAGCCGGGCTGTACGCGTGCGATGTTTTTAGCAGAGGTGGGGGAACGCTGAGACAGCACGAGGCCTTGGGAGACCTCAGCACCCAGAGCTGGTCGCTGTGTCCAAGAAACACAAACTGTGACGGGAAGGAGCACGAGGAGGGCTCGGAGGCTGTCTGGGGACACGGGAACCCTTTGCTACAGCGAGAGCATGGGGAGAGCTCGCTTTTCCTATCCTAGAAGGAGAAAAGAAGCTATCAGGTGATCCACTGCCATCTATAAATACACCTGGGGACTGAGTAAACATCATGCAGAGAAAAAAAATAAAGTGAAGCTGAAGAACAGCACTGGCCCAAGGACACATTTATAGAAACTGGCTGGGAATGAGTTTAGGTTGGAAGGGAGGTGACAGCTCCCACCCTGCCACGCAGGGAGGTCCTCAGCAGGCTTGGACGGAGCCACTGGAGTAAACGACGTGGTCCTCTTCAAAGGCAGAGCTCGGACAGTTTGGGAGAGATGACAAGGCTACAGCAATGGGGAACAGGCCCCCATAGCCATGGGGGATGGCTCGAGCCTCTGTTCCTACCTCCAGGAGGCCAAGAGCTGTCCCAGCAGAGAGGACAGACGCCTCTTTGCTTACAGACAGGACCTGCACACGGGAACCGCTTCCCACCAGCTGGCTTCAAACCACTGCAGCGGGATTTGGAGAGTCAGAGATCCAGCAGGGGAAGACATTAACTCCTCTCTCACCTGCCGGCTCTGGCTTACAGACCTCCCGCATACAGAATTAAAACTGCAAGCAAAGCCAGAGCGAACAATCCCTGCCAAGAAGACGCCAGTGCGACCGCGCTGCAGGCGTATGCATGGGCGTCCAAGTGCCGAAAATCCACCGCTTGTTTTCCTCGCGCCGCCCAGGCAGGGTGAAGGTGCTTCATCTGCGAGCAGGGGAAAACGTCCTGCCTCGCAGCTCAGCCCGGGAACGGGAAAGGTTCTCGCAGCAGCGGCAGCATTTTCTCAAAGCTGGGTGCTTGTTTCAATGTCAGGGAAGGGTCTCGGGTTGCTGTCAGCTATTTACATGCCAGACCCAGGGCGAACCAGCTCCCGTGACGTTCACTTCTGGCACAGCGCTGCTCGGCTCACGGGCTGAAAATAACCAACCAATTAGGGAAAAATGGCTGCTTATAAATAAAATGTGGGGCTGTCCCTGCCACTGTAATAAAATAGCATCAAACCAAAAAAATAGCCTGTGCAGAACAGAGGTCTGGCCAGGCTGCTGCTCAGGTCTTGCCAGGGTGAGCGTTTTTGTTTGTACAGCAGAATATTTGGTGTTATAGTCACGGCAGTGGGTGATACCGCTGCGGGGAGGAGTGCTGCATGCTGTCCGCAAAACTGGAAGCCTCACCCATGCGGGACCGTGGGGATTCTGTGCCTTGCGCTGCAGAGAAGCACCCGCGAAAACTGAAAGGGATAAAGCAAAACCCACTCTTGTTTTCCGAAACACCCCGAACCCTAAACCCCAACTCGGCAGTGCCAGACCCGAAGAAGGATTCACACGGAGCTCTGCGTGAGACGCAGCGTGCAATGAAAGTGCTCTGGATGCTCACAGCCCACTCATGTTCCCGCTGCCCTCCGGTCTCCGGCACTGCTCTGGGCTCAGCTGCGTAAGCAAGAGTTCAAAATTACTTCAACAGAAGCAGAAAATGAAAAAAAAAACAACCCAAAACAACAAAAAACCCCAACCCCCTGAAAGCCTAAGGCTGCCGACAAGTTTCCACACTTTGGAGAATATTTCTCACCACGTCTTTGATTCGGAAGGTGGCTGGGAAACCCAACTCCTGAAGGGCTTTGATAACATTTAATTTTCATTCAGAGGCTTTCATGCCATGTGAAAGAACAGGAAAAAAAATATACAAGAAACTTCTACCACTTAGATACATCTAAAAAACCAGTTCACGCTGCAAATCCTCTCTGGCACCTCGACTCCCTTGCACGGGTGGCAAGAGAACTCATTCCCATCTCGCCCGCGCTCCTCTGGCTGCACTGGTGATGCTGCAGCATCTCCATTGCATCTCAGCCACCCGTAGCCATGCATTGCCGCAGCAGGAATGAGGCATAGGAGCTTCAAATATCTGCAGAAATGCCATTTTCCGCGTAACTTTGGTCCTTATCAGCGCCAGCGCAGCGCCGGGTGCACAGGTTGATGGTCACAGCTCAGCTGCCACGTTTGGCCTCTTGCATAATTGCAGCTTGGTATCATGTGGAGTTTAAAAGGCCGTCAATAAACCCCGTGCCGTGCCATGAGCTTTCTCATGTGCTTCGCATGTACATAGAAATGAAAGCAGACAGAGCCTGCCACGAAAGCCAGAGCCACACAGACAAACCCCTGCAGACCCAGATACCCTTCGAGATGAGCAGCTAAAATTAATTTTCACTGAAGCTACTCGGGACAGCCCATCATCTCTCCCCAGCGCAGCCCCACAAAATAATCCCTTCCAGCAAGAAGCACCTTTACAGCAAGAGGCTCTGAGCAGCATTACTGGAGCTGGAATAGGGAAAGGTGAAAGCTGGCGGGGTGAAACTGGGGTTTTTTTCCTGCGTATCCAGCAGTCCTGCTTCCATTTACAAGGAGGATGCGTGTCCCCAAGCCCAGTGCCGACAGGGACTAGAAGGTGC
The DNA here is from genome assembly GCA_013396915.1 of Stercorarius parasiticus. Taxonomy (NCBI): domain Eukaryota; kingdom Metazoa; phylum Chordata; class Aves; order Charadriiformes; family Stercorariidae; genus Stercorarius; species Stercorarius parasiticus. Next base: position 512,749 of record VWZL01001696.1, read on the forward strand.
CACCACTTCGTCCATAGCATCGCTGTCCCTCCAGACTGTGGCAGACACAAAATGGGACACATAGGTCAGAGGGGGGCTGAAAACAGCCCTGGAGCACTGCAACACCATGGGGCTGCCACCGCGGTGGTTCTCAGCATCACCCGTCCTGCCGGCTGTGACAGCCAGCCAGGGTCCATACCAGCAACACGGCACGGAGGGAAGGGGGTGAATGGGAAGGCTTGATGTGTGTCCGGTTCACAGCTCGGAGGGGGACCTTGGCTCCCACCATGCTGAGGTTGGAGGGGCCTCCTGGGCTCCCGCTGCCCCAGCCCAGGCTGTGGTGGCTCAGGTGGACGCAGGAGTGGCCGGTGGCTCCTCAGCGGGGCCAGGGGGCAAATCGGCACTGCTGTTGGTCACGTTCTCATATTTCGGCTCTTCCTCCGAGACAGCCTGTCCCTTCGTTTCAAGGCTGAGCACTAACTCTGGGCTTTTGCCCTTTTCCGTGGCACCTGCAGCGTTGATGGCCCCATCCTGTGCCCCAGTGCTTTTCAGTGAGGGGGATGCAAAAAGGAAGGATCGTCTCTTCCCCGGGAGATGCTGGTGTTTGCCAGGGGATGACTCGGCGGGAGGCCCTGGGATACTCTCCCTCTGCTTGCAGCTATTCACCGAGTCTCTGCACTGCGCCAGGGCCCGGCGGGGTGGTTTCTGGATGGCCTCGACGCTTCTCCTCACCTTGGGCTCCTCCTTTGCACCCCACTTGCCCTTCTGCAAGCTGCCCAGACGCTTGAGCACGGCCTGGACCGGTCCCTCGCCACCCCCCTCTGCCTTGGGGTCCTGCCCGGCTGTTCCCACCATCATGTAGATGGTGGTGACGTTGGGGTCCTTCCCCTTCACCTCCCAGCTGCCGGATTTTGCAGCCGCTTCAAGCGCCTCCACTCTCTGGGCCACGTGCCTGGTGCCGGAGACCACGCGCCGGCGTCCCCCCGGGGTGGCCCGGGGCGATGGCCGGTGGCTTTCCTCCGCCTTGCCGAGGGGCTCAGGGCTCTCGTAGCAATTGCTGGCTGGTCGTTCAGTGGGGGGCTCAGCGGCCGCATCCCCTGGCGGTGGGGACAGCTTGGATGGGCCCCACGGGGTCTTGGGCTTCCGCCCGGGGCTGGGGGTCTCCACCGCCCCAAATTTTGTCCCCTCAGCAAAGGACACAGAAGGACGCTTGGCCTTGGCGATGCTGGAGGTGCGAGGGATGGTGAAGGGCTGTGAGACATCCTCAGAGTCGAAGGCAGATGGGTCTGGGAGCGCCTCAGCAGGGGGGGATGCACCATCCTGCAGTTCAGCCCCCCCCAGCAGCGGGATGCCTGCGGGAAAAGAGGATGAGATTTAGGGCTGCCAGAGCTAACCCCCTGCCCAGGAACACACTGGGGGACATCGGAACAGCGGCTGAAGCAACAGGATTGTCCCTGGGAGCGTTTCCATGGGAGGAGGTTGTGAAATGGGTCTGCCCATGCCAGGCATGTCCCATCACACGAGGCCAAGTACAGCCCTGGTGTGTCCTTGCAGGCAGGAAAATGAGGGTATAAAAATAAATGTGCCTGTGCCCAGCACCCGTCCCTGGGACACACAAGGTTGGTAATGGGGCAGGATTGACCCCGGGCAGCCCAAAAGGCCTGTGGGCAGCCGGGGAGAGGAGGAGCGGCCATGGACATCACCTTCTCTGGGAGGGACGGAGTACTCGGGTCCCTCGTTGTCGGTGTCGAAGGAGGAGGAGAAGGAGCTGTCTGAAACCCATGCAGACGACGGCGGCTCGATGAAGCTGGGGTTGAAGGGGATTTCCGTGTCGTGGTGGGAAACTGGGGAGGAGATGACACACACCCAGCTGAGCTCAGGCACCCCGGGGTGCTCAGGGCTGGGGTGGAAGAGCAACGCCTGCCCCGAGCCATGCAGTGGGGCGAGGGGGGTTGCAGACTGCCCCCCAAAATGGTGACGATGCAGAGAGCCTGGGGTAGGGGGGGTGACACCACAGAAGGGCTCTCAGCAGCCCTGCTTATTTTACCTGTGACTTTGGGAAGTTTGTAGCCGCCCAGGGAAAAGCAAGACATCATAGCGCTGAGGTTCGCCAGCACCCCCCGCACGTGGTGCTTCATCCTGGCCACCACATCGTCATCCGGCACGGCCGCCCTGCATGGGGGAGATGGACATCAACGGCCATGAGAGACAGGGTTTTGCATGGAAAATTGCAAAATATAAAAAAAATACCTGTCTCTAGCATCTGCTGGGCCGGCTCCACAGCAACAGCAGGTGACACAGAGCAGCAGCAGCAGGAGAGGAACGAGGATGGCGGCTGCGAGGGCTCCGTGGTCCTTAAGACCTGTGCAGAGAAGATGGGTTGAGGCCGGCATGTCCTGTGGCTGCCAAGCCTGTAGAGCCACCCTGCACGGAGAGCGCAAGAGCTGGCAACTCGTGATGGGGCCAGGAGGCACCAGGTGGGACCGGGCTACATTGCAGCCTCCCGGCACCTTCCCCAGCGAGGATGTTCCAGTCCCAAGTGCCAAGGAGTAAATTTGAGGTTGTTCTTACTCAACACACAGTCACCCCGCACGGGGTGACAGGTCCCCCGGGAGCACTGGCAGAGCGAGGAACAGTTCACTCCAAAATATCCCTCCAGACAGGTGTCGTTGCAGCTGGAAGAGAGAGGAAAGGAGGGAAATGCCGGCAGGGAGAGCGGGGGTCCCCACCCTACCCGGCTCCCGTCGTTACCTGTCTCCCCAGTAGCCCGCCTGGCAGACGCAAGCTCCTGACACAGGGTCGCAGCTCCCTGCAACACACTCGGGGCAGAGGAACTGGCACCCATCGCCGAAGGTGCCCATGGGGCAGGAGCTGTTGCAGCTGCCAAGACAGAGCACGAAGCATCACCCCACTGCGCCCCACAGCAGAGACCCCCCCACGAGGACCAGTGGCCTGATCCTGGGCGTACCTGGGTCCTGTCCAGCCGGGCTCACAGTGTGGGCAGGACCCGGTCTCTGGGTCACAGACCTCCCCGCGCCGGCAGTTGGGACAGGGCTGGAGGCAGTCCTCGCCGTAGAAGCCGGGCGCGCAGGGCTCCTTGCAGAGGGTCCCGTTCCAGCCGGGCTGGCAGGCCAGGCAGAAGCCGTCCACGGGCGAGCAGGGCTGGCTGCGCTTGCAGCTCCCGCAGCTGCAGGGGCAGAGGGGCAGTGAGGCCTTGACACCCACCCCCACCTCCCACAAAACGCAGGTTTCGCCCCACACCAGCACTGAGCATCAGTTTGGACCACCCTGTAGTGCCTAATGCTCTGTAGTAGCAAGAGGGCAAGGGGCGAGCAGGGAGAGATGCTGCTTTATCACCCTGGGGAGTGGGACCAAGGATGACCACATTTTGGGGTGACACCAGTGCTTTCTGCTGGCATTAGTGCGACGTTTCTTTTGGGACAACGCTGATGCTGCATCCAACCAGGGATGCTCAAACCCCACAGGACGGGTCTCCTTGTCCAGCCAAAGGGACAGGCACAACCATGATGACTTTTCCCCCCAAGGTTTCCTGTGCCACTTGCTCTGGGTGACCCTGCTCTGGCAGGGGGCTGGACTAGGTGATCTCCAGAGGTCCCTTCCAACCCCCACCATTCTGTGATTCTGTCTGGCTGCGGCCCCTGAGTACCTGCTGGATCCCCCCTGCTGCCCCCACCTCACCTGTGCACACACTGAGACCCGTATTTCCCCGCCGGACAGGGGTCCCGGCAGCTCCTGCCCTGGTAGCCGGGGCTGCAGCTGCAGTGGCCGCTGAGGGGGCTGCAGGAGCCGTGCAAACAGTCGCAGCGCCGCTGGCACGCTGGCCCCCAAAACCCAGCCTTGCATTCGCACTTGCCCGTCTCCTGGGCGCAGGGCGAGAGGTTGCAGGAGCATTTGAAGCTGCACCTCCTGCCCCACCAGCCTGGCAGACAGCGGCAGTGGCCGGTGAGGGGGTCGCAGTGGGAGCTGACGGGGTTGCACTGACATTGCTTCTTGCAGGTGGGGGCCCACCAGCCCGGCTCGCAGTGGCAGGCGCCGGTGAGGGGGTCGCAGCGGCCGTGGGGGCCGCACTGGCAGGGGAACTGGCAGAGCCCTCCCCAGTGGTTGGGGTCACAGGTGCATCGCCCGCTCTCCGGGTCGCAGCGCCCGTTGGGGTGGCAGGGGCAGCTCCGCTTGCAGTCGGGACCCCAGTACTGCTCGGGACAGCCTGCGAAGGGAAGGAGAGGGTGAGGATGGGGGGGGTGATGGAGAAGCCTGGCAGCACCCCGAGCTGCCAGGCTGGCAAAGGGGATGGCGAGGGCTGAGCCCTGGGGAAATACTCACGGGAACTGCAGTCTGCTCCGAAGAAGCCGGGTTTGCAGAGGCAAACCCCAGGTCTCACACACACCTCGTCCTCCCTGCAGGCATCCTCCCCCTCGCAGAGAGCTGTCAGCGGCAGGGCGGACACATCAGCACACGATGGCCCCCCTGGCCTCACATCCCACTGCCGGACCACTGGCCACCTCCCGCCGAGGCAGCCTTCCCAGGGAAACCGCCATCCCGCTTCCCGCCCCATCCCTTTGGCCGAGCCGCAGCTTGCTCAGTGAGTGTTTGGGGGTCCCCATGGCGCAGCACCCCACCGCCGCTGCTTGAGGAGAGCTGTAGGGCTTCCCCCCAACACCCAGTGCCGTGGAGGAGCCCCCCGACCGACTGCATGGACTGAACTTTGGGCTTCATCGCCGTCCATCACTCACCGGCCGTGCACTCTCGCCCTTCCTGCTTCCAGCCGGGGCAGCACGCCGGGCCGGTGGGGAGCCTGCGGGAGAGATCCGGGGGCCATCAGCCGGGGGCCATCAGCCGGGGGCGGGGGGTCCCGGGGCCGGTGTGGCTTCGCAGCTTTGGCTAAGGCGAAGCGAATGCGGGCGTTTGCCCCAGCTGGGCCCGGCGGGCGGGGAAGCAGCGCGGCCCCGGGGGCATCGCTCCGGAAGGAAGCCAGCAAAATAGAAGGAAATTTAAGAGGCTGCAGCCCGAGCGGGCGGCGGGGCTGGGCAGCGGGGTAAACCTGCCCTGCTCTGCCGCTATGGAGCCCGTGCCGGGTCCCTGACGCTCTGGGAGCGGCTCAAAGCTTTGCCAGTGACCCAGAGCAAAGGCACCGAAGCGAAGGCAACAAAAGGCACTGCCGTTGATGGCGAGACTAATGGGAGAGGCAACGTAGCAGCAAAGCGGAGGGGATGGCAGCTCCAAAAGCCCTTTGGGGTTTGTTACAACTACCTTTCCCACCTGGTGCGTGGTGGAAGTTTTGCCAACACTCCCGCATCCCCCCATCAGCCTGCGTGCTGGGGGTGCATGAGAAATAACCCCTGGAGAAGGGGTCTGGGTGCCCCAAATGCCCATGTGTGCCCCAACCACGCTCCCCAGCGCTACCCCAGTCTCTGTGTCCACTCAATGCCAGGCTGCAGATCTCTGGCCATGGAAGGACAGACGGACAATGACCCCTTGGGGCTGTTGAGAGGTCCCAGGAGTTGGAAGGGCACAAGCAGGGACCCCCACGGCACCTACCTGCAGACGTTCCTGCCATCGGGGTCGAGCTCCTGGGCAGAGCTCTGCACCCACAGCCATAGCTGGAGGCAGAGGATGGGCCGGGCGCTCCCCATCCCAGCCCAAGTCCCAGCAGCTCCTCAGCACTGCGCCGGTGTCCGTCTGTCCCGTCCCTCCTGTGGCGCGGCCTCTTCCTCCCGCCAGCCTTGGGTTTCTTCCTGAGGAAATGTGGGAGGAGGCACCCCGATCCAGACGTCAGGGGTGTGACGGGGAAGGAGAAGCAGGGAATGCCGCCTCAAGGGCTATTTTTGGCCCTTGCTGCCACCCTAGCAGCAGAAATGGGTGTCCGGGGGCTCGGCGCAGCCACGCAGGGGCTGGTACCTGCCTGAACATCTCACCTGCGGTCGTCCTGCTCCCCCTGTGCCACCCTCCAGCACCCTCAGAGCCATTTTAGCCAACATCCCCCCAACCCACATGAGGTGTCTGCTGCCTCCTCCTCCCCCGACCCCCACGAGCTGCCCCACGGCGCTGCCGACCCCTGACAGGGGCTGAGAGGTGGGGCCTCCCCATTCCCCATGGGGACACGGCCTTCCCCAGGCTGGCCTTTGAACCACTGCTGGCTGCCATCCCACCTCGCCATCTCCCCAGGAGCTTTGTGTCAGCAGATGCACAGGAAACACCTTTTTCCTACTCCAAGGCCAGCTTGGCCGGGGGGGCCCTGGGCTGGAAGCATGCTGCTCCCCCCGCCATGCAGGACTTAACTCCATCGCGCCCAGCCCTGCAGCCCCTGTCGCCCTGCTCCCCATCGTAGCTGACCCCCAAAAAGGGCTCCAGGGTCTCGCACGACACAGCCGGCCACAGCCCTTTGCATCAGCACAGGAAAAGCGACGGCTACGCTGGAAAACTGCGACCGAAGCCCGGCAGCATCACCCGGCCCTTCCCAAGCGAGGAGAGAGCGGAGGCTGCAGTGGGTACCTCAGAGGAGAAATGAAACCGATTTATTTCCAATTCCAGTTCTAGAGCTAGAAAGTACCTGACCCGAGGGGACAGACTCGCCCCTGTGAACACAAGGATTGTCCCAGACTTCCAGTTCCCAGCAGGAAGTACAAAACCGATTCACCCCCCATGCCCGAACAGTGCAGGAGTGGCACTGGCAGTGCTGATCCCGACTGCTCCCAGCCACGGGAGCACCCAGACACCCGGTGCAGCGTGCTCAGCCCCTTCCAGCCGCGCCATGACCCCGGGACAGTGCCCAGCCGGCTGGACCGGGCACCCCAACTCCACCTTCACATTGCAGGGATCGGGGGAGGTAGGAACGGAAAGGCGTGAAGCGAAATACCCCCACAGGGCAGGATCCGGAGACGGGATCCTGGGCTGCGAGTAGAGGTGTGTGGTGGAAAGAGCCCCTTTGGGGGTGCGGCAGTGGGAAACGGGCACAGACCCCCGCTGCACTGAGCTGTGAGCATGAAGAAGTGGGAAGCATGGCTGTGCGGGAACCCCGTGGCTAAGCCGTGGGCACAAGCAGGCGTGGGCACACCGAAAGGGTGGCTGACGGGCAGTGACACCCGGAGGTGCCGAGCTGTCCCATGCCAGGCTGGCACCCCTTGGCCGAGCATCCCCGCGCGTTGGAGGAAGGCTGCCCACGCGGCAGCTTCGCCATCAGCACGGCATGGGGAAGCGGCTGGGGCTCCTGTGCCGCTCTCCAAGACATTGGGAGAAGAGGAGCCGGGAAGTGCTGCTGCGAGGCTAGATCCGGCTGCCCTTCAGGTGGGGTCAGAGGGGCGGCGTGGCTCTGTCGGGGGAGCCGGCCACCGGCTTGCTCTCTCCCTCCGGCTCCAGCTGCGTGTCCAGCGAGTCGATGATTTCCCAGGCTCCGGAGCAGCTGGATGCGGGGGGTTCTTTGCTGCCGCCCTGATACCACAGCCCGAAACTGCAGAGAGAGCAGATAACGGCTGTGGGGGAGAAGAGCCTTCCCAGGGAAGTGGCCAGATCCCAACCTCCCTCTGCGTTTGGTGGCAGCAGCGGGATGCAGCCAGGCTGTGAGCCCCTGGGAGCGTGCAGCATCCCGGAGGCATCAGCCAGGCCTGTCCTTGCCTGCCTGCAAGGCAGACCCCCCCCCCCNGCAGCATCCCTGCCAGCCCTGCGCCAGGCAGCCCAGCTCCGTCCCCGTCACACCCCGCAGGGCAGGCGCCAAGCTCAGCGGGCACCGGCTCCACAGCTGAACCCCAAACCTCCGCCGGCAGAGCCCCGCGTCCCCAGCAGCCCCGGAGGATGGGAGCGAACTTACAAGCTCTTAATTTTGGATTCGGGAGGCTGAGCATCCACGCAGTCTGCGCCATGATCTGGGTGCCAGGAGCCCTCATCTTCATCGCTGCAGCGCAAAGGAGCAGGGGGAAAACCTGTGCTGAGTCACGGGCTCGCCACGAGCGAGTGCCAGGGCCACCCTGGGACTCCCTCCCGACCTGAGCAGCGTCCCCGCAGAGCTGCATGTGCGGAGGCAGCTGCGAAGCCAGGGCCACACGGACTGGAGCTGCTGTCCCCGCAAAGGGCCATCGGGCTGTGATGTGCCACAAAGCCACAGCCAGCCATAGCGACGCTCGTGTCCCAGGCACAGCTGCGTTTCACGGTAAGCCCAGTCCCGGCTCGGTGATCTCAAGCCACAAGGCGCTTCAAACACCGCTTCAAACCCGCGGTGCCTGCTCAGTGGATGCTGCAGCCCCGGTTGCCGCAGCAGCAAAGCCTTTAAGCATCTCACCCCGCACGGCAAGCGCAGGCTTCTCCAGGGGAACAGCCTGACAATTAGAACCACTGGCCGTGGCTCAGGGCAGAGGCAGGTGACAGCCAGGCCTCGCAGGGGAGCAGGGTGATGCACGAGAGGTGACCGCAGGGCAGCGTTCGCACGTCAGCAGCTATCTTCGGCAGGTGGGAGCCAACACCCCCAGACCCCCCCGCTGCCAGCAGACCTCGATGCAAGCAAGCAGCAGGTTTCAGTAGCCCAGAAGAGCCCAGCCCCCTTCAGACCTTTATTAAAGCCCCTAAAAGCCAGTGAGATCCAGCTCCCGCCGTGCCATAGAGCAGCTTTAGTCCAGGCTTCACCCCCCCGCTGCCAGCAGACACGCAGAGCCACCGCTGGTGCCCAGCAGGGTCCTCCCTTCCCCAATGTGGTAAGTCTCTTGGAGACAACGCTGCCCATGAACATCTTGCAGAGCCTCCGGGGAACAGCTCTACCGTCATCTTCAAAGGCTCTCCGTTGGACAGCCTCCAACCGTACAGCGCAGGGACCAGCCTGCCTCGTCCGGCGGTCCCAGTGCCACCACCTCACCCCCCTTTTGCCATATCCACGCAGGGACGAGGGACATTTGGCCGGGCTGTCTGTGACTGGTGACAGGGACACACGAGCGGCAGCAGAGAAGAGCCCAGCCCCTGCGGCGCTCCCAGGGCTAAGCCAGAGCAAGACATCCACTGGTGACAATAAACCTTTGATCTCTGGAAGGCGGCAGGGAGGAGAAGGGCAGCTCTTGGCCTGGGGGAGTTCCCTTCCAGGGCGTCAAACCACATGGAAACTCCTGGGTCGCCAGCTGGCATCCACCCTGCATGGGAGGCTCCTGGTCCTCCCTCCTGGTGAGCAGGACTCACCTGCTCGCCGACTCCTCCTCTGTTCCCAGCATTTTGGCTCTGATTTTTTTTCGCTGTCTTTTGATAGTTGACTTCATCGCATCCAAGAAGAAGCCGGGAACTCGCTCTTCATTCAGCAGCTCCCTGGCAAAAAGCAGCCAGCTGGTTAACCGAGAGCCTGGCAAACGAATCCCACCCCGACCGCGCCAGGAGCGGCCTCTGATGGGTCATGGGTGGCTGCAGGGACAAGAGGGACGCAGTTCGCTGCCCCACGTCACAGCAGCCGGACTCACCGCTGGTAATAGGCCAGTTCCTCCTGCACCAAGAACAGGTTGGTCTTGAGCTCGTTCCTCTCTTGCAAGATCTCCTGCAGCTCTTCCTTGGAGAAGCAGCAGTGAGCAGGGCTCCTGCCCACGTCCACGTCCTGGTGCTGCGGCTCCTCTGTGGGTGACGGATCTCCTTCCTGGGGGGACAGAAAGAATCAGCAGACCCTGAAGCCCCCACCCCAAGGCTGGGTGCCACGTGCAGGCAGAGATGGAAAAGTCTCAGGAATGAGTTTGCTGGTCCAGCGCCGCTGCAGCCCTCCCTGGACCACGGTGGCTCCCCAGCACCCACTGCCCATCGCCACAAGTGGCAAACCCCCCTCATCCTCCGAGTCCCACCTGGCTTTTCCTCCCGCCACCTCACCTCGCTCACTCCTGCCTCCACCCCGGCCAGTTCTTACAGACAAGGTGTCACTGGCGTCGCAGACACCGCACTGCTCGATTTCCAGCAGGGGAGCTTACTCGAGCGGCCGTGTCCTGCTGGCAGCCTGCGGGTCCAGGCGTGCCAGGAGCCCCGTGCAGGGACGGGAAGGTCAGGCCAGCGTTAGCCATGCCCTGCGGCAGTAGGGCCACGGGCTTGTACTCACCAGGCTGGACTTTGGCCGCTGGGCCTCAGAGATGGCCCTGCTCCTCCTGCTCATTTCCCTCTGGGTTTGCAGCATCGCGGCCTCCAGGTCCGACTTCTTCTCCAGCACGCTCTTGAGCTGAGCCTGCACTATGGCCACCTTGTGACGCAGGTCCTCGTTCATGGCCATGAAGCGATGCAGTTGCTCCTGCAGCTGGAGGGCCCAGGGCAGCCGAGGGTGAGGCACAGCAGCAGCTCTGGGACCCCAGCCAGGAACACCAGCCCCACCGGAAAGACATCTGCCCCAGCAGGCTCAGAGCCACCACGACAGCCCCAGGGCAAGGTGACATGAAAGCAGGTCCCCAGGCCCTTCACACACCACACCCGCGAGCTCCCACGCGCTCACCGCCTCCGTGTCTCGGCTCTTGCAGACGATTTCATGGGCTTGGGCACGAAGCTCATCCCGCTGCTTGTCCACCACCTCCTTCAGCCGCAGCATCACCTCCCGCTCCTTCCGTGCCGTGCTGTCTGAGCCCAGACACAGGGGGGACAGGTGTGAGTGGCCCCTGGGACACAAGGACTCCCCTGACCCTGTGACACTATGGGGTTCCTTGATGCTTCTGCAAAGCTTCCTTTTACCATCGTTTCTGGTAGACGGCAGAGTAGCAACGGAGGAAAAAAGGGAGCTGAGAGCTTTAGGCTGCCCTGCAATGGCAGCTTGCACCCTGTGTCCGCCCCCACCACCCTCTGGGGCACTTGGGGGGTGCTCTGAGGGTTTGGTGACCCTGTGGTTTGCAGAACAAGACAGCGCTCATGCTCCCTGGGGGGACAGGTCTCCAGGGCTGGGCGGCACAGAGAACATGTTCAGCCCCGTGCCCAGCCCACCGTCCCCCATGGGAACACCCCATGGTGGCAGGGGACCCTGAACCCGCCGGGACACCCACCTTCCTGGGACTGGCTCTCCGCAAGCTGCCCCAGGAGCTGCCGGTTCTGCTCCTCCAGGCGGGCCAGGCGGCCATGCAGGGCTCGCTCCCGGCGCTCGGCCTCCCACAGCCTCTGCTCGGGGTCCTGGGGGACGGGGACAGCCATGTCAGAGCCATGCCAGGGGGATGGTGACAGCCGGGTCAGAGCCACCCCATGGGATAGGGGCAGCTGGGTCAGTGTTGTCCTAAGGGAACGGGGACAGTCGAGTCTGAGCCATCCCAGGAGACAGGAACAGCCAGGTCAGAGCCATCCCGGGGGGATGGTGGCAGCAGGGTCAGAGCCACCCAAGGGGATGGGGGCAGCTGGGTAAGAGCCCTCCCAGGGGATGGGGGCAGCCGGGTCAGCGTTGTCCTAGGGGATGGGGACAGCCGGGTCAGAGCCGCCTCGGGGGGGACGGCGACGGCCGGGTCAGAGCGACCCCAAGGGGGATGGGGACGGCCGGGTCAGCGCCGTCCCCACGGTGACCCTACGAGGACAAGCGTGGGTCGGTGCCACCCCGCAGGCGACCCCCGAAGGAAGCAGGGTCGGACAAGCCCCCCCCCCTCCCGGCTCACNGCACACGCTCCGCCCGCCGCCGGCCACGTCCCGCCCCGTCCGGGACCGCCCCCGCCGAGGCAGGATCTCACGGGCAACGCTCCCGTTCGTACAAAATTTATTGAGCGACTGCATGGGGTACAACAACCGGGGACGCGGGGGGCTACACGGGGACACACGGGCTGTTGAATATCAACAGTACTAAGAGTCGGGGGAGAGGGCAGGACTAGGCGTAGAGGTCCTCCCGGTCGGCGGAGTAGACCTCCCCCTCCTGCAGCAGGGCGAAGTTGAGGAAGTGAGAAGGGCGATGGACCTCGTGGTAGAACTCCTTGGGGTTGGCGAGCTGCAGCTCATACTTCATGTTGGGGTCATGGCGAACACCTGGAAGAGAGAGGCCATCATCACCCACCTGAAAGACGCTCCTGCCATTGATGAGGAGCCTAATGAAGCCCTCTACCCGCAGGAGATCATTTTTAAGCAGACCATGCCAGAAGACAGAATGCTAAACCCACAGTGCAACATGAGCCGGCCCAACCACATCCTGGGCTGCATCCCCAGCAGGGCAAAGTGGGGGGATTCTGCCCCTCTGCTCCACGGGGGGGAGACGCCCCTGCAGTGCTGCCTCCAGTGCTGGGGCCACCAACAGCAGAAGGACACGGAGCTGTTGGAGCAGGGCCAGAGTGAAGAGGCTCTGAGGGTTAGAGCCCCTCTGCTGTGAGGACAGGCTAAGAGAGTTGAGGGCATTCAGCCTGGAGAAGAGAAGGCTCCGGGGAGACCTTAGACCCTCTTCCAGTCCCTAAAGGGGCTCCAGGAAAGCTGGGGAGGGACTCTGGGTCAGGGAGGGGAGCCATAGGATGGGGGGCAACTGTTTTAAACTGAAAGAGGGGAAACTGAGATGAGATCTGAGGAAGAAATTCTTTGCTGTGAGGGGGGTGAGCCCCTGGCCCAGGTTGCCCAGAGAAGCTGTGGCTGCCCCATCCCTGGAGGTGTTGAAGGCCAGGTTGGACAGGGCTTGGAGCAACCTGGGCTCGTGGGAGGTGTCCCTGCCCAGGGCAGGGGGATTGGAACAAGACAATCTTCAAGGTCCTTCCAACCCAAACTATTCTGTGAAAATCATCACCCTTTGGGTTCCTCCCCCTAGAGATTTACAGATTTACATCGTCGTCTTCTGCTAGTCAAGTGTTTTGTCTGCCACTCTCCTCCCATCTACAGCTGCCTGTGGTTCATCCCTACTGGGCACAGCTTTTCTCTTGCATTTTCCATTCTCATCTCTTCTGCCTGACAGGGATTAATTATTCAGTGGCAATACACCAGACACTACAATCCAGACAGACAAGATGTCTATTTCTCCCCTCTATCAGAGTTTGCTCTCTTGCCACCGAAAAATCATTAAGAACCAACATCCCAGTGCTGGTACCAAGGAAAGGTCAGACCACAATGCTGGTATCCCTGCCAGCGCTCCGAGGAAGATCAAGCTTCAGAATGGGTACGGAACACTTTTCTGAGGAGCCACTTCCTTCTCTTCCCCAATCTATTCACCTTGCCTCCCCTCCTCCCCCTTTCCCGGGGCAGCTCACCCATGAAGTTGTAGTTCCAGGACCCTTGTGCTGGGACCATGAAGAAGCCGAGGAAGCGATCCGACAGCAGCATCTGCACCCTCTCGTAATGGGATGGCAGGTAGCCCTTGGGGTTGTTTCCTTTGTCCGTGTTCTGCCTGCCCCACTCGTAGCCGCTCGGGGTCAGCTTGTAGGCTGTCAGTGTGCAGGAGCCTGGCGTAAAGCTGAATTGAAGGAGAAATGGGGCAAGTCAGACTGATCTGGGGCACAGGAGGGAAACCTGAAATGAGCAAACACTCCCCTTCTGCCAGAGGGGGCACACAGAGGCCTCCCTGCCTCTCACCTGCAGGTGATGATGATAGTCTTCTCCCCATCCCAGGAGGGGTTGTCAGCCATGACCTTGGCATGGGTGGTGACGTCCTGTGGCGAGAGCTGAGGGGACTCGTTTGGTTGGGTGTGAATCCACCCCAGAGGTTCCATTTCCTGACCAAAAGAGAGTGTTTTAGAGAGAAATTAAAGACATTTAAAACAAGAGTGCTCCAAGCATGGCAAAAAGCACACAGGGACCCTTTTACCTGATCCTGAATCAGGCTGGCTTCAGGCTGAGCCCTGAAGTCCCACATCTACAGCAGAACAAGGGAAGCTGCCCCACCACCTTAGGTCCCCGCTACTGGAGACAGTGATCTTCCACCCAATCTTCCACCCACAGTAGGAACAGAAGCTCAACTCACCTTGAGATATTCATGCTGTGGCAGCTGCCCCGGGAGATGCACAGTCTGGTGTGTTCCCCACTGGGGCACCATCACAATGCACCGGATCTCTTTCACTTGGGGGTTATCAGGAGGGCTCACTCCATACAGGTAACCTGCAATCTAGGAACACAGACACCAGCCTCAGAAGCCCAGAAGAGACCTTCCTGTAACCATGTGAGAGCGGGTGAGCCCTGCCCTTAGCTCATAAGGAGAGTATCTCTTGGCCAGCGGGTTCTCACTAGAGAAGAACATCGTAGTTTTGTTCAGTGCTGAGTTTCCCCCCAAGTCTGGGCCACAGGGAGCCACCAGGACCTGGCCAGAACTAGTGTGCTCAGCTGTATTGTCAGTGTCTGTCTTGAGCACAGAGGGCTTCACAAGTTCCAACCCATTGCCACTAGGTCTTGACTGCCCAGGACTGGCGTGTGCCCCAGCAGCGTGGGCTACAGCTGTAACACACTCGTTGCACACTCACCTGGGCCCGCAGATCCGAGATGCAGATGAATTTCTTCAACACATTCTTGGGAAGAATGTACGTATAGCCTGTTTCCTTTATATCGTCTGATGAAACATAAATATGGTTTGTTCGCAGGTGGAGGTTGGCAGCAGAAATCGCTCTGTGAAGAGGAGACAATTATTAGAGGGTGCACAGATCCCTCCCTGAGTACTCGGACCTTTCTCCTTGCACAACTGCCCTGCCTGCTTTCCTACCTGACTCGCCACTCAGTCTTGGAGGAGAAAGTCTGGGTTTCGTAGTTGCTGGTTGTAGAGGTGATGATTTCATCCCCGTGTTTGTTAACGGTGCGGGTCTGTGTGGCCGTCAGCTGTGACTGCTCCTTGGTTTGCTTCTCAATTTCTGCTATCTGCTGTCTCTGCTGAGAGGGGGCAGAGATCTCCATGCCCAGGATGATGTCTCGGATCTCTGACTGTGTCAGGGACGCAACGTTCACACTGAAAGAGAAAATCCATCCAAGTCAGGCATTTCAAAATACGTTCTGGAGCCCTCTCACCAAGAAACAAAGGGTGCTATGAAAAATGAAACCACAACTTTTTAGACACGAGGAGGGACCAAATCACATGATGCACAGATCAGAAAAGGTTTGGTGCAGACATTTTTATCTGCCTTCCTAGAAAGCAATTAGTAATAATAACCAGCTTCCCTACAAAGCTGACAGTTCATTGCCAAAGGCCCTTGAAAGTCGTCTACTCTCCACAAGAGAGTGGACACTCTGGCCGCACAGCAGGAAGGAAAGGCTGGCAGGATTATTGCTTACTTGTTCTTCTTGCCATAGTCAGCGAGGATGAGATCCTTCAGCTGCACCTCCACCTTGATCCACTCCTCATCTGTCAGGGTTGGCCAGATGTGGTGAGGCTCCGTTATGGTTGTCTTATCTGGTTTCAGAATGACTTTGGCTCGATCGTTATTCACATGTAGTGCCCGGAGAATCAGAATCAGACGAGAGAATGCCTTGGAGCAGGAAAAAAGATGCAGTTAGTCCAAAAGAAGCAAACCAAATATACAAGGCCCTAGTACAGCACTCCTCTGTTTGGGCACATTGACAATGCACGGGAAGTGCCAGTGGAATCAATATGAAGGGAAATCCAGGCAGATCCAGACCGAAGTGCTCCCAAGGAACAAATTGTGAGGCATTCCTGAAGCTTTGGCTCCTGCTTCATTTAACAATGGCAAAGCAAAACACAGACTGGGCACGCTGTGCTTACCGTGTAGGAAGAGATGGTTTTCAGCCAGTCGTCATAGAGATTGAATAGAACCATCTGGGGTTCAGTAGCCTTCAGGATGAGATCACCAAACTTCTCCACTTTCAGACAGGCCTGGAAGGGCAGCTGCAACTCTGAGCCTTTGATCACAATATTGGGGAAATCCAGCAAGTGCACCTGGAGTTTATCAAGAAGAGGAATTAGCTCACAACTACTGCACAACATCAGTCCAGATAAAGTCCTTTACAGCACACAGGACTGTTCTGCAATCTCCCCAAGATTTTACAGTGTCCCCACAGCAGAATCTGCACTGGTACCTCAAGTGGGTCCAACATGCCCTTCCGCGTCACTATGATCTGCTTAGGCTGCTCCTCCACGGGAAGGGATCGAATCAAGGCAGCCACTTCTTCGGCAGTCTTCCACTTGGCCAGCTACAGAAAGGCAGCAGGGTTAGAGAAAAATCTCTCTGCTAACAGCACCGTCTCCATGTGTTTGGGAATTAGAGACTCAAACCAAATTCTAAAAATACGACTGGAATTTATGGCTTGCTCCAGATCAGTGACAAGGCCCAGCATTTCCTTCTTACTGATCACAGAGGGCAGTTCCCGTTACTGGAGTTCAGTGACTCCTGACTGGCTCAGAAAAAATAGCTGGCTACACCGCCTCCCTGGCTTTGCCACCTGAGAGCCTTCTCACTGCACTGGATGTACGGCCAAGCGCAACGTGATTTGGTGTAACAGCGAGCACAGCATTGTCTCTCAAGTCCCGCTTGAAGAGGTAAGCTCTATACACCGCAGAGCCTCAAAAACCTTGCAACATGAATGCTTGCACAATTTTACTTTTATATTCCCATCCTAATGCTTGCCTGAGCACAGGTTACACCTGGGAAACTGGAGCTTTAAACTTGTTGAGAGGCAGGAAACTGAAGACCTTCACGATATCTTCTGCTCAAGTGAGGATCCGAAGCAGTTGGAGCCCACCCCCAGCTGACAGCCCAAAGCACAGCAGGCAGCCAGGCCCCTACCTGTCCTAGACGCTTCTGTCCTGCCCACACAGACGTATGGATGATCTTCAGGAAGAGCTGCCCAGTTCTGGGATTGAAGATGAAAATGGCTCCATTGATGGGTTTTGTGGTCAAATTCCCTTCAAAAGTCTGAGAAAACAAGCAAAAGTGACAAGTACATGAGATGAATGCAGCCTGTCCACACACAGCCGACTCGCTGCGTGCTTTGAGCAGGAACTGTACCACAAACTTAAGACCTCCTCTGTGCACACTACAAAGTTTAGGTCCATGTTGATTCCTAGTTTTCCATCACACATGCCTCCACAACCACCCCGAGCACAGGACATTTACAGTCCCTGTCCTTTCCCCCTGGCCTCACCTTGTGAATGGTCACTCTGTAGACATTGGTGTCATCCACAAACCAGATGATTTGGTTGGAGAAGAGCTCGCCATAGTTCTGGGAGGAAAGGTATGGTTCTGTGGGCTCAGATGAGTACAGCTGCAACCCCTTGCGGATTCGTTCTCTCAACACATACAGCGCAGGATTTGCTTTCATAATTTTGGCCATAGCCTGCTGGATCAGAGGTTTGCTCCCAGGGAACCAGTTCCCATAAGCACTGAAGAGGAGAACAAACAGAAGACCTAGTTGTTGCCATCAGCTCTGAGATGAAAAGACAACAGCTACGCACACACAAGTCTTCCTATGTCTCTTCCCTCCTCTCAGTGGGAAGCCACAGCACTCCCATAAAAGCTGCATTTTCGCTAACAAGCACACTGGAGCGAAGGCCTGCTTGCTGGCAATTTCCCCCTAGTTTTCCAGTGAAAAACAGTTGTCCCCACTTGTAGGGGCCCTTCAAACAAAGCCTGTCCTTTAGCTCCAAGAAGATTTGGACAGAAATCTCCTAAGAAAACAAACGATTACTGAGCTGGGAGAATGGAACCATTATTATTGAAAGAGCAGACATCAGGTAACCGGAAAGGACTGTCCCATTCCCTGCATACTGCCCGCTTCTGCCCTCTCCCCTCATCCTCCTGCCTAGAACACAACCCAGTTTGGAAACGCACTAAGACACAGCCGCGAAATGCCAATCACAGTTAAAATACAGAAGGTGCAGATCTCACCTGTGCAAGTTATAGGCCAGATCAATGGCAATGAGCACACCAGTAGGAGACGGATAGATACTCATGTTGTCAGTAGTGTAGTCCAGGAACTTGGCTCGTGCATAGCGCTCGATATCATGGGAATCGTAATCTCCCCAGCGCAGCTGGATATCTATCCAGTACTTCTGAGTGGTGGTGCTGTCCATCACATCTCTGAGGAGAAAGCCAGCCAGAACAATTTAATCCTGCACAAAACTCTCCTACAGTTGCTGCGTGTCTTTGACAGAGAGTAACTGCCACCAAGCACAAACACCGAAGCCGGCTACTATCTGCATACTATCCTGAAAAGGGACTCCACTGCTCTCTTCATACAGCAGCTGAACGCAGAGGCTGTTAAGCGAAACCCTCAGCCAACGGGGTTCAGCTGCAGGTTTAAACAAAGCAGCACAGTTACTCCTCTACTGTGTAGTCACGAGGGTAATCTCCCCCGGGGATTGTCTGGTGAAGATTTGGTCAAACTGAACACAGCACAGGTGCAGACAGTGTCCAATTCCCTCCAGATTCTGGCCCTAGGACAGCCCAGTTTTGTGGGTTTTCCCAAAGAACCCTTCAGAGCTTCTGAGCTCTGGCTCAGGGGAAAGATCAACTAGAGGAGAGAACAGCAGCAAAGACAATCTTCGTATTTTGCAGAAGGCAGTGCTAGGAGGTGCTGCAACCACCTACCCAAACGAGCCCTGCACTTTGCCAGGCACAACTGTGTCCTCCTGCGTCTCCAAAGAAAACCAACCCTGGCTGCCCAGGAGATACAGGCTTTGGTTCAGGATGACTGGCTCAGCAGCTCTGCTCTGCAGCAAGATCAAGGAGAGGGAAAGGGAAACACTCACTTGGAATCTGCAAGCAATGACGGACGTGACACATTCCACTTATAGGAAGCAAAAAGAAGGATATCTGCACACGAGGAATTCATCTTGTATGACTTCCTGGGATGGATGGTCTCTTTCTGCACTGTCTCAATCTCCAGAGCATCCAGCTCTTGATCAAATACCTGGGGAGAAGGCAGTCAAAGCTGAGTTGTGTTCCAGCAAGCTAGTTGAAGAATCTATCTCAACACAGAGCTAAAAGAGGCGCCCAGGAAAATCCCGTTTCCTCTCGTTCCCTGTCAGATTACTGAAGAAGGGGAGCCCTGCTACAATCCCCGGGACAATCTCTGTTGCTAGCAAGAGGCCGGTGGTACACAAGGAGCATGCGTGCACTGCACAGAAAGAAATGGAGTCAACACACTGCTCACCTGACACAAATCCATTACAATGCTCTCATGGATCTTTTGCCACAAGTGAGCTCGGAAAATCTGAATGAGAGAAATCTTCAGCGTGGGGATCTTGCCATGCATAAAGATGCCTGTCAAATCCAGCTGCACCTGAAACCCAACGTATACCTGAAAAGGAAAAGTAGCTGTGAGAACATGCAACAGCACAACTGGTGAAGTTTAGAAAACAGAAGAGCTACTGCTAAGAAGGTTTAGTTCATCTGTAAGAGATTTCTGAAAGAATTAGTTAGATCAATCCACTGCTCTCAATTAGTGCAAGTTTCTACAGATATAAATTCCAGGTACTTACGTTGGCTCTGTTAATGGTAGGAGACCACCACAGGGTGAATCTTCTGTTTGGAATTTGGTTCAAACCCGACCTCTGGGCATTTGTCAGCTTCTTCCACTTCATGGACTCCTCAAAGCCACTGGCCTTCTCCCTAGAAAGGGCAGACAATCAATTCCATTAAGACGTCCTTCATCTCCGCTGACTGCCACGTGCCACATATAATAGAGGCAGGGAACACACACACCAGGAGTGGGAAAGATCATTTCATGCCAAGAAATTTCCATGGGTTTGTATGCTGAAGTTCAGTGACAGCCCAATCCCAGGTGCCCCCACAACTGAACTATACAGCATGCTCAAGGACTGAAAAATGGAAAAGGAAAAGGCTCAACAGAACCAGTACAGCTTGAGCTGAGGACTCCTCCTGGTGCACCACTAAGCTCCAGTTTGCAAGGCAAGGCCACATCAAGGTTTCTCTCACCAGAAGAGACCCTCCCACGTGGGGAAGTAAGTGCCCTTGAAGAGAGTGTGCTCCAGGATCCCTTCCACTCCACCAAGTGCCTGGATCATATCTGTGCGGTAGTTGTTCAGGTTCCAGAGTTTTCCATCATGGCGCTGATGTGTCCACCAGAACGGGTTCTGTTTCAGGACCTGGAGACAACAGTTCACTAGCGAACAGCTTTGTATTCAGATCGTTTAACCTGGCTACACTAATTATAGGAACAAAGATGATGATGATGACATCAGCTAACAAGTAAAAAGCCTCATTCCCTCAGTCCTGGAGGACACAGCTCATCTACAACATGAGTTTAGTCAGTACTACTATACAATTCAGACTGGCTAGAATTCTAAGATGAAGTTTTTATCTTTCAGGGACTGACCTTCTACAAAGACACCATTAGAGGCTTTAAATAATAAACTTTTCCTTTCTTATTAAAACTTAAGATTTTGGAATGTTTGTTTTGGCATCTTTTTTTCCCCTCTTCAGAATTGATTTCTTAATACTCAGTTGCACTAAACACGGTGTTCCCAAAGACACTCCAATCTACTGAAATGCTTCAAAAGTGGCTACATACAGATTTTGTAGCATTTAGTTCTCAACAGCCTCTACTAATCCCAACACGTGGCTTTAAGTTCTTCCTACAGCAGACAGACAAGGCAGCGCACCCGCAATAATGCAAGGTGAAAGGACATTGTCTGAACCTCACGCTCAGCCAGAGAAATTCCCAGTCAATACCTGATACTGTTTGAAGTCAGTCCTGACTCTCCATCCTTTATCGTAAGCCAGGGTATGTCGGTCCTTCTGGAAAAGGGTGTTAATACGAGGAATTCCCCTGTCCCATGAGTCCTCCAGATCCTCCAGAGTCAGACGCCTGAAGAAAAAAAATCCCCACACTTTGTTACCTCTCAACTTTAGAGCAATGCATTAATGAGTATTTCAGGTGATGAAATCACAGAAATAATACAGACCTCAGGGCTCTGGCATGAGATGTTCTAAAATGCTAAGCACTCAGAGGCTCGGCAAAGTGTCTATAGCCATCACTATGAACACGCTGATGTCAAACAGCCAAAACGAGAAGTCTGCCCTTGTAAGTGCGCAGAACTAACTGCGAACGGGTCTGATGTCAGCTTTTCCTGGCACCACCTGGCATACCATTTCCCTCAAACTGTGCCACGGGCGTAGTATCTGCTTGCAGAGCCCGCACCTCCTCCAGAGGTAAGACAGCAGCTCTGCGGGTGGCCTGTAGCATGGATCATGGGCCCAGCAAGGTCTCCAGGACCCTGAGACAGTGCGACACTTCCCCCCCACTGCCTGTCCCCACACACAGAGAGATCTGATTGCACATGGAAACACACCTGTTCTGGGCTATGGCCTCTTGTCGCTTGAGGGCATACTCTGCCCACACTCTCTGAGAGTCAATAAATTCACTCTCCCATGGCTGGATGTAACGATACAAATTTGGGATGAGCTGGTCCTCCTCGTGACTCATTCCTGAGCGGAAGTGAGTGATGCCAACATCTGTCTGCTTGGACCACCTGCAGCAAAGAGGCACAACAGTGAGGTAGGAGCGACAGGAATTCACAGGTCACCCTGCCACGACCTACCGTAAAGGCAACATATCTCTATAGCAAGGCATGGTTCAGCATTCTCACGTATTTTTATGGGAAAGAGTGTCTAAGAAAACACCCAACTCACGTAGGCATTTAGGACAGAGCAGCAAAACTCACCTCAGGTCAGACTGCGGGATGAGAACGTGACCCATGGAGAGCATGCCCAGCCCTCCCAGCTCTTTAGGGGTGTAAAACACCACCGGTGGAAAACGGCTGGGCATTTTGGAATTCAGACCAATTTTGATTCGAGTCTGGATTTTATTTTCACACTTCACCAGCAAATCAAGCAGCTCCTGAGTATTTACAACAGCTTCCCGGAAATATGTCATCAAGCCGATCAGAGCTGTATTCCATTTATTGACAATCTAGAAAAGAAAGCAAAGGATCAGTTCTCAGCCCGTTCTCCAAGCATCTGCAGAAACCTCTGGCACACACCTTCCTCCCACCTTACCTTAGTGAAGGTTGTAGAGCCAGATGCCATGAGGATTTGCCTCACTCTGTTATGAAATCTCTGCATAGACTCATCATCCACACGCAGGAAGCACTGAGCTGTGCGCTCCTTGGTGACCTACAACAGCAGGGGGACATCAGTTCCCTCCTGGGAGCCCTCTCTCCAACACAGGGCAGTAAGGCGAGCTCTTGCCATCAGGCATTTATGAAACACGGGGAGAGAAGAGGCTGAACAGCACCCTCTACAGTTTCAGGTCCCAGCTCATGCCCAGCCAAGGATTTCCCACCCCTCTTAGAAAGGAAAGCTCATACACAGTTCATTTTAACTACCTGCTAGTGGTCCCAGCAGGTACAAACCCTGCTTTGATGCCAGGTACGGGCCAAGCAAGGATTGTCCACCCTATCAAACCCTCACCCTACCTCATTCTGCAAGTTCCAGACACCATCCTTGTGGGTGAACTCCTCATAGCTGGTGCGGCACTTGGGCAAGATGCGGCACTCAAAACCACACATATTAAACAGCAAATTGGGGTTATCCTTGCTGTAAACGGATACAAAGCTATTCTCCCACTGCACTGTGGTGACTGATCGAGGCAAGCGGTTCTTGATATCCCAGAATACAGCACGACCACTGAAAAACAAGATGTGCGCAGTGACAGGCTGTCTGTTACTGAAGTGAAACAGAAACCGGGCAAATTCCCAGTGCTTTCCTAGCCCCATAGTCTCTCACACCCATCACTCACTGTCAAGAATTACAATACAGACCCCTCACCTCTTCTTACTGAGCACCTGCCTATCAATCTCCAACAGTTATTTACTACAATTAATTTTCCCACCCTCCCGCCAGTTTTTTTTCCCAGGTTGTAGCACTTACAGGTTCACATCATGTTTCATGAGGCGCATCCGAGCATCCCGGGGCCAGCACTTCTTGTTGTTGTAGCCTACAATGTTCTCGTTGTTGGGATCTGGATGCTCTGTCAGGTACCGCTGAATCAAGTCTCTTGCCTCATCTGCTGTAAACCTGGAAATGCACAGAACAGGATCTGGAGTTACACGACCAGCTTCTCAGAACACCAATCTGCCCAAACAGATAAGGACTTGCTTATGATAGCTGTTCGCCATAGCACGTTTGAAGGTAACTATCCAGTTTCTGTATCCTCCCACTGAAGGGGGCTTCAGTTTCATTAGCCCAGAGCAACCCATGACTGTTTGAGTTATCTTTCCATGAACAGACGTAAAACTTTATGTCCTCTTGCTAGGAAGCCATAAAAAGGCTTATTTTACCAGTGGAAAATCTGTAACAATTTAACTTTTGACACTGTTGCTTTTCTACTGGTCCAGTGAAGCTGTAGAAAAGCCAACTGAGAAAGCAAGAGGCATATGGACACCCAGTTGTTCTGGGAAGTCTGTCAATTCAAGTATTCCCGATATTTCTTAGCAAAGGCAACAAAAAGCCTGGAATACTAATTCCCACTTTCCCACCATCTGCTGCAAGATGCCAGAACAAAAGTTCAGCTGAGGAAAGCAGGGCCCTGGAGCTCTCACCTGAAGAAGATGTGAATACGGTCGATATATCTGCAGAAGAGGCGAATGGGATGGGCCACCTCAGTGGCAATGTCTTGGAAGCTGAGGAAGTCATTCGGCATCTGGGGAGGCCCAGCCATTTCACTGGCACGGTGCAGACCCAGCACCAGCAGGTCCATCACAAGCCCATAATACTGGACAATGAAGGAAGCAAACTGCAGCCCGCGAATAATGCCATAGGAGTTTGTGTGGTTCATGTCCTGAGGAAACAAAGGGGAATTGTGAGAACCTGACTGTCACAATACATCAGAGGCCTTTTACCTGAGCAGTTGCTTTTTAGCAGGACCTAGAAGGGTTTTCTTACTCCCTCATCACTTCTTTCTCTGGCAAGTCTTGCCTCCCCTCCTCCCCCATGGGCCCCAAACCTCTCCATCTTACAGTCCATACCCCCCCTTTCCTGACAGCAATCATCACCTTGTAGTTGATCACCACGTTGTTCTTGGCTGTCATGTAGTCAGCGATGTTGTGATCAACAATAAGACGCAACAGCCTGTTGAGCAACGTCAGGTCAATCTTCTCATACATCTTCTCAAATCGAGATTCCAGCATCACATTGCATTCACCTTCACTTGTTTCCCAGACATCTTGCAGATTATTAATGCCTGAGGAGACAAACAAGCTTGTCATGTTACCCGCCACAATGCATTTCTCAGAGTGCAGGAGCACCCTTCTGGGCACAGGCATATTTCCCGTAATGTCCGATTTTTCAGCCTCTGGTCCTTCCAGTCTATCCAGAAACTGGAATAGAAATATGTGATCAACCACAAATGCTATGGAAGTTCTCCTCCTCCAGTATATACATATATATATATTAACATACAAAATACAGCCTCTTATTTTAACATCTATTGACTGCAAGTTGCAAATATGAAAACTCAGCTCCCAAGGGGACTTCTAGGAAGCAAGCTCCCGGTAAGAAAACTCATTTTTGTATGGAATACAAGATCCCACTAACCTTGGCACCACTTGTACACCAACAGTGGTGGAGGTTCGGTGTCAGCAGGTTTAATCCATGGAGGGAAAAGTCGTCGCTTATCAGCCTCGTACCACAAGTACTGATCCAGATAAGCATCCGTGATTTTCTCCAAGGGCTCAACATCATAAACAGGAACTAAGTGGCTGTAGAGATCCATGAACTCAATACCCACCTAAAAAAGAAGAAGCAAAACTGAGGCTTACAGTTGACGAGAACACCACGACTTAGCACCACTTAGCTCCTGAATACAGCATAACTTTTAGCATTGCCTGGCTTTCACCAGGACACTTACCTCCTTGAAGGCTCTCTGAGTTAAAAGGTGTCGTTTGATTCTGGACAGAGCTTCATGCGGATTATCATAAGCCTGTTCAATCAAGCCCAACTCCTCTCTCTGCGACTGATTCAGGCGAGATTTCACACTGAAAACGAGAAAGAACAGCTCGTGCACCCAAGCATGAACAAACCAATGGCCACTGTATCAAACTGATGAAAGATACCGTTCAACCAAGCAGATGAAGACAAGATCCACAACTCCTCACAATCCACATCCCCAAGACACCCAATGACCCTTACAAACATGGTATTTTTTTTGTCCCAAGTGGCAGAGTCCACGAAGAACCCCCAGGTGGCCTTGGCAGTACCACAACCTATAGCGTTTACCAGTCCATCAGGGTAAGTTTCATGGCATACTCAATTCCAAGAATAATGGATAACAAAATAGCTTCAGGAGCTTTTTCCAGTGCAGATGTCTGCCCCTTGGCACAACACAGTCACTTCCCAGCTTACCTGTAAGCTTCCTTCAGCCTCTCCAGGGCTAATATGAGCAACTTGGTGTCATGCTTATAGGACAGCGGGGGGAAGGGAATGGGTGAGAACCTCCTGCTTTCCAGCCAGTGCACTGTGGTTGTGTACACAGCAACAGCCTCTTCCGCAGTAATGTAAGGCCCATCCTGCAGAACCACACCACCAGCATTAGTCAGTGAAAGCTCCTCTATGAAAATAGCACCAATGTGGGCAACCTCAGGCAGGACAGAAGTACCTTCAAGTAATTATGCTGCCGTTCCTGCTCAGCTTTTAAGTAGAGCCTGGTTAGCCGGCCCAGATTCTTCTTACAGACGGTTTTGTCCACAGTGGCACCTCGACGGATCCGCTCCCTGTTGTAGTGAGCTGTATTTGTCCACCAGTCAGCTTTTGCCTTCACGTACCTCAGGATCATGTTCTCAATAGGAGTTGGCAGCCCTGGCACCTGGGTAGGGACAATAACGTGAGGGAAGCAGGAGTGAGAAGAGCAGTTCTACTTGGGAGATGTTAAAATTGAAACGAAAGGCCAAGTGAGAGACTTACCTTCCAGGGGATATTGGCCTTCCAGCACCGCCAAGCCTCACTCAGATGCTGCAGGATGGTTCTGGCTTTGTTCTGTTTGATTCCTTCTGGCATCATGTCCAGAATGTCATGCATAACGGCTGCCCTCAGCTCCAGGTCAAAGTGAGACTCCACACGCTGCTTCGTGACAGTTTTTGCTACACCCTTTGAGTGACGGCCTGGAAAAAGCAAAGTACTTCAGCAGTTCTAACATTATTGGGCAGTACTCCTCTTTCTTCCTAATACGGGAGTGCACGGAAGTGCAGGATGCCTGAAGAAAATACACTGCCCACTGCCTACAACATCACCGATGAGCCTGGAGTAGATGATTAGGAGGCTATGGACCCCATAGTGCTATGGAGTGGGGAATCCCACTTCCGTTTGGCATCTACCCTGGGGGCACTGGTGCCATAAAAGCTCTAAGATGGTCAACAGCTCTTGGGATTGGTATGGAGCATGGGTACAGACCACCACTTGGAACAGAAAACTGGAGTTCAAGCTGGCAAGTAAACAGTATTAATCTTTACCACGCACTCCTCCCATCTCCAAGATTTACACAGTGTGCTGACCTTCAAACTGCCTGGCCAGCAGATTCCCCAGCCAGCGTTCCAGCAGTGGTGTGATGCCCCTCATGAAGAACAGCCATACTCTCCAGCCTGGAGCCCAGAAGCCACAGCCAGGACCTTTGCCCACAGGCCCCTGGAAGAAGAGAGACGTGGTAAGAGCAGGTCACTTATTGACACTCCAGAATCTCTCCCTTGTTGCTCAGTTTACATCAGGTCACCATCAAGTGGAAAGGTGGAACTTACTGTATTAAACCTGTAGTAGATTAGGTGTTTCAGGTCCTTGCACATACGAATCTGCCTCATCAGTTTGTACTTGTACCGGTACATTCCTGTCAGCTGACCCACATGGGCAAAGATGTACTGCAAGCCATCTGCCAACTGAAACACAGGGAGCACAGTCAGAGATAACAACGAACAGTACATACATTGCCTCAAGCGGCCAGGTTTATTTTACAGCCAGGAGCAGTGTATTAGGCCATGCAAAGCTCCTAACACTGACTCATACAATGATCAATTCTTATGAACTAGGGTAAAAGCAGAATTTCATGCTATGCTGCACGCTTTCATTATTCACCCTCTTCTCTGTAACACTGCAACATTCAGTTATTTTGTGCATTCTATCTAAGCCTGCCCAGATATTCCACTCCTCCTCTCAAAAAAAAAAAANCCTGAAATGCATCCACATTTCCAAGTCTGTATTGCACGTGGCTGTCCACCACCAACTTAGTCAGCCGCAGAACCTCTCGACACAGATGGAAAGCATTACCGAAACGAGATTTTTTCCTTTCCTGGAAAAGACAAAAAATCCAGGATTTATGTAACAACATTATATAAGAGTGAAACAGCTCCAATTCGGTCAGTCTGTACAACAACTGAACAGTTGAGGCACTGTGGTCTCTTACCACACTGGGTATTTAACAATCTTCAGCTAAACTTTACTCTTGAGTAAAATAGCACATGGACCAATACCTTAGTGGTGAGGGTCTTCACGGGCTTCAGGTTAAAGTTGTAATCCAAGTGAAGGTAGTTCAGATTCTTTCTGTGGATCAGCAAGTTCAGCATATTGTAGCCCTGGCGACACACCTGCAGGCCAACTTCCACCCAGTCCAGCTTTGTTGATTGGAAAAACTTTGTAGCCTTGAAGGAGCGGAACAGGTACCTGCAGAGAGCAGGGAATATAATCAGCTGAAACCCCTACACAAATCAACAGTTCCCCACCAAACAGACCCCCACTTACCTCTTCTTCTGGGCCTTGGGGGGTCTGTGCTTGAGCGCATTCAGAACATAGTATTTCAGTAGCTTCTGATAGGAGACTCGCACTTTCACTGGCTGGCCTGCTGGGCAGTGCTCACGATACCTAGGGATAAACCATACTTCAATTTTTCAAGTAACTCACATTCCTTACTCCAGAAACTCTCCTAAAATCTCGAGAAACAACAGGATGCCTTTATTTTATTGTCATTGTAACAAGATAATAACGTTCACAATCACTAGAATACCCCTTCCCCCAGGAAAGAACTCACCAGTTCTTGACCAGTGGGATATCAAGAGCTCTCCGAGTCCTCCCAGACCTCAAGTTGAAGGGCCGTGGGGCCCAGAGCAGGGCAATGCCGTTGGCTGTGTTATCTGTGTAGAGCGGGGTATCCTTCAGGAAAGGTTCCACAAACTCTGGCAACTCAAACTCTTCATCATCATCAGGCAATGGTTCCTGACTCTGAAATGCAAGAACACCACACAACATCAGTTTCCTGGTTGCTTCAGCTCAGTTTTCAGAGTTAACCAAGTAAAAATAATTTCTTTGCTCTCATGGTAGAAGCGTGACAGTGTTGAGCATCAGAGAAACAAGCAGCACACTCTACAAGGTCCCAATGGGCCTGAGAACTAACTTTGGCTACTAGACCCTGAGCTAGGTGTTATGGAGGTAACTCAAGGGAGATGACAACTCCATAATAGACCAAGGGCAACCAAAAAAGATAAATAACCCATCAGAAGACTCTAAAATAACAGTTAATTATGTATTGGGCTTTACTCTACAGAGACCAAACGAGACAGCTTTGTGCAACCCCAGAAGTAGAAAAAGACTACAAATTACAACTGTGGGGGTTTTTGTGAAAGGGCTATTTCTTTCTCCTGAAATATCCATGTGTGTGCGCCACTATCAGAAGCAAAGTTACAAACAAGGTATTAAAGCCCCATCACCTCCACAAGTAGGGTTTATGACAGACTCTCTCGGACAGTGACTCACCTTGACAGAATGTCTGTGTGAAATGGGGTTGATCAGTGGATCGAAGTAAAAAGCTGGGAGATCAGGATCTTCTGTTTTAATGAAGACAACATTTGGAGTGTGGTACCTACAACACACAACATGTATTAGAACATCCTGACAGCTTTCCCCTCCTCACCCTGCTCTTGAGGCTGCTGCACTTACCAGGTCAGATGGACATGGTGTGGCAGGTTATTGTACAGGTACGGGAAAGCGATTTTGTACTCTGTCCTTATCGGCTGCCTGATGATAATTTTGTTGATGTCGTTAAATTCATTCCAGTCTTCATCCCTCAAATGAGACAAAAAGAAAATGTTATTCGAGCGTTCAGGAGGACAGAAAGGCAAACGTTTTTGTCTCAAGACATGATATCAGCGCTTTTCCTTTCACCTTCTCTTCACATTAACAACCATTCAGTGTCCAAAGCAGCAAGCACATCACAGATTTAATGCTAAAGAAAGTAAACACCCAGAAATTGCTCACACAAGGCAAAACACTTGATAACACATTAACCTTCCCAGCCCTTTTCCCAGAAAACCACTTATCTTTCTTCCTAAAACCAACACTTACTGAAGATTGATGTCTCTCACAAGAGGCTCAAACTTGGGACCTCCAGGAATAGCCATGTTCAGCGCCTTGGAGGTGAAGAATGCTTTCAGGTCAAACAAATAGAAATAGTTGTCATCCACAAGGTCAGTGAGTAGCTGATTGGCCAGCCGGTACAGCGTGGACATCATCGGCAGAGTGAACTGCCAACGCTGGTACGTTGAACCGTTTACATACCTGGAAAAGATCAGAGCACAGACACTCACTACACAGCCAGAAGACAACTGGGCCTTTACCAAAGGACCAGAAATAGCGAAATACCTTTCACTGCCCATTGTTTGCTGAAAATATTAAGGACAGCTAACACATGGGCCCCTCTAAACAGAAAGAAAGACTGCAGGACTGCTTAAGACCATTATGGATTACTTCTACCCAGAAAATACTGACTGCTCCAGTTAATCTCTTCCTCCATATCCAAACTGATTAATAACATTAGTGCACTCTTAGCAAGTATCAACTGAAATTCCAACTAGACAATCCAGGCTGTCATCTTTATTGCATGGTAACATCAGAGTTTTAGCAGTCAACTGGGCAGCAGCCCTCCTGGACAGCAACATCCCTTGCTGGATGCTGAAGACAAGAGGTATAGCCTTCCAACAATACGGTTCTCCCCCCTGTCCTTGAGGGAAGGTTTTTCTCTCCCCACCAACATCACACGCAGCCCAACATAACACAATCAAAGGCTATATACTGCTATGTATAGGTAATTTACGTAGTGTATTTGTTCCCCTGCCCAGTGAATTGTGGCACATACTTCCTGTTGTCTTTCAGTGGCTGGTGGTCATAGAACCAGTCCAGCACGGGGGCATCCTCCTCTGGATCCAGCTCAAGCTGAATCGCTTCCAGGGGCTCCACATCCAGGATGTTATCAGCATAATCCAGAGGCGGTTCTTCATCATCAAACGGGGGGAATCTCATCCTCTTGAAGTGACGCCTATCCCTCTTCTCTCGCCTCATCATAATCCACATCGACCTGGCAGAAACCAGAGACCATTAAACATCGCTTTTACTGTGGACACACGAGTGTTTGCTCACAAGTTCCCACAAGGGCGAAGGAAGAAGGCACTTACCCCCACTGAGCAATGTACACTGGCTCTATGACCCAGGGAATCTCATTCACAAAAGAGATGGCGCCTGTGATATGGTACAAGACTGGAACATCTCTGATTTGCTCCCAGGGCATGGGCATGTTCTCCAAGAGCTTCAGAACAGCATGAGGCATGTATTTCAGAGCACTACAATCAGAAATCAAGGAAAATCAGGGTTGTAAGGGATCTCAAGAAAATAGCCATCCGTCTGCTCAATTTCCTTTATGCCTTTCACTCCTGAAAACTACTAATCTAACCTGTTCATAAAGGCATCCAGTGACAAATTCACAAACCTCCTATTCTACCCTTGTGCTTCATGCACCAGACTACCACAAAGTTTTCCACTGGTTTGGCTTCCAAGAGATTGTCACATATTAAGAATGTTACAAATGAAAAATTTCAGATGAGCTTATGGAGTTTTTACGGGTAATGGTAAGTTAGTGCAATAGATCATGATCCACATGAGATAGCTCTCTGAACCCAAACAGCAAAGAAGCACCGATGATGCATTTTAGTCTTGCAAAAAACGTATGCTGACTACTTGATACTCTTCCCCAACTTCTTCTAAGGTAACATGTTCTCCAGTGCAATACTTTTCAACAACTTCCTTCACTTATCCTCTTGTGCAGTGCTATCCTAGTGCAACTGGTTATCCCATCCTCCCCCAGCTATTATGCTGCTTCATATGACAAACTAACATAGCTTTTTGGAGAAGAGACTCTCCCTCCAACGATCAACGACAAGCTTTGACAGGGCAGCAGCGGAGGATTCAGCTCGACTCCCCGTGTCACACAGCGGGGGGGGGACGGGACTCCCTTACCCCAGGTAGACGCGCTTGTCGTGACGGAACTTCCTATTGGTCATGTCGCCGTGGTCGCGGATGATTTTCCGGACGTGCTCGGGGGGCATGTCCTCCTTCTGCGCGTCCACGAAGCCGAATTTCCTCTTCTCCGCATAGCGCTTGGCCTGCAGCTGCTGCCACTTGCGGGCTGCAGGGACAGAGAGGCGGCGAAGTCAGGCCCAGTCCCGCTGGGGAGGATGGGGGTGCAGGGACCGGCCCTACTCACCTTTCTCCTGCAGCTTCTCCTCAGACATGTAGTCGGGCAGCGGCGCCAGCGGGGTGGGCACCGGGGCGCAACCGCCGCGGTACGGGAAGACGGCGGCCATGGCGACGCACCTGCGGGAGGTGAAGAAGGGCTCAGGGAAGGCACGGGGCCACCCCCGACNGGATGTGGGCGGAGCGAGCAGGCGGGAGGGCTGTCCAATCAGCTTTCGGGCAGCCTCGGAGACAGCAGGCACAGCCCATCAGAACGCAGAGGAGGGGCAGGAGGCGGGGCCAAGAGCGGAAGAGGAAAGGAAGTTGTGCCTGGAGTACACTTCCGGCGGGGTCCTCGGCCTTCTCCGGTCCCGCCTTCTGCTGCTTTTGATTGGCGGAGAGAGGCAGCGGTGACAGCTCGGCGCCGGCTCTGATTGGACAAGGTCTGGCGGAGATCACGCCACGCTGCCTGTAGGGGGCGCTGTGGGGCAAGCGGCACCCTGAGGCGCGGGGGACCTGCGTGGGGCCAGGGCCCCGCCGTGGGGCCGTGTGGGGCGGGGGCGACCCTCCGCCCGGCGGCGTGGGGGGATCCCCCGTGGTGCAGGGCCTGTAGGGCCCCCTCCGCGGGGACAGTGCCCGCCTCGGCCATCCCCGCGCCCCCTCCAGGGACTGTGACGCCCCCCCCCGGCTTCGGGCCTAGGCCCCCCCCCGTCAGGCCTGGGACCACCCCACAGCCCCAGGCAGGACAGGAGGATGGTGCACCCCAGAGACCCCAGGGAGCGACACCTTCCCCCATAGCTGTACTACGGCCCGTAATGCCTCAGCAGGTAGCCACCCCCTTGGTGACCCGTTCCAGGCCCCCCCCCCAGGGAGCCCCCCAGCCTCCTCTGCTCGCCCAGCGCCCTGCAAAAACACAACATCCAGCTCTCTGCAGGCAGACAAACGGGCTCAACCCATAGCCATGGGCCACCCTGCAGCTGGACGGTTGCCTGCCTTAGGGCTTCAGCAGGGTGGGGGCTCCCTGGGGGGTATCCATGGGGAGCGGGGCCTGTGCTGGAAGGGATCTGGGCTCTTGGGATGTGGGACAGGGCTGAAGCGGGTGTGGGTGGGTGGCAGGCTGGGGTGTAGCTCCCTGGCGAGTGATTCTCTGATGGAGACGCTCCCTCTGGCTCTGTGAACCCCTGTATGGGGGGGATCAGAGGGGCAGGTCCCTTCCCAAAACCTTTCAAGCCAAGGCTGTGGCATTTTCCATCAGGAGGGACAAACACAGGTTACCCCCACATCCAGCTGCAGTGAGCTGCAAAGTTGTCATTTATCCCACCATAGCAGTGTGGGAAAAATCATGTCTGATTAGAGGCTCCCAAAAGAGGCTTCCCCAGGCCCTCAGCCCCGCGTGCCCGGGGTACACGGCATCCACATGATGGCAGGAATGCGGGAACACAATCCAGGCCTTGAGAAACATCCCTGGTGTGGGCAGAGGCTGGAGAACAGAGCCAGCGCTGCTGAGCGGGCGCAGAGGCTGGGCTAAGGGCAGGGACTGGCGGAGCAGCTCCTCAAAAACTGGGTGTAAATGGGCCAAACCAAAGAGAAAGCCCTGGTTGCCAGCTCCGCTCCAGCTAGGAGCTGTGAGGGACACATGGGCACCTAAATACCACTTGAGATGACAAACCCAAACATGGAGTAGGTATCTCCAGCACCTGCAAGCTTCCCTGCGCTCTCCACAAATAGAAACGTAAGCGGCTTTGGCCACGAGTCATCTCCAGCCTCCCACTGCCCACACGTGTCACTCGTCTTTCCCTGCCCAGACAGAAATGTGTCTGCTCCCTTATTTTTCCGCCTTGAAACAAGTGCCGCCCACTCCGAGCAGTGTGTTGTTTCAGCCTGTGCCCCGGCTTTTCAAACCAAAGGAGAGATTTTGAGTTAAAGGTTATTTGCCACACAAAGCATGACAGATACAGTGGATTTCTCAAAACTGGTACATGTTAACCCCAAGTAGGATGATCTTGCTTTTATACTCGGTGCTGGGCTGCTGGGGAACAGTTCAGTGTGTGGGAATCGGTGGGGAAAAGGAAATGTGGAGTTAAAAAAATTTAAAAATTCTGATTCCTTGTCCTAGGAAGGCTCCAGGGACAGGCAGAGTGAACCACAAGGATCATATCTTTGCTGCAAGCTGGCATCCAGCATTGGGAATGAGAGCAGCGAAGCCACATGCTGGGTGCTGTGCCTGCCGCCTGCCCTATTTCACAGCCGGCGCTTTCCTAACCCCACAGGTCACAAGCAGTTCGGGGCAGCACGGCCAAAGGCAGAGCCACAGCAGGAGCTGGCACTTGTCCTGCCGCCATTTAGCCTCCCAGTTGCCAGCCCCAAGGAAGGCGCAGCCTCCCCTTGCCTAGGAGGGCAAGAGAGTGTCAGTAGGAACAGGAGAAACCTCCATCTTCCTCCATAGAAAGGAGAGCGGGGGGAAAAAACCCCAAGAGAGGTAGAGTGTGCCAGTGTACAGCGTATTTTTACTCTGCGGCAGGGAGACGTAGGATAAGCAGCACTGTGCTAAGCAGTGACACCCTGGAGCAGGCTGGGATGCTGAGTCCCTTTTTCTGTCTAAGCCCCTTCCCCTCAAGCCGTTTCATTTGCAGCCATTTATTAAAAGCTTGTGTTAGTAAGAGCTCTTGCTGCTGGGTAAGAGCGTTACATTGGGCTCTGCAGCAGAACTTTTCATTCCTAATAGATGCCTAAATCCTAATGATAGGATGCCTATGCCTGAAAACTCCACATCTGTGGGAAGTGACCGTCACGTATCATCATCCTGGCCAGCGACTCACACTCTCCTACTCTCATTTATGGGCACTTAACATATCTGGGAACAAAATGACACAGGAAAAGCTCCAGTTGTCAGAAGTTGGCCACCCATCTCCCAGCACAGCGCCGCAGCACCCGCTGCCCAGTGCTCTGCCCCTCACCTGGACCCCCACCCAGCCAGCTCTCAGCCTCTCCCTCCATCACCCACCTGGGACAATCTCCTCAGGGAGGACTCATGAATGCAGGATTTGGCTTTTACTGGCCCTGGCCTCGAGGGCAAAGCCTTGGAGCCTCTCTTGCCTGGTCGTGCTCCCATGGGAAGTGCCACAGAGAATGCAGGGCTGAGCAGTGTCCCCTGGCTGATGGGATGCTGTGGGCTGCAGCACCGAAGGAGTTAGAAACACACTGTGGTGTTTGGATGTCCAGAAGAGCTGTGGGGAAACAGTGCTCTTCTGCTCCCTTCTCATCTCAGTGGTGCTTCGGAGAGCTGTGAGAGCTGTCAAGGTTTCTCTAAGCAGCTCCCGATATCTGACCACGTCATCCAAAGGTGCTGGGGAAGCAGAGCCCCAGCGCCTGGGTCTGTGAGCACCTCTGCTGTGCAGGGCCCAGGATCTGCAGCCACAAGAAAAGCCCAGATGCTCTGTTAGTGTGGATCCTCCGCGCAGGATACTGAAACAGCCATGTTTGCTCTGCTGCGCTTTGCTGTCCTCCTCCATGGGCTCGGGGCTGCTCATGCCCCATACCCTGCGGGGAAGGGGGCTATTGCTCCTTTTCCCGCTGCATGTCCCGGCTGGACTTGAAGAAGTCACTACGCACCAGGCGGTAGAAGAGGATGATGTTCATGGGCGTCATGATTGCCATGCCCACTGTGCCCACAGCGTACGTTGCCGGGGGCACATTCTCCCGATTGAGGAAGAGCCAGCGGGTCATCCAGGCCAGTGTGGCGATGCGAAACACCACATAGGTGCCCAGGTTGATGATGCTGTTGAGGCGGTAGCAGGTGGTGTGCACCAGGTTGGCCATGAGCAGGATCTGCCGCAGGTGGAGGAAGATGGAGTTTATCTCCACCAGTAAAGCCACGAGGGCAAACCCGACGTACTGATGGAGCAGCACTGCAACACCAAAGCAGACAATCACCTGGGAAGGAGAAAGAAGAGAGGCTGAGCCTGGGAGCTGGCTGATCTCAGCTGCTGCGAGCTGGTGCCGTCCATGCTTGGGCGCAGTGTGGAGCAGAGACGGAAATGGTTATCACACCAGTGCCAAACCACTGGTCATCACCCCACACATATCTCTGCAGCACGGCAGCCTCCAGCCAGCACTGCAGCCTTGGGCGTGAGATAAAGCCTCCCCACCATTGCATGAAACCTGAGCAGGGGTTTTTTTTCCTGTGGGAGGAGAGGGAAACATTTCTATAAACTCCAGGTTGGCACAGGAGACAGCAGCCAGACCTAACCCTGCTTTTGTGTCCTGGGGAAAGCAGTTGGTTGTGGCCCAGCAGGTTTTTCCGCATGCAGTGAATGGCTGAATGGGGCAGGAAGGGAGACATGTAGCCCAGGGCTACGGTTGCTGCTGGCTCAGGGATTCTCCCAAGAGCAGGCACACTGCAGGGATTAAGCAGCTTTGGTGCATCTGAGCCCCGTGGGATGCCCAAGCCTGGCATGAAGCACCCCGGGGCTGCTGGATGCCGCAGCAGAGGACAGGGCTGCTGGGGGCAGAGCGGATGTGATTCCTGCCCGACACCCTCCCTGCCAGGCAGGGAGACTGGCTCTGCGGGCCTGCGCTTTAGCACACTCAGTCCTTTCTTCAGTTTATGCCATTAATGCTGTTCTCTGTATTGGGTCTTTAATGAGATTATCTGCTCCCTGCTTGTTAAGTCACTGTCCTGGCCTGAATTAGCTCTATTGTGAAGATGACCTTTTGACTCGTGAGCAGCAGCTGGAAGAGCTGCGGGGCTCGCTGGGCTCTGCGAGACAGCAGGTCTGACTACCGCCTCCCCTGCCTCATCCCAGGTAGGTCCCAGCGCTGTCCCTGTCCCCCATCCCCAGGCCCAGCAGACCCCTGTGCTTCCCCTGTACCGTGTAGCATCTCTGCCGCTCAGCTCCGGGCTGGGCTGTGCCACCCTCCTGCCCTGCAGCATCCACAACACTCCAGAGAAATCCACACTGGGAGCATCAAGGCAGGCAGAGGGCACTGATGTGGGGCTCCTGCACCACGGCTGCTCCAGCCACCCCAGCCCCGTGGCCATGGCTCTGACCCGTATGAGAGGAAAGCATCCCGGGGAGGTGGAAGGAGGCAATGTGCAGCCCTTCCTGGCAAATGCTCAAGTGTCCGAGAGCTGGCAGGAGCTGAGCTGCTTGCCTGTGCCAGCGGGGACACCTGGGTCACTGCCTGTCCATGCCACTGTTATGGATCATCCCCGCAGCCCAGCTCTCTGCCCCTCTACTCTGTGCACACTTGGGGATTTTTTCCTACCCAATCTTTGGTTGCCTTTTTGCAGAGCCCCAAAAAGTACACGAGTCCCACAGGACCAAGAGGAGCCCCAAGCCGTGCTGTCTGGGCTGCCGGGCTCCTCTCCCCAGGCTGACAAATCAGATATTATAACAGGCAGCAAACACCCATGCTAGCAACAGCAGTCACCCTGCTCAGGTCCCCCAGCCCCAGCCTCCCTGGCGGCACAAGTGCCAGGGTCTGTCCCTTGGAGAGCGGCCGGTGGACTCACCACGGAGTGATGGAAGAGCAGCTCCCAGGACTGGTGAAGTTTCTGATTGAACAACATGTCCACAAAGTCTTCAAGGAAATAACCTGGGAACAAAGAGGCTGTGAGCAAAGATGGAGACAGGAAGGGATGTGCCAAGGGACCCTCCCTTGCCCCAGCAGCCTCTGCACCCGCCTGGGCTGGGGAGCCCCTCAGTGAAGTGATGGGCACAGCTCAGCCCAAGCCCTGGGTGGGTGGAGTCACGCACAGAGCAGAAGGAAACTGGCGTGGTTTGGGTCCCTCCTGTGATCGCTTTGTAAGATGTGCTCCTAGGGAGCGGCACTAACCAACTGATCACTTACTTGGATTTGTTCCTGGAGAAGGGTGAGAGCAAAGGCAGCACACAGACCCTCACCCATGTTACCGTCCCAGGATCAGATCCTACCTCAAGTCCTTTCAGCCTGGAGCCCTGAACAGCTGCAGGATTTGCTGCCGCCAAACCAACCCCACGTCGGCATTTTAGGTACTCAAACCTCCTTGCTGAGCTGTAGCCATGCCGGGAAGCCTGTTAGCACGGACCACAGGGCTGGTGACAGATCTGCAAGAAGGTGACAAGGGAAGCGGGGAGGAAAGGCTTCATGCAGCCAGAGGACTCAAAGCTCCTGGCCTCCATGCCAGCAGGTTTAGCTCAAGGCTTTGGGGGGATCTGCATCAAACCCATACCGCAGGCACTTTTTGGATGGCCCAAGCCCTGTCTGCTCCACAAGGATGGTGGCGGGCAGCCTGGTGCCCAGTACCTCCTGGCTGCGGATGCCATGGGACAGAAAGGAGCCACTGTCCTTTGCCAAGAATAGGGCAATTGTCCGGGGTGCCTGAGACATCGCTGCCCACGACGTGGCTCGAGGGGCTGGTGTCAGGCACGGACGAGTCCCTGGGGACCCCCAGGGGGGCAGAACAAGGTGCAGCCCCACTCCCCTACCTCACCTACGGACACGGCGACCAGGCTGTGTGCCCCGGGTGGGTGCGTGCCCACCAGGTCCTCAGACATCCCAGGGTGGAGGCAGAACCTGCGGGGAAAGGGACTGTGAGTGCCAGGCAGTGCTTCTGGTTCCCCAATTCCCTTCCAGGGTCCTTGGTGCTGCTGACCCGCCAGAACCCTCCTGTCGCCCTGGTCCCCCCATGGCCACCCCTGTCCTTCTGTTTCCCCTGGAGTGTCCCATCCCCTGCTGCCTTGGTGCCTCCCTGTCCCTCGGTCCCCCTGTCCCGCTCGATCCCTCCTCCATCTCTCAGTGCCCCCCACTTTCCAGGTCCACACCCTCCCCAGTGTTCCACAGGGTCCCCCATCACCTCTATCCCCCACCCCCGCGGTGGGCTCAATCTCTCTCGGTACCCCCCTGGCCACAGGTTCCCGTCGGGGTCCCTCGACACCTCCGGTCTCCCCCGGCAGTCCGGTGNGCCACTTCCAACGGTTGCGCCGGGCCGAGGGGGGCGGTGGCACCAACCGCTCCAGCCCCCGGTTCAGCAAGCGGAAGGCTGCGAAGGAACCGGCCACCAACAGCAGCCCCGGGCTGAAAGCCATGGGCATCCACCGGCCCCCGTGCTCCCATGGGCACCGGTCGCGCTGCTCGACGGCTCCGCCTCGCCCGGCTCCGGGATCCGCCCTGCCGCCGCCCCGGGCACCGGCACCGCCCCGGGCACCGGCACCTCCCCGCCACCGCCCCAGGCACCGGCACCGCCTCTCTCCACGCCCGCCGTGCCGGCGCCTCCCTGCCCCGGCCAGGGGTGCTCAGCCCCGGAGGCGGGGGGAGCATCGTCCACTCCCCCCCGAGCATCATCCCCGTGGGCAAGGGCCCGGTGGGCTGCGGGGGCTGCACCGCTGCCGGCATTTCCCGCATCTCCCCCCCGCAGAGATGCAGCCAGGCAGGGGCAGCGCTGCCCCGGGGAACGTGTGACTCGGGGAGGAAGGGGGATGGGAAATGGGCACCCCGGGGTGTGCGTCAGACTTCCCCGGCCATCGCACACCAGAAACGAGAGCCAGCTCAAAAGCCGGCTGCGAGCGTGCCACACAGCGGGGGGCCTGGGTGTCCTGTCACCATGCTGGAGCTGGGGACACCTTCCTCATCCCCCCCTGAGGTTCCTCCTCCATCGCGGTGGCACCAGGTGGCTGAACACCTCACCCATGCGGTGCTGTGGCCGGTGGTCCTTTGCCCCAAAGCATCCCCAATGTGTGATGCCATCATTGATGCCATCGATTACATCACTGTCCCTCACACAGACGCATGCTCTGCCAGACACGATTGCACATCAAGCAAGCAAGAAGGTCCAATTGCCCTGCCAAAAAAACCCAGTCTGCCCCCAGCACTCTCGTACTCCACCTCCCTATCCTGTGCCTGGTCCCGAGAGGAGCTCCCTGATATCTGGGGTACCCCCAGCTCTGCTGTCCGGGTTTGTGGGGATTCAGGATCCCATACTCACAATTTCTTTAGTTCCATCCTACAACTATGCTGCTTTTCCAGCTTCCCATGGTTTGATTGCTCCCTGGGTGCTTTTTGATGTCGCCACCAGAAGCGTGGCTGCTGCACAGACCTTCTGCAGACAGGATGAGTCACCATGTACACACTCATTAATGTCAAACTCTGCCCCTCCTTTGAGGTATTAATTCTGGATGAAATTTTCTACTTTCTCTTTGCTGAAAACAGAAACGTGTGGAGCCCGAGTCGCTGCCCTGACTGGGGTGATGGATGCTAAAACATCAACAAGTGATACGCTGGTGGAAGGGACACTGAGGAGGGGAGCGATTAAATCAGATCTGGGGTGAGATGGTCCCAACCAATAGAAAAACATCCGTTCATGCTGCAGAAATTTGCTTAAAAGCCGGACAAGACAATGTAATTTCATAGCAGTTAAGTGGCGGGCAGACGCTGCCTGAAGTAATCAGCAGACCTGACTGCTCGAGGGATTATAAATAATCTCGTGTATTAGGACTTGAAGGATCACACAGGCTAATCTGTTACTGAGAAGGCCAAATGCAAAGACATTTCTGTTTGGCATAAGATATGCCTAGGAAAGGGAAACATGCCTTGGAGACATGCCGGGCTGCCCAGGGCGCTGAGGGGAAAAAGCGTTTAACAATTAATTGCAGTATAAACTTGCAGAGAGCCGATTCCTAATGAGGAATCATCTGGAGTGTTTTAGCCTCAGAAACCTCGACCGCCCCTTTCCACGGTGACAACCTGCCCTTCACCTGCCTGCGGGTAAAGTCCCACACCATGAAACGCCTGCGAGCCCGGCCCCGTTTGTCCCAGGGACTCCTCCGTTTGTGGCGTTAGTTCTTCTAAAGGTGAGTATTTGGCCAGGCTCGAGTTGAGGACAGGAATAGTTAAAATGTTTCTGGACGCTGGAGAGCTTTTACCTACCTTTTGCGTATGGGAGGAATTTAAGCCATGATTAATTGAGCCCCTGGTTCAGGGGCTTTGATCCCGCTGCTAGAGCACTAGCAACAGCTACGTATATACTACTTTTTTGGATAATTTTAGCCCAGATTTTACTTAATTTTACCAGGACTTGCCACTGGGCAGTGGTTTCTCACAAGCCCTGTTTCCAGCCTTTTCTCCTTGTCTTCCTTCCTCTGCAGTGACGATGTTAATTGGGGACAGTTTCGGAGCTGGAAGCTTCCAAGCCCGGTTACAAACAGATCCCTTGACACCAGTTCAGGCCAAATATTCGGCCACATCCCCCAGGCTCGGAGGCCAGGCTTGTCCCAGGAGAAGTCGCACAGAAGAGCAGGGACAGGAGCTCTGGGGCACAGCTGCCACAAGAGGTCCCTGCACGCTCGCTGGAGAACCGGCCGAAGCTGCCCGATCTGATGGGACTCTTCTTTCACACCTTATTTGGAGATATTGCCTTTGGGGTTTTTTTCACCCCAATTTCGAGAAGTTTTCCAAGAGTCCCCCAAAGGCCTCGTTTTCTGCGGGGAGGCAGCTCAGCCTGGGGACGAGTCGCCGCCAGTGCCTGCTCCCAGCAGGGCAGGGGGCTCCTTCCAGATGTCAGCGAGGACATGCCTAGGGCCGTCCCGTAACGCTGGGGAGACCACAGCTAATCCCACAGCAGGGGCTTTACAGCAGCAGCTGGGGTGTAAATGGAGGGTACAGCAGTTTTTCCAATAGCAGGACGGTGGCTTTTTTCTCCAACTCACAGGTTGGAGTTTCTCTGCAGCCCATCTGGGAGAGAGAACCCATTTTCCACAATAAAGAGTTGGCAGTTCATTGATAATCCCGCGTATAAATTCTGTCACATAAACTGTGTCCTCCCCCAGGTGCTCCCCACTACTCCTGGACGGGGATTTGGGTATGCTTTAGCAGCTTCCCCATCCCTTACACCAGGAGGAGCCCGCTCTGCTCCCAAACACCCCCAAACACCAAAAACCCGGGGCTCGCCACAGCCAGCAGATGTAGGAGCTTCTGACACGGCAAAGTCCTTCTGGCAAAAGTCATGGTCTTGTTTTCGGAAAGCCTTGCTCCCTTAATCTGCGTCTCTCCAGCCAGGGAGGCATAAAGCCCATCTGAGCATCTAATGCCAGACCTGGCTCACACCTCAAATAATTTGAGGAGTCCAAGATCTCAAAACAAATCAAGCAGCTTGGCTTCCAAACTTTAATTAGCTGTCGTCTTTGTCCCTCTCTAAAGTGTGTCACTTCTCTACCTGCTAGGCCATAGGAAGTCAGACGATATAGAAATGCTTTGCTCTATATATCCACATTTTCATTCAGAAAGTCTATTAACTCCACACTTGTGAAAGGATCTACTGTGCAAAATGCACGCCGCCTATGGCAAAGCACGCCCAGACATTGCAGAGGTAGCCGTGAAGAGAGTTGAAATCAATGCAAACTTGATTGTCCACCCCTTCCAGCCAGAAACGCCTTCCTGATGTGGAAGCTGGATATTCTCCGGGTGGAACTGGGGATATACACGCTGCGGCCACAGGAGACAGGCACATCAGTCTCTGCTAGCGCGGTGAGCAGGAGAAGGGTATCTGCTAGCACTGACAGCACGGAGAGTTTTTACTACCTCTTTTTCCCCAGCCCTCAGCTCCATTTCACACACACGCAGAGCCCCAGGATTTAAAGCAAGAAAGGCCAAAGTGTGCATCACTTGACCACTGACCTCAGGACTTGGTCTCGTCCGGCAGAGGAAATCATCGTTTGCCCGGCAGCCCGTCCTTTCGCCCTGCTCAAGCCTCGGAGCTCGGCCTCTTGAGGGAAAGACTCTTCTCTTCCCTCCCCCAGTGTTTTGACGGGCCCTGCAGGTGTTCTGCTGCCCAGGTTGGTCACCCTTCCTGAGATCATTCCTCGAATAATACAGCGTCTCCTGGGAGCTTCACAGCACCGGGATGCTCTGGTGCCAGCTGCCAGCTGCTGCCTGGCCAGGCACAGCCTCCTGCAGCCTGGCGTGCAGGAATGCCCCTTCCCCTGGGAGCCGGAGCCACCCAGGCAGAGCCCCTGTGATAAGCAACCCCATGGCAGGTTGCTCTGGATGTTCTTGCTTTTGGCCTTCTTCCTTTTTGCCAGGACTGGAAGTCTGGTTTTGTTTGGTTGGTTTTTGTTTTTTTTTTTCCCCTCAGGATTTGGCACAAGGGACTGGTAGGAGAAATCTGTGACAACAGCACGGCATCCCTAAGGATGCTGTGGGAGAAACCTGTGCCAACATCCCTAAGGATGCTGCGGACTCAGCTGTCTCTCGGGGGGTTGGGCTGGACCAGCTGCCGTGATTTGGTTGTGCGAAGGATGTGCTCTCTCCTTCTCACTCCAGTTGCACAGATACGCTGTGGGACAAAAAAAATAATCCATTGACAGACCCATTGACTGGCAAAACCCCCTCAAGCACAGGAGCACGGGCAGTTCCTTGTATTTCGCCTCTGCTTTCAGTAGCTGACGTGCCCCAAATTTGTCCACTTGCTGAATTGTTTATCTGCTGCTATTAGTAAGGTTTCAGGTTCCTTCTTTTCTTGCGGTGAACAGGGAAACGTGGGGGCAGGTCTCTGCCCAGCCTGTGTCCCATCTTTCACCACGGCCAGAGGTGAATGCTTAGGAAGAAAATGTGAAACAGCACATATAAATACTTTTACCTTGTAAGCAGATTCATTCCCACTAAATATTTCTTTTTCCATGTCTTCTTCCCTTGTGGGTTAATCGTTTTTTTTCCCCGTTTAGTTCACCGTTCTCAAGCTGAAGTAATTTTTGACAGCTATCT
The DNA here is from genome assembly GCA_013396915.1 of Stercorarius parasiticus. Taxonomy (NCBI): domain Eukaryota; kingdom Metazoa; phylum Chordata; class Aves; order Charadriiformes; family Stercorariidae; genus Stercorarius; species Stercorarius parasiticus. The sequence continues at coordinate 555,786 of VWZL01001696.1, forward strand.
GTGTGCTTTCGGGTTGTATCATGACGTATTTATGATCACATGCTTTTTTTGCGGTTCGGGCGGGTTCGGAATGAGCCCTGCCAGGTGGAAGCACGTCTCAGCCCCTACACCCACACACGTTGCTGAGCCCACTTGCTTCCTCCTGCATTATGAATATAAGCACAGGCACTTCCTAACTGCGTCTCCTGCTGCTGCCGGCTCCACAGCTTGGAACAGGTTAGGTTCCCTCCTGAATTCTCTTGTTATTAATATCACAAACCAAGCTGTTCTGAGAGCCGTGTCCCATTAATCATTTTAGCTCTGCTGCAGTTTTCACCTCGCTTCCTCTTCCTGTGCCTGAACAGTCTTCAATAACGTTCGCTTCTGTGGGTAACACTCGGTTAAAAATTCAGCAGGTCTGCTAGGGCAGGGAAGGATGGTGGCCTGAGCAAGCTGGGGACTAGCAAAGGTGGGACAAGGATGCAGCCATGCAGCCACGGCTCCACTACGGCATGAAAAAATGTGCGGTAGTAGGGACCTGAAGGGAGGAGAGCTACCCCCATTAAATCTTTGCCTTTAAACTTGAATTTTCCGGAGTGCTGACAACACCGGAGAGACACAGCAAAAGCGAAGATATCCAATAAAATATGAAGGCAGCTCAGCAGCTCGTGTGAGTCAGCACCAACATGGGCGGCAGGTCCGGTCAGAGATTTCCAATGCCTACCTGGGCTCTGTGCGCGTTTGAGGGCACTGCTTCCTTTTGCTCCCTTCCCAAGTTTGATCCTGCTGTGCATTACAAGCAAAAGTCTCAACCACTCTGAGCAGCTGGCTCTGGGTTACCTAACAGAAGGCCAAAAGTTGCTTACAGAGCATCTTCCCGAAAATCTGCCTCCAATACCATCCCATTGCCTGAATCCCTCGAGGGCGTATTGCATGTTCCTCGGTGCTTGCTCTCAGAGATGCAGTAACGCAGCATCCCTGCAGCTAACCCAAACCTTCCCTCTTACATCCAACGCCCTTTGCAACTCCCTATCCCTTGCCGTCACCTTTGCTCTCATCAGAAGCGGGGATTTCGCTTCACCTTTCTCCCTTTGCATTTTACAAAAGCATTTACCCTGGTGCTCGGCCACATCCAGCAGCATCCAGCAGACAAATTAGCTGCTCAGCCCCGCACAGGACCCGGCTCCACCCAACTCGTCCCAAAGCCTCCTACAGCTGCAAGGTTTTGTACCTGCCACTTTGCCAGCACGCTGAAGCTTTCATCCATAAGCAAACAACGTTTTTCAGCAATTTCTGCTGAGTCAGAGAATGCCTCCGCGAGGGCTGCTGCTTCTCCACGTGGGAACGCGCTTCTGGGGAATAATTACAAAGAGTTTAAACAGGGACGTTCGGCAGCCAAATTGCTTCACATGCAGGCGGTTGGCCAGGAAGGCAGAGCCTGAAAGCTACTCGTTGGCGCTGTGAGAAAATACCTCACACCTGCGCCCATCATGGGCGTGCATCGCCTGTGGGCCAAAATCCCTCCTAACACGGCAACACCCCAGGACTGGAAGGTGTGCTCAGGGCTTGGTGGGTCTGATGAAGTGAGTTGCTTTGCAAAAAAGCCATCTTGCACTTACCAAACATCCCTCTGCGTGCCCTTTTCTCCGGGCCATGCCCACCGAAGGATTTTTATCCCCCCCCCCCGCCTACGCTGGATTTGGGACCGCCCCGTGCGGCATAAAGCTGGTCCCTGCAAAGCCCCGGTTCTGCAAGGGAGAGGATGGAAGCACACTGCTAGTAACTTCCCCCCCCCTAAATTTTGGGGCATATTTTAAGGTTGTGAAACATATTGACTGTGAAATAGAGATAAGAGCTGGAGTAGACACAAACAGAGTAGGCGTTACTCCCGGTTTTTTGCAACTCCCACTCTGCTGCAAAAATAGTACAGCAAGGAGCACGCTGCTCTGTGCCATCCTTCGGGGACCAAACAACGATGGGACCACGTGCCTGGACATCGGTGGACCGAACCAGAAGCAGAGCTGGGACGTAAGGCACGTGCAGAGGTACTGAACGCTTCACGTTCCTTAAAATCAATGGAGAGAGATCTTACAAAGAGATCAAATTAAATCATTTAAAACGCCATAGAACTATATAAAAAGTAGTGACATCATTCCAAGGTGCTGCAAAACCACGTTGCACTGAGATAGACTGCTTTCCATCAAGAAAAGGGGCGATGGGAAGACGCAGTGGGGTGTCACTGCATCCACTCAAGTTTCTGTTCACATTGCACATGACGTAGCTGGTCTTTAGACCACACCTGCGCCATAACTCCTACGTGCCCTTAATTCTTTTGCAATTTTCAACCCTAGCAAAATGCACTTAACTAGGCACAGACCAGTTGCAGAAATCAGATAAGACGCACTGGCTTCCAGGAGATGCAGCTCCTGACGGATGGGGACATTGTGCAACTCGGGGAGAGCATCACCCAGCTGTGGGCTGGTGGCAAGGAGAGCGCTTGCAGTAAGAGGCGAGGGTGTCACCTCAGCAGAGGAGAAACCCGCGGATGGTGGCGGCGGTGGCTTTCCGACCTGAGGGACAGGCACCGGAGCCCCCCACGGCAGGACTGGGTGAGTACCCACCAATGCTTCTCCTCAGGGACTCAGCAACGCGGTGGGGATTTGCAAGAGCAAGTCACCACCCTGCACCAAAACCCGCCTTGAACAACCCTCCTCTGCTCCATTTCTTGCTTTTTTTGCTCTAAAACAGAGAGGGACATTTTCTAACCAGCCTCTCAGCTGATTGCTAAGGCAGGGACAGCCCTAAAGACCGAGTTTTTTCGGCTCTTTTCTAGCCCAGGCAACATTTTGGGCAGGAATTACTGCTTTCATGGGAATTAGTGCAAATAACATTATCTGGACAAATGCTGGAGAGGTTTTGGAGAGGCTGAAGCAGCTCTTCAGACCCCAGTTTGGGGGAGCCGCAGGCTACAGAAGCAGCACCTCGCCATAAATAATTGCGTTTATTTACAACACGACTGTCATAAATCACGTTTGCTCGCTCACCTCATGCTGCAGTTGAGTTTAATGAGACACGGGGCTGAATGCAAAAACATGGGTTAAGCCGGAGGAGAAAAGGCCAGAGGAATGGGCTTGGGGCTTGGAGACAAAGTTGAAAAAGTGGGGAAATTTGTGTTTTCTGCCAGTTGTGAGTTTTTTTTTCCTGCGGTACCGAGAGTTTGGGACCCCTCGAGCACATGGCACTGACCTGCTCCCAGCCGGGGTGGTGGTGGCTCTATATTTTGGGGTGGGATTTTGCAACAACGGCACAAGGGTGCACGGGGAGGACTGTCTGCCAAGGGGCAAAAGACAGCAAATCCAGAAGACAGCATCTGTGGTGGACATCCCCTCTCTGTGCTCGCCCACAGCCACCAGCATGGACTCCGACGACATCATCACCGCCGAGGTCTGCAAGGAGGACGACATTGGGGACGGAGGGTGAGTGGAGGGGACAGTGGGGAGGAGGCTGGGGCCTGGGCCGCCACCATGAGGCCTGCAGGCAAGCAGGGGTGGCATCGCCATGGCAAGAGCCGCCACGTTCATGGCCGCCATGTTGGCAGCCGCCATGTTGTTGGTTGAGGGAGCAGTTTGTTGGCCACGAGGCATCAAGCCTCAGCTCCATGGGGCACCCACCTCTCCCACAGGCTCTGGGAGGCGACGGTGGCTGGCTACCCGGTGCTGCTGGTGAGGAACAAGAAGGAGTTCCACGCCCTGGGCAGCAAGTGCCCCCACCATGGTGCCCCGCTCAGCAAAGGTAAGGCTGGTGCCGGGCAGGGGAAGCAGCCACATCAGGGAGGTCGGCTCTTACTGCTCGGTTGTGTGGGGGGGTTTCTGTTGCAGGGGTTTTGAGAGGGGAGAGGCTGCGCTGCCCCTGGCACGGCGCCTGCTTTAACATCAAAACCGGAGACATCGAGGAATACCCTTCTCTGGACTGCCTTCCCTGCTTTAAGGTGACTTCTTGTCTCTTCCTCCTCCCAGCTTGGGCCACGTCCTCCATACCACTTGCATTCATTCACTCCCACAAGCTCCATGTTCCCGACACCAACTGAAAGGATCCTGACCTGACCATGGCTCCGTGGTCCAGGTCACACAGAGCTACATGTGGGATGATTTCTTGGCATCATGTAACTCCCTGTCCTAAAGCTCCTTTCAATCAAAGGTGATGCCGTACATCCTGGTATGTATCAGAGCCAGCACAGCTCTTTTGGAAAGAAAAAAGGATTTACACCTCTTCCTGAGTGCCCTTGGGGTGAGGAGAAAAGCTCATGAGCTCCTCAGCATCGTTTGACATCCAAGTCACTCTCAGCGTATCAGAGATAGATGGCCCACTAGACCAGACCCTCCCAGGAAAGCTCCTACCACAGCCTCATGAATCCAGCACTTAAATGCACTCTCCTTTCACCCCTGCAGGTAAAGGTGGAAGACGGAAAGGTATTTGTTACAGCAAAAAAGAAGGTACTGACCTTACCTGCTATCACTAAGCACAAGCAGTATCTTGGGCTAGGCATGGTTTCAGCATTTCTCACTTACTTTCTCCTAGGATCTTGAAAGCAGCGTGAGGATGAAGGACACAAGCAAGCGATGCCTCCTCAACCGGGACACGATGCTGCTTCTAGGGGGAGGTCAGTGAAGTGGTCTGTACTGTGCCCTCCCCACAGGTGCTGTGAGCTACCACTCTCTTCTCCAGGGAGGACCTACCTTCTTCCTCCTACTCCATAGTGACGTGTAAGATGGCTGAGATGAGCAACTCTTGTAGGTGTGGCTGCCCTGCTGTGTGCAGAGACACTTCGCCAAGAGGGCTTTACTGGCAGGATCATCATGGCCACCAAAGAGAAACACGTTCCATACGACAAGTCCAAACTGAGCAAGGTTCGTATGTGAGAAGGGTAGGACTGTACCTGGGTACCATGTTTGAACTAGGGACATGGGCAACACTCAGAACCAGAGTGAGCAATTGAGTGAGCTGTTCTGGCAAAGCATAAGGAGTGTTGAGGCACCCACAAGGAAAAGGGTTATAATTTCCAGCTAACATCTCACTTCTTCCTCCCAGAAAGTCTTTGATCAGAGTCCACCATAAGCTAATGGTTTTATTCACTTTCACTGAGTTCTTCCCACTAGAGTTTGAGTTGATGGGTTTTTCTGAGGGGGAACAAGAACATGATGGGGATGGGGCAGCGTGGGGAGCTGTGATTTACTAATGCAAAATTCACCTCTGACACAAACTTACTTCCCAGTAAACACTACAAGAGTATTGCTGTCTGTTAGAAGTGCTTTATTTCATACTTCTGTTTTGTTTCCAGGAAATGAACTTGAAAGCTGAGGACATCTACTTGAGGAAACCTGAATTCCTCGATGCTCACGGCATAGAGCTCTGGATGGAGAAAGAGGTACAAGAGCAGCTGAGCTCAGTCCTCAATGGGTGGTCCTGTTCCTGCTGTGGGGAGGAGATGCCCACGCCCACAGGCATAGTGCTACATTTATAGATATTCAGGCTCTGCCTAAGTACATCCACTATCTACTGGGACAGCGCTCTAAGGCCAGTGCTAGGGATGGTGTGCGTGCCTTGGGTGTAACACTGGCCTGTGCTACCCATGGACAGATGCGTCCATCACATGCAAAGAGGGTGGCCCTTGAAACTAGCCTTCTGCACACCTCTTAGAGGAACCTAGGTGTGGTGCTGTCATACTTAGTGCTCCTAAAGCACCTGTAGGAAGTGAGAGAGAGGACCCCAGCATTTCTCATCTCACCTGAATGTCCATAAATAGAGCATGCAGTCACAGGCAAGCAGAATGGATTGACGTAGCAGGACACCAGTGGACCAGCAGGACCTGTCTAATCTTTGCCTCCTTTCTCCTGCAGGCAGCATCGGTGGATTTCCAGAAGCAGAAGGTCCACTTCATGGACGGGTCCTCACAGAAGTATAATCGGCTGCTCATTGCAACAGGCAGCCAGTGAGTGAATAAAGCATTTACCATGCACAAAATTTTAGACAGGACAAGAGAGCTTGGAGGTCTTCTAGAGGCATGTGAGAGGGAGGTGGTAGGAGATGAGATAAAAGGACAGGATGGGATGACACAGCCAAGAGACTGTATGGGTTTGTGCTCCCCCCCCCCATTCTTTCTGTTTAATTTCTAATCATGAGACATATCTGGATTCTCTCTCTTTCAGTTCCAGCTCCCTCAAAGTCCCAGGTGCAGACCTGCAGAACGTGTGCATTCTCCAAACCCCAGAAGACTCTAGCAAGATCTTAGAGCTGGCAACTGGGAAGAATCTGGTGATCGTAGGAGCTTCATTCGTAGGTACCAGGCTGGAGTGGGTATCAAGTCATCAGTCATAGCTTTGAAACCCACTTCTGCTGCATGTGCAGATTAACTAGAGGCCCTCAGGGAAGGGATGTTCATTCACTGCCTGGCTGGGTTCCTCCCTGGAGCCCTAGAGCTGGTGGGGTATGCGTTACACAGCACGCACTCACTCTTTCCTCTCATTCCCAGAAACTTTGAGAGCTATAAACAGTTCCTGGACAAGGACAGAGGGAAATGTGCCTTATGAAAAGGTCACTGTCCTTCAGAGGAGCTGGACTCCCCAGAAGCATTGGGAAAGTGAGGGAGTGAGCCGTGGAAAGGGAGCTATTCTGTGCAAAACCAGGAGCTGTTCTTTGCATTTCCTAATATCCAGGTCCATAATGCATGAGAACAAAGAACGGGGGGAGCTAAATACCTCAGCCCAGAAATGCATGGAAGAGCGGTTAAGCGCTGGCACTACATCAGATCTGTTCTCCTCACCTGGAAGGGGAAAAGGTTTCCAAGGAGGAGGGTGCAGGTTCATGCTTGCAGCAGGCTTACCTTGGGCATGCCTTTCCCTTGCAGGAATGGAGATAGCTGCCTTCCTCTCAGACAAGGCTGGTACCATCTCAGTGGTGGAAAAAAAGGAGTTCCCTTTCCAGCATGTGCTGGGTCCTCAGGTCGGAGGTGTCACCATGAAGGTTAGCAAAACCTGGTGCTAATTCCTAGGATGGAGAACGCATGCTGTCCAAGCAGCCCTGCGATCTGCAACAGCCCAGGAAATCCAGCCCCTGTGCTGAGTCATAGCCCTGCGTGCCCAGCCACCTTGCTCCCGTACAGCTCGCTGAAGGAGCTCTGCACACTTGGCTGGTCCCAACCTCCCTCACACACACGTTACACTCCGCAGCTCAGCTTCATCCCCAAGCCCTGCTTCATCCTAGATCCACCTCATGCACCAGTCCTGACCAGGACGGCAGAGCGAAGCCAGGCTTCCCGGCACCCTGCACCAGCCGGGGACACAAATGAAACCTCTCTGCAGCCTGGAGCAGCAGCTAAGCTGCCTGCCTGGGTTTTGGCTGGGTATGGCTGTTTTTACAGCAGTACAGCCTGGAATTTCCTAGTGAATACTCGAACCAGCTTCCTCTTCCTTTTCAGATGCTGCAAAATAAAGGGGTGAAGTTTTATATGAAAACAGAGCTCTCTGAGCTGAAAGGAAAGGATGGAAAGGTCAGTCATGCTATTGTGATCCCTTAACTGCTAATTTTAGGGGGAAAACCCCAAACTGAGGCATAACCCAGTGCCTATGTCTAGGCTTTCCTCTCCCACGTCTAAACCCTCACATTTATTTCCATTGAGAACAACTCTGGCCTCAAAGGGCACCAGTATATGTTCGTATCTCAGGGACAACAGCACGATTTTCTGTTACATTCCTGGCAACACACATTAGTTGGACAAGGTGATCTGAACCTGGGGAAGAAAAAAGACAGCAGAGAATGAGGCAGCAGGGAGGCAGCAGGAATTAGGACAGAGTTTTTAACTCTTTGTTAACAATTCTTGCTTCTTCCCTAGGTCACAGAAGCTGTTCTTTCCAGTGGAGAGAAATTACCTGCAACTGTGGTAGTGGCGGGAATAGGTAAGAGACCCCAGCTGGGAGAAGGTGGCGGCTTTGGGAATGGGAAGAAGAGCCAGCAAGCCCAGAGCATCCCAGTGCATTCCTAGGACACCATTCCCTGCAGTGTTTTTCCCATTCTGTTATCACCTAACCCTACGTCTTGTCCCTGAACACCTGGAGAAAGTCAGGAGCCCACAAGCAACGGCAGGAGCAAAGGAGCTACTTACGCTCTCAGTATGACTTTGGCACGCTTGCTGAGCTCCCTGCCGTGTTACCAGAGCATGACTTGTTCTGGGCTCTGGTTTTATTGCCCCCGGATTAGCTCAGCACCAGCCCAAGCACTGGTCACTGCTGCGAGCCGCGCTGCCCCAAGCAGGCTGAACAGGCACCACGGGCACGTGCTCGCTGTAGGGCTGAGGTCAAGTTTCCTCCCTGCCTTTGCAGAGCTTTGCTGTATTTGTCCTTGCTCCTCTCCCTGCAGGGGTGTTCCCCAACTCAGCCTTTCTGAAGGGCACCTCCATTGCCAGAGATGACAGAGGTGCCATCCTGGTGGATCTGGTAAGTGCCAGCTGAGTACCCCTGGTCCATCCCCAGTTCCACCCCTCCCACCATTGCACTAATTGCTTACTGTCCCATTAGCACATGCAAACCAACATCCCAAATGTCTTCGCTGCGGGGGATGTGGTCTCCTTTCCTGTAGCGCTGCTCAACGGAGACCGGTCCAGCATCCATCACCAACAGGTGGCCGAGGCCCACGGTGAGACAGCGCAGCCACCTCACTTTCTGCCATCCCTCGGAGATGGGCATCAAGGGAACAGGGCAGAAGGGACAGCAGGATAACAAGAGGCAGGGGACACTTTGAGGACCTGCAAGAAAAATATTTCCTCTGCTGATTCATCACAGGTCACATTGCTGCCTTGAACATGCTGAAGAAAGAGAAGGAGTTGCACACCGTCCCCTTCTTCTGGACCACGATGCTTGGGAAAAGCATCCGCTACGCAGGTAGGAAGGGGCAGAGAGATGGGAACAGCCAAACCGCTGCCCAGCCCATCTGCTCATCCAAGTCTGGGGCTTGTAAACACAGGGGTTGCAGAGTTTAGCTGAAGCAGCTCAGGATTTGGACTGTCTGCCATGGTGGGTTTGTGAACTCTGTTTCTGAGCTCTGGGCCTGCAGGTTACCCAGAGCTCTTGTTCTTTGCTGGTCTCCAGTAGCTTAGAGGCCACAAAGGAGGAAGAACTTCCCTTTCCAAGCCAAGGAGAGGGTTGGGGTCATGACACACTCCTGCAGCTCTGGGCCAGTTCTGCTTGTCCAGGGTTTCCATACCTGCTCCCTATCCCTGTCCCAGCCAGTCACTGTCCCCTCTGCCCCTCCCTGTGACGGCACTGATGGGTGGCAGCTGCTGTACCAGGCCTCCCTGAGCAGGCTGCGATGCTCTCTCTTGCAGGCTGTGGGAAGGGGTACACGGACACTGTCATGAAGGGCAGCCTGGAGCAACAGAAGTTCCTGATCTTTTACATCAGGTGAGTGAACACGAGGCCAGTCTGTGCCCTGACATGGCAGCGCCTCGGGAACAGGGCACGATCCTCTCCCCTACAGCCTGCAGAGCCCCCGCAGAGGCTCCACGTCACCTCCCACGGCTGTGCACCGCAGGCAGCTGCTGGCCGCTGATCCAGCAGCGAGGTGGTTTCAGAGAAAACCAAAGCAGGGCAGGGAAGGAGAAGAGGACGAGCTTCGATGAAGACACCAGCTGGGCAGGGAGCCTGGGACGCATCTCCTCTCCCTCTGCCCCACTGCTCCCAGGCTCGGTGCCCAGTTCCCAGTGGTGCCAGGCAATCTGCTGCGAGTCCCCGCGCACCCTGCAGCACCAGCCACCCTGCCCTGAGCCTTCCGAAGTACAGCTGGCCCCCAGCCAGGGTGCCACAGGGATGCTGCCATGATGAGTTATGTACACTGAAGAGATCCACATTCTTCTGCTTTCCCTTTCAGGGACGGCTTCGTGACTGCAGCTGCCAGCCTGAACTGTGACCCCATGGTGTCCCTGATTGCAGAAGTTTTATGCTCAGGGAAACAAATCTCTAAAGAAGAAGCAGAGTAAGTGACACCCTGACCGAGCTGGTGGGCGGCTCTGTGCTGTGCTCCCTGTGCCAGCAGAGCCCACCGAGAGACACAAAGTCGAGATGATTTACTGCAAATCCCCAACGTACCTCTCCCTTGCAGGGCCTGCGACATCAGCAATATAACCTTGCTGGCAGAAACCTAAGCTCAGTACATGCCCTGCTGTGAGGGGCACAGAGTCAACCAAGTGTTAACAGCTCCACATCCTCCCGTCCTGGCACAAGAGAAATAAAATCATGAGCAAAGCTGAACCCAGCGCCTGCATTTTGTGTTTGCAGACAGCCCTCGGCTGCTCCCTTGCCCGCTGGGGCAAAGCGAAGCAGCGCTTTCCCCTCTCCTCTTCTTGACAGGGATCTCCTGTGCTGGAGAAGAGGAGGATGCCCATGTCCTGGAGCTAAGCTGAAGGTCTGAGCAGGCAAAAGTAGCCACACGTTCACAGATCCACCAACCCCTCCTGGCTGTTGGCAGGGAGCTTTGGTTGAGCACACCGGTCACGCTGACCTTCTGCTTTGCAAAAGCCCATTTTCCCAGCAAGGGGAGCTGTGACCGAGGCAAGCTGCTCTCCCAGCTGGCAACTAGATAGTCTCTGTGCAGGAACTCGCACAAAATACCCTACCCCTAAGGACAGAGGGCTGCCATCTGACCTCTGAGTGAGCAGCACCTGCTTGCATTGCTACAGCTGCCTTGAATATTGCATTAGCTGCTGCAGCCAGTGCTTCCCACCCCCTGCCAGCAGCCAGCCTCCAGCAGAGAAATCCCAGTCAGCGTCCCCTCTCCTGCAGTGTCCCTGGATGCTTCGAGGAGGTGGCCAGAGACTGCAGGAAACACAGCCTCGATGCTGCAGGAAAGAGTTACTAGATTTTTGCAAGGCAACAGCGAGCAAGGCTGTGCTTTCTACAGGAAACACTGCACTTACTCACCGGTCACATGGGGCTTTGCAGGAGGAAGGGTAAACCCTGAGAGCCGGGCAACTTCCCACAGGGACACTTACTTTGTCAGCCTAAAAACCCTCTGCTTGTACATAAAACGCGGGCTAGCCAGAGCCCCAGCCTGTTTGCTCAGCAGGTGGGACACTGCAATGCTGCTTTTGTGTTAAACACACAAACTTGCACTCTGGCACCTTCTCTTTGACCTGAAATACGGATTTTTATATTTCCTGACCCCAGGGGCCTGGTGCTGCTGCTCGGGGCAACCCTCTGCCCTGAAATAGCCACACCTTACCAGGAAAAGAGCTGGTTTTCAGCAAAGCGGGTCAGTCCTTCGCGACGACAGGAGGAAGCAGCAAATGTAAGCATTACCCGTACGCAGAGGCACGCAAGGGTGGAGGCGCTGGTGGCCAGAGCACACAGCTCCCCTCCATATCAAGCATCAACAGCACTGCGCTGCGACACATGGGAGAGGGAGCACGGCCCAGGAGCTTCTCCTGCTTGCCTTCGAGCATCCTGCACACACATATACACACCCATGAGTTTTTGCCCCCTCGATGCACTCCAGGACTTGTTGAGCACTGAGCAAGTGCCAGCTATTTTGTATGGACTCACAGCAGGGCATCTGCGGTGGAACAGACCGGCTCGGCCTCAAGCTGGAGGTGTTCATCCACAGTCCTTTCTGCTCAGAGAGCGATCCGAGGCGGTTCAGCAGCCCTGCTCTCTCTGGGTGATGACAATCCCAAAGAAACTCAGTTTCTTGTAGCCATCAGCAAGCAAAGCAGCTTTATATAAAGAGGGAAGGACCCCCAGGACAACAGATTTGCTCCACTTCTGCCACTTAATGAACACCAGGCCCCTTCCTGCACATCACTAGGTGCCAAAATTTGGTCGCAGCCAAAGTTTGGTCGCATGCCTTGGATGGCTGGAGCCTGGACAGGCGTAGATTTAGTTGAAACTGTGCAGACTTATTTCAGCATAGGGCCATTCCTCCCTGCCTGCCCTCGGAGCTGGAATGAGCCGTGATCTTTCTGGCAGGTCCTGAGCAGGAGCACCCAGGCACACTTTTGTTTTCCAAGGCCAAGGCAGCCTGGGAGCCCGTGGTCCCAGCAGCCCCATGGGAAAGGCAGCTCCATGGGTGCAGAGGCTCCCAGGAGCCCTCGCTGGGTCCACACAGACATTTCACCCTGCCCCGAGCCGTAGGGGAGCCATACAGCTCCCCTCTCGCCCAGTGCAAGGCAGGGGAGGCTCCATCCCTGGAGATCAGCTTCCAAGTCCCCTTTAGGGCCGTCTTTTGCTTCTGTCCAACAGCCAGGCAGAGCCTGGACCATGGAGGAGCCTGGCAAGGTTCACCTGGGCCCCTCTCAGTGCTGCTGGCTCCAAATACCTGGAATCCTGGTGCTGCCCCAGGGCTGGCCACAGACAGGGCTGCCCGGCCTTGCAGGACAGTGGTTTCTGGAACAGACGTCTGGATCCATGCGTGACTCGGCCCTGAGTCACCCGCTCCCAGCAGCCCAGCCCCACCGCACCCAACCAGCACCAGGGCAGCGTGGGTGCGGAGCCAGCCCTCTCCTGTGGCTCCATCCCACCGCCTGGCGTGTTGCAGGACTAATCCTGCTCCTGAGCTCAGCAGCAGGTCAGTCCTGCAAGCTACACCCAGCCTCAGGTCACCTCTTTTGCTCAGGACAAACCAAAGGGACTTGAACAACCAACCCTCCACCCATAGACTCTGATGCAGCATCAGCCAGGGACTGAGCTCTGACTCTACACGCCCCCCCACCCCCAGCACCCACCATCCTCCCATCAGGCAGATCTGGGCACCCCACGGGCAAAAAAGTTCCTAAAACTCAACTGTTGAGCAAAACAGAAAGTTTAATGCCTCTGTCAGTCTTCTCAGCTAAATGCCACCCCACCAGCAGGGCGGGGGACGACCACGCTCGACAGCCCCGCTGGCAGGGCTGCCGGGCAATCCCCCAGCCATGGCTCTGTCTGGAGGCGGCGAGATTTCTTCATCCCTCGGTCAGGCTCATCCTCAGCCCTCAAATCCACAGGCCGCTGCAGAATGGCTCCTCCCGGTTGCTCGGGGCACGGCTCCGGATAAGATCCAAAGGTCCCGGTGACAAGAAGAGAGTGGCTACATTCAACAGTTCTTCAACTGGCAGCTTTAGCTACTAGAGAAGGACATAAAGCTTGCCACTGAAGAACTGGTGCTGGTTAGCCAGGAGCGGGGCGTCGGGGCAGCACCTGGAAAGGGAACACACACATCAGGGACAGGATGGAACCGCGCCGAGCTGAGCCGTCACCCACAGCTGCCACCCCCGCCAGCAGAGCTGCTCCTCTCCCCTATCCCAGCACTAAGCCCTGATCCACCGCCTCGTCCTTCCCCCCGAGGGCTGAGATCCCACAGGATCACCCCTCTGTCGCAGAGGATCCAGAGGCACTCCAACCTCGCCTCTTCCCATCCCTCCTCTCCCCCAAAGCAGCTGGTGCATCAGCTCTGGCACCTGCAGCCGGCCCTAAACCATGAGTGACAGGGCAGGGAAATCAAGGCTGTTTCTGCCGGAAAAATAAGAGATAAAGCAGCCTGCTCCAGCAGGGACCGGCAGCCATGGCAGGGAGGCCACTGCAGGTAGGGGTTAAGGCATTCCCCACTCACCTCGGGCATCCATGCTGGCAGGGTCCCACCTGGCCGAGGGCCAGCTGCCGCCGGGGAAGACACTTTGTCAGGCGGTTGCTGCCAAGCCCCCGCCGGGGGAATTTTGGGGAGCGCGGCCTTTTTTCCATGTTATTTTGTCAGAGGATGAGGACGCCAACCCCAGGGGCCTGGTGCGGGATCCCACTGCTTCCCCTTCCACGCAGGAAAAAAACCCCTTTTCTGCACTNGGATGCCGAGCATTCCTGGCGTGCCGGGTACATCTGGTCCGGATTCCAGCGAGCGGGTCCCGGCCCTGCTCCACCCCCGCCGGCCCGTGAATCAGCACCCCGGCTCCGCCGGCACTGGGGGCCCCGCCAGCACCGGGGGCTAACGAGGGGGGGACCCTGCCGGTAACGGGAGATTCCCCCCCACCCCTTCTCGGCACCGACACAC
>VWZL01001698.1:1392-11660 GCA_013396915.1 Stercorarius parasiticus
GGGGGGGGAGGCAGTAGAGTAGACTAGATCTTTGAAGGTCCCTAACCCAAACTATTGTATGATTCTTTCCTTTTGTCTCCCTACTGCGGGTGGACAAAACCCTCCGGGAGATGCCTGGGAGGAGTCCCAGGGAGTTACTGGGCATTGACCTGCCTCCAACATACACAGTTCTGCTCAGGCAGCTTCCCTGGAGCAGTCTCTGGGGCTGCTAAGTTTTTTTCCCAGCTAAGTTTTGCTTTTTTTTTTTTTTTGCAGCAAACACAAGGCAATAGTTTTATGTTACCCGAGTTCCTGCGGACGTGGATTGCCGTCAGGACATGCTGTGTGGGACAGCCAACAGCTCTAGACTCACGACAGTATTGCAGCTGCGAAAGCTGGTTGCGTTATGACTGCTGTGACCCAGCCTTGTGGTGCCTGGTGCTGGGTGCTGAATAGGGCTGTCCCTTTGGCGGTGACAGGCTGGAAATCTCATGCTAAGGGAGCATATTTCATGGAGCAGAAACCAAGGACCAAACTCACCGAAAACCCTGGCAGTAGCTGCAGAGCACAACCCGGGCAGTAGGGCAGGGACCAGTCACCTTGGGAAGTGCACACAGATGTGGGAGCAGGGTTGGACTATTGCTGCAAGGGCAGCCCAGGGTCATCCGCTGCTGATTCACCCAGCGTGCTGACATTTTACTACTTCCTTGTTCTCTACACAAATTCCCTTGATTTAAATCCCCTTCATACAGTTGTGGGAGAGGGGAGAGTTACGTGGACCACGCAGATTCCTTGGTGAGGCTCTGTAAATTTCCCGGGGACCCCAGGGCCAGCACTTCTCCACATTGAGCAGCAGAGAGGGCAGAACCCCCACGAGAACCGCCCCCCCCGGTGCTGGCCGTGCTTGGGGGAGAGGCTGTCCCGCATCTCCTCAGCTCTCCCTGCATCTCCTGGGGATGCGCTGGCTCAGCTGACCTGCAATGGAGCAGAAGCTCCTGGGGAAAACTCTGCCGCCTCTGAAGCAATTCGACTGATTAGAACTGTGACTGTTTGCATGCTCTCCGCTTTGGCTGAACACTGTAACTAAATCTACGCCTTAATTTGCCCTCCCTGGGTGACACAGGCAGATGGTCCAGAAAAACGCAGCCCCTTTCTGGCGGGCACAGCAGCTCCTTGATAACGACACATGCGCAGACACGGAGCCAAAGCCTCCCCTTTGTCCAGGAGCTCTGGAAGCACGAGGATTTTCCTGGTTCAAGTGAATTTGCGGGCAGCGAGTCCTGGGCAGGGCCAACAATGCTCCAAGAGCTGCATCTTCCAGGCAGGTGCTGGTGGTTCTCCACTCGGGTGGATTTGGTGTCAGGGGAATGAGCCCCCGCGATGGCAGTGCTGTCCCTGGGCAGAGAAGCAGCTGCACACAGTGCTGGGATGGGACCGTCCCAGGATGCTGTCACCAGGCAGCGTCCCAGTGAGAGGATAAGTGACATTACATCCTAGTGGCTGTCACTCCTGCAGGGAATACTTAGGTATATAGTGGTGCCGAGCGTGCTTGCTGTGCCGGGTCCCCTTTGCTGTCTGCTTTCCAAGCACGTTCACATTAGCACTGAAGCGCACATTAAAGAGGAGTTTTTCAAATCACCTGCCTGAATATTCATGAGGCTCTATGTTCAACCGCATTAGGCAAAAGTACCTACGCTGCAAGTGCTTGTGCAGTAGCCCGGACCGGGACCACCAGCCAGCTTACCTGACCAGCTACAGCTCGCTCACATAGCTCAGCGAGTCAAGAACTGCTGGTGGCGGATAGGTAGGAGTTAGAGGAGGTGACAAAGTTGCGGAATATTTTTAATGATGGACACGTAGGAAGGATTGGACACCTCTTTACTTACATGCCAAGAGCAGAAAAGGTGGGTTTTTTCACATCTGTTATCCATATAGACTTAATTGACTCAGCTTTGTGCACGGAAATGGCTAAAGCTTGCCCCACACTTTGGAAAAGCTATTTGGCTTTCCTGGCTCCGGCTTTCAGGAGTGACTTGTCATTTCAGAAACGACTGCCGCTAAACAGGGAGGATGCAAAACTGCCCACTTGGTAGAGATATGGGTTGACTTCTGCCAAACATCAGCTCTGTCAAGGGCTAGCTAACTGAGCCCTGAGGCATGCGAGTCCCTCATTTGAAAATCTGGTGTGGTTTTTTCTTTTTCCCATTACTGTTTGGCCATCATTTCTGCCTGCCACCCTATTTTTATCTGGCATTACGGTAAGGTAACCATGCAGTCCCCAGTCATGCACATGGTGCTTCTGGCCTGTAAAGGAGTCACCCAGCTGCTTGCGCGCTCATGGAAACACCAGTTCTTTGCTCCCTGAAGTATTGCCTTTGGTGCTGCTTCCTCGCAATGCAAAAGTACAGGTGAGCACAGCAGCCAAAGACGAGCAACATTCACCGCATTACTGCATCCTACTGTGCTATCATTGGCATCAGAAGAGTGTCCAAAATACTACAGTTTTGCTTTCTTTCATTTTGTAGCTGGGTCCTGATGCAGTGAAATGCCGAAGCTAAGACTCCATAGCCTTTGCTGACTATTCAGCAGGCATTCTTTATTGCAGCGCTGGGCGCACAGGGGATTGCTCCACCTAACGTGCGCGCCGACTGATTCAGAGGTACAGTTTAAATACATACTCTGTGTGCATATTCACTAGTTTTCCACGAAATGCTTACTTATTCCTTAAGTCATTATTACAGGTTACTGCCCACTCCCACATGTGCACCAGAGTCTCTCGGTGGTCTTCAGAGACATCTGGTGGTCGTTTACTCCCTCCACTCCTCGTCATCGTTGTGACTTCTGGGTGAACTGCAGGCCTCTGCTCTACTCCTTTATTCTTGCTGGCGCATCGAAAGTGTTACCTTTGACTAGTCTCTGCATTCCTCAGTAACCCTGGGCCCCTTGTTTTGGGAGATAAGCTTCTACTACAAGGTTATATTGTCCTAAAGCATTCTTTCTTAAAAAATAGGAGATAAGTTCTGACATTTAGTGCTACAACTGTTGCATCTGCTCTTTGTACAGCCTTAAGGTCTTAAGGTGCCCCGTCTCCTAAATTAAGCTCCTACTGTAATTGACAGTTCTAATATATTAAGACCCTACTTCAATTAGTTTAGAGCTTTAATATATCAAACCCTACTTCAGTCCTCCGTCAGCCAATCCCCCCTGCATATGCTTGGGGTTTTTTCAGCAAAGTGAGGAGAAGAATTAATGATTTGGCTTGCAGCTCCCAGCTTTCAAGCAATGCTGTAGGACACGCAGATCCCACCTTGCACAGCCCTGACTCCCCAGAAGGCGAGGACAATGATATTGCTTTCCGCTTGATCTTGACTGCTGCTAATGGAGGTGAAAGCTCTGTCCCTTCACGCTGCTAACTAACCCAGTCAAGCTCTGGCGACTGGTAATGGGTGACCTGGTGGGGATAATTGCATTAATACAACCGCCGGACTCTGAAGGGACGTGGCACAACTTCAGAAATATTTGAAAGCCTTTGGAGCCTAAACTCAAAGCAAGTCCAGGAGCTGTGACCACTTTTCTATAAGTTGGGCAAAATCTGCTTTGAGCAAAGTAAGCTGCTGGACTGGAGTTTGAGCCGTCCCACGGGGATGAGCAAGGGAAGGCCAGAGAGAAATAACCAGCACCCTCACGCCTGCTCTCCTGTTTGTGCCTGGGGATGCACGGAGGCCTGGAGCTCAGCCTTCCTACACTTCACATGGATCATGCACCATCCACGGGAAAGCAGTGAGAAAGGCAGGGCAGGAAAAGACAACCTGAGCTGCCAGGGCTACAGCTTCAGGGCACCGTGTAACAGACCTCCAGGGAGCACGCGCTTCCCTACACCACGTAACACACTCAAGAGCAGAAATTCAAAGACCACAGAGTTGTTGTGTCTTCCAGGAAATTAACAGGAAGGTCAAAGCTACTTCCAACATCTTAATACCAGATGCAGAAAGACAAACAAACAGGCAAACAAAAATCAGCAAAGGTCCCCCAGGACCACCAGCACACCCTGACTGTGTTTCCGTCGTCTGTTTTCGCCCATCTCCAAGGCTCCAGCTCTACAAGTGGGTATTTCCTGCTACAGTAACAGGAGCTCTCAGTCCCTCCTTCACCTCTCACAGCGCTGTAGGAGCAAAGCACAGCATCCTCAGCTCTGTTTTACAAGTGGGGAAAGTGAGACACAGCAAATGGATGTGATCTGTCCAAGAGAAGGGAGAGGCTCAAGAACTGAGCCCGTGTTTCTCATCGTCTAACTAAGGGCTCAGCGTGAAGGGCAAAAGCTCATCCTTCATTAGTAAAAGACAAGACGTGTCCCCAGAAACGGGTGAAGAGAGTGTCTGCTCTCGGGAGAGAGGTTC
The DNA here is from genome assembly GCA_013396915.1 of Stercorarius parasiticus. Taxonomy (NCBI): domain Eukaryota; kingdom Metazoa; phylum Chordata; class Aves; order Charadriiformes; family Stercorariidae; genus Stercorarius; species Stercorarius parasiticus. Next base: position 5,769 of record VWZL01001698.1, read on the forward strand.
TCTTTGTAGCTTTACAAAGCCACTGCACTGCAGAAATAAGGGCAAGACATCGGCTGTAGGAGAGAAATTATTTACCTCTAAGAAAGGGCACACACTTCTGTTAATAGTCACAAAAATAATTGACCTTGTAATGATTTATTTGGTACTTCAGAACAGATGTACAGTGAGTAAGAAAAGTGTTTTGGCACCAGGCGTTACCCCAGTGAAGCTTGCCAGTGCTTTGTGTGGTGTTGGGATGCAGGTGAGGGACAGCCTCTGTGCTCCAGGTGCTCTGTGGCACACAGAGCTGGTGGTTGTTTACAAATGCCTCTGCAGACAAGACAGTTTAGCCATAAAACCAACATGTTTCAGAGGCAGAAGAGAAGCTCTTTCCAGACCGTGAGGCCGCTGGTCTCTAAGCTTTCAGCTTGAGGAAAAATTGAATGGTTAGGTGTAATCTTGCAGAAGAGGATCACCAAGAAATTACACACATCTCATACCTAACAACATTTCCCATAATGTTAATACCATTATTAAATACCAATAATTAAACCTGAAAAACTTCCGAGGTATTTGTCTGGCCTACCTACCTGATGGTCCAAAACCTAGACTGCTTTTGGTCCCCAGCTAGGCTCTTGGTGCCAACTTCTGTAGCTCTGCTTCAAATGGAAATGTCTGCCGGCCCAGCTGAGCTGCAAACAGTGAGGGCTGTTGGGATCAGTGTGCCGGGAAGCGTGCCACACGCAGGGCATCTGCTGCTGCCTAGCTCATGGCCGCAAGCCACCAGCATCAAGAGCTGCCCTCGGTCCTTCCCCTGAAAGCAGAAAATCCTGCGTCACTGCAGCATCACACCCATCGCAGGCTCCTGACATCAGCCTTGCCCCTGTGGTTAGACAGCAGATGCCCATGCCCTGGGCTCCGCCGTCCGGTTTGCAGCAGTTTGGGGAACCGCTGGAGAAATAAGAAGACATCCTGCAAAGAGGCCCAAACAGGACTGGTCAAAACCAAGGGCAAGACTATCACCTTCCAAAGCCAATCCGCAAGGGACGTGCCTTACCCTTCTCCAAAGAGACTCACTGCTGCACCCAGGACAGCTGCGTGCTGTAGCAGCACGGCTTCTCAGGAGCCCCTGGGCAAACACATGCAGCAGAATTAGAAACAGCTCCACCAGACGTGCCCACTGTCCACATCTCCTCCACCCCTGCAGTGCCCTGGCCAAGGGAGCAGACGAAAAAGGGAGAGACTGAGATTTATCCCAGAGAGACTAGTGGGCTTGGCAGCATCCCTGCAGCGCCCCTGCGGATCCAGGCTGGGAAGGGAGACTCAGGATACAAAGGCTCTGACGGTATTTTTTCCCCTGAGAGCCTGACAGGGCCTGTCAGACATCACAGCTCGTCTCCCTCCTCTTAATGTGGACTGAGGAGATGTTGCACAGCAGAATCCAGTAGCTTTTCAGAGCACCCGGCAGCCACATGTGACCCCTCAGCCCCTCATCGCCCCCAGGCTCTGCTCTTGCACCAACACGCCACACCGTGTACCTGGAACCTCAACACATCCCTGCTGGTCTCTCCTGCAAATCCCAGTTCTACAGCTCCAAAGACAAAGCAGCCTCAAGGGAGTTTGGAGCTTGCACACCAACGGAGTGTGTGACAACCACCTGAAGACAGGAAAAACCTTTGGAGCAGAGTTCCACATGCCTGGCAGGACACCCTGAGCCAGGACAGATGACCAGAGGGAGCTGGGCATGGACCTCCCTGTTGGGCACTCCTAAGCCCCTCTCACAGGCACGGGCATGGCAGAAGTGGTGGAGCAAAAGACAGTGTCCACTCCAGTGAGAAGAGTGAGGAAGGTGGTGCTGAGCAGCCCCGCTGTGGCCCTCGGCTGCTCATGGACTTGCCTGTCCACCAGCCTGTTTGGGACCCAGCATGGGGGCACCAGCTCCTCAGGACCCCGAGGACACGGATGGTGGTGGGTTCGGCCGCCAAGATCCGTCCTCAATATGGCAGTGCTGGGCCAGCAGGGGAGGCAGCGGTGAGGCCCTGATTGTGGCCAGCAGCCGGGATGGTGACAATGTGGCAGCATGGTGACACCAGAGTCAGAGTGATGTCACCTGACATCACCTTATGTCACGGGTTTGTGGTGCGCCAGTGCACCCTGCAAGGACAACAGGGGATCGAGGGACACTGAGCGGCTGCAGCAGGATGTCTGGGGCAATGGGATCTTGGGGCACCGAGGGAGGGGAGCACTCCACAGCTGCATCCCCATTGGGTTGGAGACCTCTGCCTGCCCATCCTCTGTCCTCCTTCCTGCCCACACCATGCCTGCTTTGGCATCGACACCCCTCGCAGCAGCATTTCGGGGGCCGTGAGGAGTCTCTGCCCGTGCCCCTACTCTCCAGCACTTCCTCATGCCCCATCCATCTTCCCCAGCACAAATCCCACTTGTGGCCCACTCCTGCCTCCCCCATCCCCATGTCCAGACTCCTTCTAGAGTTCCAGCCTCCCCCACGGCAGCTCCATCCACTCCCCGTCCCACTGAGCCCCTCCCCCCAGCCCCGGCTCCACGTCTCCCCTCTCCTCCCCACACCATCTCCCACCTCCTCTCCACAGTGACGTGGGGGCTCCCAACGTCAGCAAGAAGAAGCCAGGTACGATGGCCTCACCCAAGGGGGTGGTGGGAACAAGGCCAGAAAAGTGGGGCTTTGGTGCTGACCCACCACTTGCTCCCCAAAGAGGGAGCCTGTTGTGGGGTAGGACCATGCGTCCAAGGGTGCCTGAAGGTGGATGAGCTAAAGAGAATCAGCCCACTAGCAAATGCACCTCCTGCTGCCCATCCCCTCTTGCTGTTGTAGAAGAAATTTGATTAACTGTATTCTTCTCTCTGAACAGTCTTGTTTAGCGCTAGTAGCTTAGCACGAGCACTGGTAGCTAAAGTAGTTGAAGCCTTAGGCTGCAAGAGCTGACCGAGAGTAAACTTTTTGATAAAACTAATGCTGCTAACAAAGAAGTAGCTGAATCTGACAGATATGAGCAGCATGAAGAGGATAAGGACCAAGGAGGCAATTCCAAGAGAATGAGGCAACTTCAGAAGGCAGTCAGCCCAGCAACAGCGAAAACCAGTAAGAAATCAAGAGACCACCGACCAGAATTAAGTGGGGATCTTTGGGATCGAGTGCTGGGTGGTACGAGTATAACTGAGAGGCATGATCTGGGGTAGGGGTCCCTCTACAGAGGCACCCAGCTCAACCTGTCACCTGAGAACTAATAGAAGAGGAATTGGAAGCCTTCACTCAGACCTTGCATTTTCTGTGGGATCCTGGGGTTGGACCCTGCTACGGTGGCCGGCGTGTGTAAATCCATAACAGTTTGGCACCCCAGATGGGACCCTAGGCAACGACCATTGGAACCTCTCATCTTCAAATGTCCGATTGGCGCCAACGGGTGAGTTCACCTGGAATCTTCAGCAGCAGGAGGCACCAAACCTGGTGAGTCTTAAACTGGCACTTCGAAATTCCATTTAGAATGGGAAATACTTTTGGCATAGAAAAGGGGACAGCCTTAGAAAAAGTACTGGAAAATCGGCATAAAATGTACAGTACCAAAGGAACAGGGAGAAGAGATTAGTAACATTAAGCCAAGAGGACTGACCACTTCTTAACACGAGGGCACTCCAGCAGAAAGGCGGCCACTGCAGGGAACGTCTGACCAGCAGGAACCGACCTTCCTGCATCAACGCTTGGAGGACGTGCTTCTTGCACAAATGGATTATTGGCATGTGCCGTGGTTTGGGCCGGACTGGACAATGACTCTGCCCTCCCCTACCCCTCGCTGTGAGGAGAGGAAGGAGGAGTTTAGAAGGAACTAAACTACTTCAGTGAACTCTTAATAATAAAATAAAAAAGGAAATAATGGAATAGATACCAAAGCGGCCCCAGGGAACCCCAAGAGCTGCTCCCTCAAAACCACTCCAGGCAACCCAGAACTGCCCCAGGGACCCCAGAATTGCCCTGGGGACACCAAATCCTCCAAAACGTGCCAAATCACCCCAAACCACCTCAAAACCCTCCAAACCATTGGGACAGCACCTTGTCAGAAAACAGCCCATTTTTACCAAGGACCCAGAAACGGTGTGTTTTGGACCTGCTGTGCACAAATGGTCTTTTCACCCCCTCCCCCGCCCCATTTTGGGGCTGGTTTGGGTCAATGCGGGTGGAGGCAGTTGTTGGGGGGGGCGAGGGGATGCACAATGACATGAAGCAACAGGTGGGGTGGGGAGTGCCACAGGCTGACACGTGATGACATGGTACATGACAACATATGTGATGACATGGTGGTGGTAGCAGATGACACACATGATGACATGCAATGACATATGTGATGTCACTGGGGGGGACCTTGGAGGTCCCACACATGATGTCACAAGGGCACTCGATGGCATGCGTGATGATGCCGGGGACCCAGGCAGTAACACGCAATGACAGCCCAAGTCATGCGTGATGTCATGGGGACACGCACTAAGACATGTCATGACACGGAGGCGACACGCGGTGACAAGGGGAGATGGCGGCCACATGTGATACCACTGGGAATGAAGGGGTCGTGATGACACCTGCGATGAAACAGGGAATGGGATGTGGGCGGTGACACACAACGACATGTGATGCCATATGGCATGTAGTGACCTGTGACAACTTGTGACGACACACGGTGGGCTGGAGGAAAAGGGGGACCTGGGGGGGCAGGGTGACCCAAGTTCTGACATGCGATGACACACGTGATGACACAGGGAAGGGGACGTGGGAGGTGACGATCTTTAGACTTAGATCTATTCAGACATATATTAACACATTATATGGAACACCTAACTAGTCTAGCTATCTGTTTAGACACATATTTTTACACTTTAATCTCTCTTTATAAAGAAATCTTTTAAAAATATTTTTATATTCTAAAATCCCTTATAAAATACAGAATCTTTAGAAAACCGGGTTTTATTTGGAACTCCTTTTATATACATAAATTAATAGTTTTTCAACATATATAAAAATTAGAGGGTTTTTTTTTTTTTCCTATTTCAATGCCTCACACCCATATTTACAGGGTTTAATATTTTTTAATCCCCCCGTGAATTTTCAGACATTCTGGGGCTGTGACCCGCCTCTTTCACATCCCCCACTCACCTGCTCCTCCGCCGCATCATCGTCCCCCCGGTGATGTTGGGGTGCCCCAAATAACATCACCACACCCCAACATCCACCCCCCCCCTTTTTGCTCATCCCAAAAAAAGGCACACAACAGCCAGACCCAGGGCTGGCCCCTTCCCCTCAGGGGGCTCCACCACCGGCTGCAAACCTGGGCTGGGGCATCTCTTGAGCAGCCCGAGACGCCTACAACGAGGCACCTGGAAAACAAAAATCCCTAATTATAGTTCAACGTGCTAAAAAAATAGCACAGAGTAGAGGAATTCCGTCAGACCGAGGGACGGGACAGTAGCTGAGCTACAGAATTCTGGGGAAACAGCTCAGCTCAAAATAGAGCCCAGCCTCCAAAAGCCAGAGCCAGCTCAACTCTTAAAGTGAGGATTAGGGCTAACCGTTGCCATTTTGAACACGTTCGTAGCGTAACAGCTGTGAATTGATACCATTGCATTATCTCTCTCCGCGCCTGGTAAGATTATGGAGCAGATCCTCCTGGAGGCACTGCTGAGGCAGAAGAATAATGAAGAGGTGATTGGGTACAATCAACACAGCTTCACCAAGGGCAAATCGTGCCTGACAAACCTGGTGGCCTTCTATGAGAAGGTCACAACATCAATAGACAAGGGGAGAGCAACTGACATCATTTACCTGGACCTGAGCAAAGCCTTTGACACTGTCACGCATGCCATCCTGGTCTCCAAGCTGATAAAATATGG
>VWZL01001699.1:375-21120 GCA_013396915.1 Stercorarius parasiticus
CCCTCTCCAACAGGTCCGTGTCCTTCTGCTTTTGGTACCCCCAGAGCTGGAGGCAGCACTGCAGGGGGTTCTCCCCAGAGCAGAGCAGAGGGGCAGAATCCCCCCCTTGCCCTGCTGCCCACGCTGCTGGGGATGCAGCCCAGGATGCAGGTGGCTTTCTGGGCTGCGAGCACACATCGACGGCTCACGTTGAGCTCATCAACCAACACCCTGAAGTGCTTCTCCTCAGGGCTGCTCTCAATCCATTCTCTGCCCAGCCTGGATTTGTGCTCGGGATTGCCCTGACCAGGGCTCCTGCTTATCGTTCCTGAGGTGCCATGTGCCAGACAGCAACACAGTGTTAGGTGGTTCCACTCTCGTTTACAGTTTAATAATAATTTAGTTTGCCCAGAGACTTTTTTTGGGGGAAGAAAAATAACAGAAGGCTTTGTAAAACATGAAGTCAATGACCTCTGCCATTTCTTACAAATTAAGAATGAAAAATGGGCACATTTTGATAGATGCAATAAATCTTATTGACTTTATTACACGTTGTATTTTAAGATCACTTTACATTCCTAGACAAAAGAGATGATACAAATAAATATAAGCTGTAAAACTATGGACAGAACTATTGACAGGTTCTTTGTCTACAGATCACCTAAGAGAAGGCGGAGATCGGCTTATCTCCAAGGAGCTGTGAGTTCTCATATGGACAGCTGTGCCCGCAGGGAGAGCCACGGGCAATCCGATTCAAAAAGAAAGAGGACTGAAGAAGGGAGTAAGCGCCTGGACCACAGAGTTAAACCCACCATCGCGTGGTGCGGCACAGACAGGACCAGTGTTCTCAGTTCAGTTCCATCTCTGCATCTAATTATGGCTTTTGCAGGTTATCTTTTCCCATTTCTGTTTTAACATAGCAGAAACAGACCCACAAGAGTCGCACTGAACCGTTTAAAACCTGGTGCACGTTAACCGTTACAGACAGAAGAGAGGACAGATCCAGGCTTACAGGTGTCTCGCTGGCGCTCGGCAAGCACTCTATGTTCAGTGAAGGCAGACTTACTACACCCAAAAAAATACTGAACAACTCTGATCTGATCTGTATAATGCATCAGTGTAGCCCGAAATGCTATGACAGAGGTATGTATTTTAGAAGATTCAAGCAGCATGCAAATAGTTTAAAAAAGGCGCTAGACCTATGTTAAGGTTTTTAAGAAAGTGCTTTAATTCCTATGCTTCAGTGTCACGTGGTGCTTGCTCCCAGAGCCGAGGGCTGACTTCTGCTGCGTGTTAACTTTTAAAAAAAAGATCCCATTATACAGATCAGAGCAAAGATGGGAAGGACGTTAAACATTCCTATGAAGAAACTATGACGGCGCACACTGTCCGAGGGCCTCTTCCAGGAGTTGGCTGGATTTCCTGTCTTTGGCCGTTAACCTGCAGGAAGCCCAGATGGTTCAGATAACACCCCGAGAGGGGCAAACTCGCCAGGAATGTTTCTTAAAAACTTCAATCCAGAGCTCAGTATGTTTTGTACAGATTAAGACAATGTATTTTATCTTAATATCAGTGCCACTGAGTATCTGGTAAGTTCATCGGAATGAGACTCTAAAAGCTTCTGTAACGATCTGAGATTGCCCGTGAATACACTAACCAAATCTCCAACCACAGCTCCAATTTAAATACAATGACTAAATATGCAGTTTTATTCTTTTTCCACCCACCTTGCTAATGCATTTCTACAGACTTAAAAGCAGAGCCTTTCTGACATATTAACCAGCTAGCTTATCAACACTAAAACGAGAACAGTTCAGGTTTGCACGGCAATTTCCACTGTACCAGTCCTGCCACAAGTGGAGTTTCCAGCATATCAGTTTAATATAGAATTCCCTGTGGAATAGTAGTGACTGAGGAGGTGTGCGCATGTGCAGACACAGAGGTGTCTGTGTAATCACATAAAACATACGTGTACATTGCTATGCATGTATTTTGTTGCCATTTCAGGTTTTAGACCCCCCTTTGTTTCATTTCAATTCTCTGAGCACTTACACCATACAATCATCTTTTAAAATGTCAATGTACAGAAGATTATGTGCTAGAGAGAAAGAGGGAGGAGAGGGAAGAGAAGGTGACGTTATACTATGCAACAATAACCAATTAAAAGGCTCTCTGTACATAAATAGTGCTTTATAAAAAGGAAGATTATGACAAGTTTCCATGTTCAGGTTGAAAGAAATTTGTCAGATGCCTGCTCTCTCAATTATAAGGAAACTCCTCTTTCCTTCACCAAAACTAATATATATATATATAGGCATATGTGTGTGTGTGTGTATATATATATATATTAATTTTTTGGTCCAGAAAAGCACTCCATGAATCAAAGCAGCTGAGTTAGCGTTTAACCGGGCCCACCTGGGCAGCTGGCTCACCGAGGCACCGTGCCTGCAAGATGCAGAGGTGAGCTATGCTGAGTGTTCGGTTCCTTCTGCTCATGGGGGTCAGATAGGATGGAGTTCTCCAGCCTGGGTGAAGTCACTCAGCGGATACTTAACGAGCACACAAGGCAGAGTCCACACATCAGAGCATTTCTAAAATCAGGCAAGTCCTTATACACTCACACATGTCAGTCTGGAGAAAGTCATCAGTGAGGGAGAGGAAATAGGTAAAAATGTTCATAGGATGACAGTCAACAGCAACCAGAAAAAGTGAGATCCCAAGGCTCGATATACAGTGAACTAAAACTTACAAATGAGCTGTGAGACACTAGACAGGGACACCTTACTCTGTCCTCAGCGCAGCAGCTGCACCTCCTTCTATCCTGCCGCATGAGCCTGCAGTGTTACAGTAGCCTGCTTTAGTCATATGGCAGCTTTGCAAAGAGACCGTCAAAAGCAGGGGTTCTTCCTCCCTTGTTTTCAAAGAAAAACCCCTGGAATTAATACCAGATTCCATTACCCAGACTTGGTTACATGTGCTTTCACTCCCAGTGGGCTCTGCATAGGCTGGGAGATGCAAAGGGAAAGTTAACGTGGAACAGGTGAGGCACAAAAGGTACCGAACGCTGAACCTCCAAGGGAAGGGACCATACTTAGAAGAAGAGAGCACTCAAAGGCAGTTCCACATTACAGTGCTCTACCCTCTACCCAGCTTACAGGGGAGCGCAAAGTCAGCCCTATGAGCCTGCTAGGAAGATAGCTCTGAGCCAATGCTACATTTTCTGTGAACAGTGGGAGACATGAGAAAATGGCCATACGCCACCCCACAGGCTTAAAGACTTCGTATGGACACTGGTTTCAAATGCCAGGGGTAAAGATGGAGGCAAGAGAGAGGAAGAAAGCTGTGGAGCTGGCACTGGTATGCAGATGAATTCTTTGTCAAGGTGGTTCCTGTTGGTAGGGGTGAAGTCTGTAGGAGGTCAGTTTAGAGGAGCTCTTACTTATGCCTGTAAACAAGGAAAGGACTTCAGTTTCTATTGCTTCCTTTCTAGAGAGCGCAAAGTTGCTTGCGAGACCCCTTTTTTCTCCTACAGTTCTAAAGGGAGGCACAGCTATCTGGTGGTGAGTACACGCTGACCGCTGGCATCCTGCCTGTTCAGACCAACTTCTTAACCCCAAATGATGATGCCAGTCTTTCAAGCAGGAACAGGAAAAACTATGCACTTAGACAAGTTTGAACAGATCCTTTTTAACCTCATTTGGTTCTCACTATGGAGCTCTGGAGCGGTGGTTCTGTTGAGATGACTTTCAACTGTCTTCTTATTGCCCAACAGCAAAAAAACCCAGTGCAGCAAAAGGGCTAGTGCAGAAGGAGAGACGGTGATGCTGTGAGGTGATCCCCATGCTTCCCATTGCTTCTAATACACTTTAACGTACCTCATGCATTTCTGATTTCCTAACTAAAATCTGTTTCCCACAGAGGCCAAATGCTGAATTGCAAGCACGCATTTTCCTGTGTCTCAGTGCACCTGGACTGGCTCAAGTCAGTTAAACAGCAAAGGGGCCATCTCCAGGGGAAAGGAGCTGGAGTCTGGCTGGGAGTTCTCTCTGCAGGTTTTTACTTGTCTCTGCTCTCAGAAGGCAAAGGCTGTTCGTGCCCTGGAGAGGAACTGCTGGTTTTACTTTGGAACCAGCCCTCGGGACTGTGGGTAGAGCTGAGAACTATGGGTGCCTGCTGAAGAGGATCCCCCTGATTTCCTTCCAGTTTTAGGCCTGAAGAAGTAAAAATGAAAAAAAATAAACAAAAAGCCCCAACAATGTCACCTGTTACTTATCACACTTAATCTTCCAAAAGCTGAATTTTTTTACTGGATTTATTCTCTAATCAGTCTCAGCTTTCTCTTCTGTCCTATGTTCCTTTCACTCTCTGCTCTACAGCCAAGCTCGCCTTAACTTTACTGACGAGAAGTGCTGACACACAGCAACTGTACTCGTACCTCTACTGTTGGCTAGTCTGCTTGCTAAAAGTCCAACTCACCTGGGTTTTGTTTTTTTGTTTGAAGTGCTCTCAAAGGTTGAAGCATCCACCTGTATCTCATCTTCATCCTGCAGAGCTGCTTCTAGAGCTGCCTGAACTTTGGGAGCAATGGCTGGACCTTCATAGTCTCTCGTTGTTCGGCTGGGCATGTCAAGTTCCAGTAATACGATGTTCTCTGCCTGAGATAGTAAAAGCAGAATCGAAGTTTGCACGTTTTCATACAAATAGTTTATTTTCCCTCCAGAAGCTTATTCTGAAGCACTTTATAAATGTATGCAGGATACTGGAAAAATTTACATCCCACTGAAAAACTAACAACCCTCTGAAATTTGCATTGCCCTGATCAGGAGGGTGAACACAGGAAGGTTATAATCACATCTGGGCTTACCCTGTACCGAGCCTCTGGACGAATCATCATGGATGTCCTGGCGTGTTGGCTCAGTGGCCTTTTGTATCCTACAGCAGACACCGGTCGTTTCATCATCTGCTGGTTTCTAGAGAAAAATGGATACTCGCGTCTATTATACACCAAACCCAAAGACTCCTCTTGGAGTTTATGAGATAAAACCTCTGCAAATTACACACAGAAATATGTTTCAAGACAGCAGAAACTACCTAGGCTGCATTTGCAAGAACAGCTCTCTACAGTCAGTGAGAAGAAGATCGGATCGTTATCCTGTGTCATCTGTTCCCTACACAAAGGGGAGGGTTTCTACATATTTCTACTATACAGATGGCAGCTGCACTCAGCTGCACCCAACTTTCTAAATTTGCTGTAGAGAACTTTCTGCGTAGGGAGGTAGCATCAAGCCACAGCTCTCACAATAGTAATTATTTTTGAGAGCTTTCCTATATAAACTAGGAAAGAAATATGATAGGAATTTACTGCTATTTTAATGGTGAATGCACTATTACATATATTTTACGTAGAATTATTGGGCTCATCTAGAAGAAAAATCCTAATATTTCAAGAATTTTCCTAACTATGCATTTCTATTTTACTCAACCTACCAAGAGGAATAATTTTTTTTATTTTATTGTGCAGCATGAAGCTACGAACCCTAGAGGGCCAATTTAAATCCCCAATTCAATCTCCCTCTTGGGATACCTTGTTCTTGACAGCTAGAGGGTTTTCTGTGACCTAAAATTCCATCCCAAGAAAAGCTTAGAAGTACACTCACTCCAGACGGGTTATGGGATGCAGTTTCCACTGGTCTTCCTCTTCATCAAAGAATGATCTGTTCATGATCTTATTCTTTTCTTCCAAGGGAATAAAATTTTCGATAATCAGGTGCCTACATGCAACCACAAAAATGGGAAATACACAAGAAACATAATTAGCAGATGACTTTCTCCACTGCTCCTCTCACACTGACTTAATACAGGCCTGGAAAAGGAGGAATGTTTTAGTTTTCTTGTGTTTACATCTTGTCCCACAAGCATGTGTAATGCAGTCCCTCCACTCCCCACCCAAAACCCCCATCTGTGTTACAGTTAATAGCAGGCAATGAAGTGATGGGAGTTACTTTAGCTTTAGTTCCCTGGTAAGTTCATTCTGGGTCTGTTCCAGTTCCTGGCGCTCCTTGATGTGCTCTTCTTGGAGATCATGGATCTCTGCCTTCACAGCTTGCAGCTTGGAAAATAACTGGAACAGACAAGAAGAGCCAAAATCATAACTTGCCAATGTTCCTATCACTTTCACACACAAGTTGATTTTATTCCTAACCAGCTAGATGTGGAACCATTTTCTTTTTACCTTTTTGAGCTTTTTGGTCTTTATGTCCACCTCTTGCTGAAGGGAACTATAGGTCTCCTTCAGCTCTAGTGTTTCCTCGTCCCGACTTTCCATCTGTTGCTGGATTTCTCGCTCCCGGCGTTTCTGAAGAAGGTGACATACAATATTAAAGACCACAATGACATTGCCACCTCCACGCTGACATACATGAAACCAACGCTCAGGGTGTTTTTACTTCCCTGGGTTTCAGGGCTTTTGTTTTAGCTTCTAGTTCTTCCTATCTCTTGTCTTAGAAGTACCAGAAGCATTAACTCTTCTTTGTCTTTGTTTTGCTACTAAAATCAGACAGCGTGAATAAGTGCTCAAGTTTCAATTACAGGAATCAAAGGTCATATTTAGATTCTTTTTTTTTTTTCCTTTTTATCAATTCGTACTAGCCATTGCACTTAAAGAATTGCCAACAGAAAATGCATAACAGATAATAACTTTTAGCACACAGTAAACATCTTTCCCTTGAGCTAATGGCTGAACTGTCACTCTTTGAGGTCTTCCAATTATTTCTTCACTTACAGAGAGCTGCAGTCAAGATACGACATAAGTCTTTAACGTGAAAAGCTGGAAGAAAACTATTATAAACCTTCTTTACGGACTTCATACAATGACAGCCCTTCCCCCTTCTGTTGAGATTAATGATTGCTATTAAGCTAATTTTAGGGTTAACCCTGGGCAAATTGTCTTATGGTTTCTCCTGATACAATGTTTTATAAAAGTTCTGCAGCTAGGCTTTTTATACAAAATAACAAACGTTCTTCCTTGTACCTGTTCTGCAATTTCCTGTCGTTTCTGTTCCAAGATTTTCTGCTGTTCATTTGTGTGATCCACAATATTTTTCCCTCCCACCAGAAGCTTGCTTTCCATTGCCTGAAAGGAAAAACCAAGGTCAGAAGTTTCTCTCAGTGACCATCTAATCGGTCTTTTCCACAGAAGGTAACATCCTTTTGTATGGATACAACTTCTTCAGCGCCGCTCCCTTATTAAACATTCTCTTTCAAGTCGGCTGCTACAAGAATTACTATTTCTTAAAGTTCCCATAAAACTGTGGGATTGGTGAAAGGGTAACTTAGAATTGCACATTGTTGCAATGTGTGGCAGAGCTGAAGAATGAAAATGGGTGCTCTCCTATAACGAACTTGTTAATGATCTGTGGCAGAATGAGGCATTTTTTGTGCTACAGCTTGTGAAAAGATGTATCATCACATTTTATTGTGCTGACTGCTTAAGATCCTACAAGTTCAGCACATAAGAACAATGCAACAACTCATTACTATTGAAATATGTAATTAATAGTGGAAATTGTCCAGAAATAGTTTATTTCCAAATCTTCCAATCTAAACACATATAACCATCCTGGAAACTTCTTGTGAAATATCTTTCCAAATTGGGAAACCCTCTATTCTCCCCACAGCCTAAATAAACTGCTGTCAAAAAGTATGACAAGGAAGAATTCTACCTTGATTTTAGCACTCAACATTTCCGTTGCTTCCTTCTCACGCCTCAGGTCCTCCATTTTCTTCTCCTTCTCTTTCAGCAGTCTCATCTTTTCTTCTGCTACCAAGCTGTGATCCTCAACTATAGCTTTCTTCTCAATCTCCAGCTTTTCTTGTTGCTCCCTCCAATAGTCATCTTTGTCATCTCCTTCATCCTCACCCTCTTCAGTGTCCTCCTCCTCTTCCCCACCATCTCTCCTCCTTTCCCTCCTCTTTCTTTTGCCAATAGACCGTTTTTCCAACTGGGCCTTGAGTCGAGCAATCTCTTCCTGGAATTCTCGTAGCAGAGCATCTTTAGGATCCTCATTCACTCGTGGCTTGTTCTTGATGTTTTTGGCACGATTGGCGTATCTCAGTGTTGTGAGAGTCTCCTCTACGTTGTAAGAGGCAGGGCCTATATTGGCCACCATCACAGTTTTGGCATTGCCACCTAATGAGTCTTGAAGTAACCTAGTCAGCTTTGAGTCCCGGTATGGAATGTGTGTGCTTTTGCCATCTACTAGGGCAGAGATAACATTGCCCAAAGCTGAGAGAGAGAGATTGATTTTAGTAGCTTCCTTTAACCTTTCCCCCTGTGCTCCAGTCTTAGCTTGCCGCTCGCTGCCTGCAAGGTCTACCAGGTTGAGTTTCCCAACGCGGATGTGATTCTCCCCATCAAGTCCTAACTCGCTGCATTCGATAGTGATCACAAAAATGGCATGAGATCGAGAGCTGTGTTCATTCATGTTGGTGGCACCAACGGAGCGATTTTGGTTTCCCACATTCATGACGTGCTCTATCTCTTTGACACTTTTTGTAACAAAGGAGGACAAATCCTTAACATATACGCCTGTATCTGGTCTCTCCTTTAACTCCAGTCGCTTGGACTGATCCTTTGATAACAAGTCTCTGATTTCTTCTTGGTATATTTCCAAATAAGATGCTCTAACTAGGTATTGCTGATTTTGAGATCTAGAGATGTGGGTGAAGATGTGATCGAATGAATTGGGGATGACCCCTCTTTTTTCAGGATCACCGCGCACCCCCTCCATTGTATATGTTTTCCCTGTCCCAGTCTGCCCATAGGCAAAGATTGTCCCATTAAACCCTTGCAGAACAGAGTCCACGAGAGGTCTGAAGGTCTCATCATAGAGTTCGACCTGTTTGGAATTCCAGTCATACACAGCATCAAAGGTGAAAGTTTTAGGCAGTTCATGAGATGTTCCCCGTGGATTCTTCACAGAGACTTGCCCTAACTTGACATCCACGTTAACAACTTTCTCATACGAAGCTGTCTTCTCTTTGCTATTCATTGGCCGGCATCGTACCACCACCCTAACAGACTCAGAGCTCTTTAACTTAGACATGACAGCAGGTCTGTGGCTGGCGTGATCTGATTGATGGATGATCCCGTGTTAGAAACCTAGAACAGAAACAAAGGAGGAGTATGTGAAGGCAGTTTTCTGCAGGCGACCATTTTTCACAAAGCCAAAGATTTGACTCATCTATTCGAGCAGCATTTTGCATTCATTAAAATAATGTACGCCATGAAAACTTTAAAAAGGCCTGAACCCAGACAGTGTTATTTTACCAAACCCTGTCCATCAATCAGTATCATCTCTACAAGTTCTGCTTCAAAAAAATCTTCATCACATCTTTAGAGTTAGTAGAGATCCTTTTCTTGACCCTTAAAAAAAAATCACAATGCTTTTTAAACTATTTATAAAAATAATATAATGCTTTGCCATTGATTCCCTTTGCAGGCAGGCTTTTTGTTTTAAATCTCATACTTTGAAAACCCAGTACAGGCCTGCTCTCTCCGTATTGCTCGTGAAAGGGAATCAGTCAGGTGCTTTGATTAAGTGCTTTACCTACCTAGTAAAATTCAAGAGAGATCGTAAATTATAAATACAGTATTTTCAGAGTTCCCTCTTCTTATGCCTCGAATGTATTGACAAAACCTTCTCATTTTTATCAGACGTTTATATTACAATCCCCTCACATGTGATGTGATGTGTCATCAGGACCATCCTGCCACAAAAGGTTTAAAACTTACGGCTGGTTTTTCTTAAATGACAACAATTCTCTGGAATGCCGCCCAAATGCTTTTTTCCTCTTGTGTGTTACACTTTAAAGTCACTTTCTAGAAGCCTCCTTACAGAATAATAGATCTTTAATTGGGCTATGGCAGCTGCCAGGATTCAAGATAAAATCATTAAATAGTTCGTCCATTTCCAGGCATCACATCCCCTGAATATTCTGCATTTCCACACTTGGGAAAACTGTTGTTACCTTTCCTTTGTCAACAATCAAGTGAAAATAATTGTTACAGAAAAGATATCACCCAGTCTTGCAAACTAGCTCACTACAAAGGAAATCATTAAAGCAGCCAAACGTAGCACAGTCCTCCAACGCTTACAAATATGGTGAAAACAAACCAGTAAGGGGAGGGGATTACCCCAGTGAGGTGGGCTCTGAAATCAGTGGGCAATAAAGAGGAATATTTCCACCACCTAGCCGCAGCTAGGCGTGGGTGCGTGCTGCTGTAGGACGCCTTTGTTGCGCCCCCACCAAGGTCACTGCCACTGCCCTATAAATTCAGGCCCTTCACACCCCAACATTCAAAGTCACTTCTGGTCCTGCTCTCGGCATGCACACAGCCCCAGAACTCCTCGTCCTTCTAATCCACTTCCAAACTGCCCAGTCAATGCTGATCTTGCATTCGCATTTTTTGCACAAGTATCTTCAGCACACTTAAAACAGAGAGCAGCATTCCCCGCTCGCATTCAGCTGGGAGCAGGAAGGAAAAGCTATAAAGGTGGAGTAATCTACATTATGCCTCGTCTAACGCTCAAGCAACCAGAGGACATCAGGGTGTGAAGTGGACACCTGCCAGGATTTGTCCTTCTCAGGCTTTTGAAGGTGAGTTTAAGCTCCTTTTGCATCACTCCTTATAAAAATTTCATAAAGCACTCAGTCCTTCCAGGCCACCCTCCTCTTTCTGTAAAGTGATTGCCCTCAGCGAAAGGATTCTGCAAACCAGAATTCGTGTCTTCCACAACTAGAATTCGGGCAAGTGTTTTTACAGGGAAGCTGAAGGCAACCGCACTTGCTTGACATATTTCAAGCACAACTGTTCACACAGATCTATGCTATTATTCTTTCTTTTGGCATTATACTTTTACCGGGATTTCCCATAAAAGCCAGCTCTGCCCAAGCACACCAACCTACTGACATACAC
Organism: Stercorarius parasiticus; assembly: GCA_013396915.1. Lineage (NCBI taxonomy): Eukaryota > Metazoa > Chordata > Aves > Charadriiformes > Stercorariidae > Stercorarius > Stercorarius parasiticus. Next base: position 11,333 of record VWZL01001699.1, read on the forward strand.
TCCACGGTCCTGGCTCTGGTATTCCAACTGAATCAGGTTTACAAGATTCAGCATCAGTCTAAACTCACGCTGCATAAACCCAGTTCACAGATCTGAGTCCTTCATGACTCTGGGTAGAGAGGAAGAAACACGCTGTTGCACCCCCCTGTCATTAGCACAATGAGCTGCCATTTAAAACAGAACAAAAAGACTGTGTTACTGCTAAAGCGACAGCCTTACACGGAAGATCTAAAAGGCACTGCTTGTGGAATTCAGTGTGATTTCTAATAAGCTTTTTTTAAAAAAAAGTATCTTTCAGGAAAAGCTCTGAGATCCTTCTGCCAATTGGAACTAAATGTAAAACTAATACACACTGGAAACCCCAGCTAGCACTGGCACGTGTTCAGTCTGGCCTCCTCAGGATGTTCTCACTGTTCCACTACCAGCTGGATCTGCAGCAACCCACGGATTTTGTCTAACTGCTTTTTACTCAATAATTGCATGTCTCAGGAGAGCTTCTCAAACAAGGTGACAGAGAACTTCGGGAGCAGAGCTAGAGGACTGAGAAAGGAGGCAGAACACTTCTAGTCCAATATGCCAACTGTCAATCTGCACTACAAAGAACAACAGAAGAGCAACAAATAAACGTGTTTAAGAATTGTACAGAAATCTCAATATGGCCTTTGGAATTTCCTTGGGTTTTCAAGGGGAAACTCCTTGCTCCTCCCTGTTCCCATGAAAGCCCATGGTAGCTACCAGGAGGAAGATGAGGAACACACATTGAATTCACCAAACTGGACAATCATGCAGAAGCACTTTGCAGCCTGCACAGCGAATTCAAACCACTACAGGAATTTTGGATCGCTACTGAATAAAAACATTTCCCTTCTGACTGACAACTCCAAATAAAGATGACCTCACTGTCTGACTCAGAAGGAATATGTATTCTAGAACACCAACAGAGAAAGAATATGTGAAATGGGGACAAGTGTTGCAGAAGCATAAAATGCAACACTCCTAATCATCATGAGTAGTTCTATATACAAACAGACACTTCTCCTTCTACACCATCCTGAGATATTCCTATAGTTCAAGTTCAAAAGGGAATTTTTTTCAGACAAGCTCACATAACAACTGCTGCTTCACTTATCTGCATTATTACAGTGAATGTTCACATTGGCAAGTACTCAAATTAGGCATGAATCCTGAAAAGCAGTGTTGACTTATTCTATATAATTCATATTCAAAATACTATTTTGATGAGAAGTACCGCTTTGTAAGTGATGCTGACTATAATTAAATGATCAGAACTAAGCTAAACTTAACATAGGCTGTTTTTTTTACAAGAGGATACATTGCCATCCACAGGCTCACCTGGAAGTTATAGATGAAATATCCAGCATGTCCCCTCTGCAACAGCTTTGGCAGAGGTTTACAATGAACAAAAGTTATGTTGCATATTTGCTGCTCCTCACAGAACCTCACTGTTCCTCACCGTGAGCTTGATAATCTTTTGACCTTTCCCCATTTCACTTGCAATTCTCTCTTTATAGTCACAGATAAATTATTTTATCCCTGATTAGGGCTATTTTCATAACAACCTGTCACAAATCATCTCCAATTATTTTAGCTACTGCTGTGAAGTTTATTGGAAGCATAGCAAATGATCTTTCTTCTCAGACTTACCCAAGTGTGTAACTGAAAAATAACACCAATTAGTTGGCAGTGTTTGTACTCCCCAGAAACTCCACGGCAACATTTGAGCTGTCCGGAGCAGCTGGACAGGGATGGCCAGAAGAGCTGAGAAGGTGGCCATGCCACCCGCTCTCCTACCATGGGAAGGGGACTTTGTCCATGAAATTCCTTCAGCCTACGGCAACCTGGGCCAGGTCGCTAAGAGTCAAGGTCAAGGCTGAGATGAATGCATTTGAAGACATGCTTCTGATGACCAAGAAGGGAGGGTGAGCAGAAATCCAAACGTTTTTGTTTATTTCAGCCAACATAAGGTTGAAAAAATAAACAATGCCACAACCTGAAGGTAAGTTAAGGTCATCAGTTCTCCTCAGAAACTTTCAGGAGTCAGGACCGGAGAGGTCTGCCAGCCGTGCCCAAGGAACACTGTGCTCTTACCAGGCACCATCAATTATCCAGTCCATCTCTGGCAGGCTGAAGTCCCAAGGCCTCTCCACTTCCTGGCTTAAGTTTAAAGGCCTCAGGAAGATTTTCTTGGTACACTGGCTAAACCCTTCCCTCACGTCTCTCTGCACATCCCCACTTAAGATACCACTTAAAAAAAATTCCATCACTTTCTTGCAGTTTAAATCTTTCAGGTATTTGTGGGTTCATAATGTCATGGCTTAATTGCTTGTGTCTTTTACTCCTTCATAAGCTAACTCTCTTTTCCATAATAATGCTCTCCTCCACCCTCCCTGCCCAATGCACTGCGGACCAAACCAGACATCCCCAGTGCCGCTGGTGGAGTTGGGCTGGCGTGTACCAGCTCTGCCACGGAGTGTCTTCTGCTGCCGGGCCCCTGATTTCACTTAGTGCCTGCGGTCACCTCCCTCTGCTTCAGCACGGAGCCCCACGGGTGTCCCTGTCCTCCGGGGGAGGTGGCAGGTACGGGATCCCCACTCCAGCCAGGACCCTGAGCATCCATCACCTGCCACCCTTGCAGCCGTGACACCCTGGACCCCCGGCTCGAGGGACAGCGGGCCGTGCCCGACGGGGCAGCGGGGACGGGGGGACACTCGCCTGTACGGGGACACCCGCCCGCGGCCTCGCCACCGGCAGCGGGCAGGGCCTGCCGCCTTCCGGCCGATCCCCCCGCCGGCGAGGCCGTGCCCACGCGCGCAAACGGGGGGAGGCCACACGGGCAACGGGCGCCCCGGGCTGTCACAGCCGGGAGGCAACGCGGGAGCGGAGGNGTAGCGACCGGCCCCGCCACCGCCCCCGGGGCCCGGATGGAGCCGGGACAAAGGGGCCACCGCCCCCGCCCCCCGCCTCGAGCCCCGCGCACCTCCCGGAACCGGCGGCACGGCTAGGCCTGGCAGCAACGCCGGCCCCGACTAGGCCGCACCTCACCATCCACAAAACCCACAAGTCGCATTTTTTACCCCAGCCTGGGAGCACCGAGTACGGCGGTGGAGGAAGGAATATCGATGCAATACGAGTGACTACAAAATCAGGTTTTTATTATTACAAAAAATACATTTTTCTTTAAAAAAAAACCCACAAAACATTTTTTTTAATACACTGTTTTCCCAATACTGTGCGAAAAGGCTGCCCTTGCCCTGCGGTGAGGCAAGGCAGCCGTGACAGCACCATCCAACATCACTAAGCGAGGAGCCTGCAGGTGTCCAGCTCCACCGGGATGTGGCCACAGGTCCCAAAACCACCAAATCCCAAAAATTTCTGAAAGCCAGCAATGAGGAAACAAGACATGAGTCCCTACCACCCTGACATTTCAGGTACTGTCTCATTTAGCTCTCTTTTGCTCACTCCCTTGAGCCTTCAAACTCCTTTAAAGCTCAGGAGCATTCCAAGCAGTAAAAAACCCACCATCAAAAAGACATTTATTTAGCCTTAAACCCCAGTAACTGGTCAGACACAGCAGCATTTAGGCNACTCACCTGCGCCGTCACCATGGAGCCGCGCGGCCGCCTCCTCCCGCGGCACCGGAAGCGGCGGGTGGGCCTCGNCGCCCCCGGGGCCCGGATGGAGCCGGGACAAAGGGGCCACCGCCCCCGCCCCCCGCCTCGAGCCCCGCGCACCTCCCGGAACCGGCGGCACGGCTACGCCGGGCAGCAACCCCGGCCCCGACTAGGCCGCACCTCACCATCCACAAAACCCACAAGTCGCATTTTTTACCCCAGCCTGGGAGCACGAAGTACAGCGGTGGAGGAAGGAATATCGATGCAATACGAGTGACTACAAAATCAGGTTTTTATTATTACAAAAAATACATTTTTCTTTAAAAAAAAACCCACAAAACATTTTTTTTAATACACTGTTTTCCCAATACTGTGCGAAAAGGCTGCCCTTGCCCTGCAGTGAGGCAAGGCAGCCGTGACAGCACCATCCAACATCACTAAGCGAGGAGCCTGCAGGTGTCCAGCTCCACCGGGATGTGGCCACAGGTCCCAAAACCACCAAATCCCAAAAATTTCTGAAAGCCAGCAATGAGGAAACAAGACATGAGTCCCTACCACCCTGACATTTCAGGTACTGTCTCATTTAGCTCTCTTTTGCTCACTCCCTTGAGCCTTCAAACTCCTTTAAAGCTCAGGAGCATTCCAAGCAGTAAAAAACCCACCATCAAAAAGACATTTATTTAGCCTTAAACCCCAGTAACTGGTCAGACACAGCAGCATTTAGGCCGTAGTAGTGCACTGGAGGCAGCCAGCCCTGGTACCACAGACTCACCTAAAGGGTGTTTTTAAAAAAGAAACAGTGCATTCTGTACTCAGTCTTTGGGAAAAAAAATAAAAATATATATATAAAATCACAGGAGTACCAAAAAGGCATTGGTCAAGTTGAGTCTCACCACACTGGGATTATCAGTGTTACCAGCGCTGAGCTGTACTGGGCCAAACTAAGGGGTTTGGGGCTGCCGTTTCACCGTCAGTGAATGCTTTCCACAGTTATCTCCCCACTGGAAACTACCCCCACAGACAGGGGTTCTGTTGTCAGAGGGGTTACTTCACAAAGTACAAAAACAGACAAAAAAACACACAGAAACCATTAACATAGACCCAGGTATGACGTACACCAACCCCACTACGGCTACATTAAAAGTCTTAGCTTAAAACCAGTTTCATTTCTACCACAGACCTCCACCTGACACCAACAGCTACAAAGCTACAAGCCCTAAATCTCCAACTCTCAACTGGCTACAGATGATGTCCCGCCTGTGGCCCTGCAAGTGCCTGCTCCCCAGTTCCATACAAAGACAGGCTGAAGAGGCAGCTGCCACATTAAAACATGCCCCCGCTGCGCTTCAGTAGCACCACTGAAGAGATCCGGGTGTCCCACAGCTCTGCTGCGAAGTGGATACGATACCTCTTTTGACAGGGGAATAGAAACCAAGGCACTGAGGTGACACAGCTCTAGTAAGGCAACAGCGGTACTCAATAAAACCTAGATCTTCTAGTTTTTTGTCCTGAGGTTTATCTTGCACTCCTTTCCAGGGAATGTGATATTCCTGGCAATACTTTGCACTTAAAAAAGAATTTATGGTCAGTTTTGGACAAGAAGCTTTCAAAACATCTCCAGGTAAAATTTAGGATTTAACGGGAAAAAAAAAGATACGGAAAACAGGAAATCTGAGCAGCTGCTTCATCATGATTGCTGGCAAACCCCAAATAGTGAGAATGGAGAACTATATAAACTACGTCTTAAAAACTATATATAGTTTATAGTTCCCTATGAACTACATGATTTAAAATTACTTTTCTGGCTGACCTCGTGCTGGAAATACAGGAGAAGTCAGACAAAACAGTCAGCAAGGAGTATCACAGGCTGAAGCAGCTCTACGGCAGCCTGGCAGCTTGCTCTGCGGACAGGAGAACACTGTTAGCACCAACTGGTCCCTCAGCAAAGTACCAAGCTCGGAGCTCTGAAAACTACGGAGCTTGTCCCTCTTTTGGTCAGAATTCATCCCGTAATCTTGGTGGGTGGTCCATGCCAAAAAATGAAGAGGGTTTTCCATGCACGTCACGCTCTCTTTTCACAAAGGCAGTAAACGAAGAGACACAGTTCCCAATAAAATGATCGGACTGGCCAAGAATATACAAATCAATCTGAGGCACTTCTGGCTGCAAGCTAACAACCTTGATCTGCAGAGAAACAAGGAAAGCAAATTAATCCAGTCATCTATTATTACAATCCAAATGCTTTGGCATAACATTAGAAATAGGAATAGACAACAAAAAGGGAGTGGATTCTGTCTTAAGTTGCGCTGTAACTCATTTATGAATAGATAAACTTCAAAACATTTTTGAAAATCACTTAGGTTTATTCAATTGAAGTCTTTTTCAAGGAGAAATTTACTACCATGCAGGATAATGCTGCTCTTCCTCTCTAGGAAAGGAAGAGTTTTACAGTCTAATTTTTATGGTTATAAGCAAAATTTAATTTGAGATGCCAATATTTGTCTGTGAATAACGAATTACACAACGGCCTGCCTGCTGTCTGTGGCAGCAATGGGCCAGAATCCAAGGAAGGTTCTTATTAACGCACTCCTGCCAGAACAGGTTCCTGAAAGACTTACCTTTCCTTGGAAGAACTGCTGTATTTCCGTTGTGTAGGGCTCAGAATCCGTAGCAATATAAACAGATTTAGCTTCTGTCTTTTTCACCCAGAGCTTGAGAGCACGCTTGATCTCTTTGAGGTCTGGCAGGCACATGTCCATGGTGAGAGGGACCGCAGCGCTTCGGTCGTAGCCCACACACTGAGGTGAAGCCATGAAGTGTGGCCCGGCCGTCCCGTCCTTTAACATATTGCAGGCATTTTTCTATTGGAAGAAAAGAGGAAATAATCATGTTTGAATGGCAAGTGTAAGAAAACACTACCACATCCCCCACTTCTGCCAGCAGCGTTACAGCCTGTTTGAAAGAAGAATCCCCATGGCATTTCTAACACACAGTGAGTTATCAAACGCCAGCAGGGTTTGTGCTGCCGCCCCAGAAGCGCAGCTCCTCTTTGGGCAGCTCCTTCCACAAGTGTTAGCCACCCGAATACAGCAACCAGCCTTACACAGGAACATACCCAGTCTGAGCCGATCCTCAGGTGAATTCCTACATAGGGCCTGACCAGCAGAGAATGAATATAGGCTTCTCCTTTCTTCACCATTTCATCAGACCACACCATGTACTTCTGGAGGGGCCGGTGCTCCTCTAAGACTGGAAACTGGGCTGGAGCTCCAGGTAAGGCAAGTACAGGGTGCTCAGATGGTGAAAACCTACAAAAAAAAACCCCAGCAGACTGAAACACAGCATAATCTTGCATGCTTCATCTTGGAAAGACTACTGCACATGGATTTTGTGAAGGTTAGAATGGAAACTAATGCTGAAATACGCAGCATCTGTTGCTCCAAATTTACCCAAGACAATCCTCAGCATTTTGCCATGTGGACAGAATGCTGAAGCAAAACTCAGGTATCATGTTTTACCTCAGATCCAGCAACAAATGAATTAGTATTTTTTGACAGACAAAAGAGAAGAATCTTACACAAATAGCACTGAGCTACCAAGCAACAAGAGCTTATGTTTCCACCCCGGGACTAGAGCAATTCTGTCACCCAAACTTACTGATACAATTGAAGTAGCTCTCAAAACATGAAGTAACCAGCAAAATACAGTTCATGATTAGCAACTGAGAACCAAATTATTTTTGAAGAATAATTACCTATATAATCAATAAATACTGTAACTAAATATTCTGGATCAGAAATCAATCAGCCTAAGGGAGTTCACACCTCATACTGCCCACAGGAAGAGCATGCTCAGCAAATATTTAATGGAAAAAGCATTAAGATATTTAATTCTATTGCTAATGAACCACTTCAATTTCTCCCCCAAAATGCAAACGCTTTACACAGTGACTCGCACAACTGTTTTCAGGAGTTACTCTAAATGCCTACAGTGGCATGCCAACACTTTTCCATCTTCTTGCTACCTTTGGATCCAATGGTCCTTGTATGCAGAACTGAAGGAAATTCCCTTGAAGAGCTCAGACTTATCAAAATTCACTTGGAACTGATCCCAGAAGGGACCAAATGGATTTCCATCCTGCAAATGAAAGACAAGTGCTCATTCAGCATATACGCAGAGCCCAAAAGACAGATCTAGCAAGATCCTGGGGTGCAGAGTCAAAGAGTTTTTCTGTTACAGGAGGAAAGCAGACCAAATACAGCAGCCTGTTTTTCACATATCAGCTCCACAAGAAGGAGAGAGTGACACACACTAAAGAAAGTTAACTGAGAGCTAATGCAAAGTCTGTCTTAAATGAACAAGCTCTCAAACTTGTATTTGAAAGAGGTTGCTTTAAAACCAGGACAACCGTAACAGAGATGCAAAACGGGCAGAGACCAGTAAGCTTTGTTGTTACAGATCTGCTCTCCTTACAGTCACAATCAAGTCTGAAGTGATAAAAGCTGTTTACGCAAACCATCTTCCTGAATCCCAAGGATTTGCTGACAAAGAAAAGCATGAGAAGCTGGTGAAGGGTCTCGAGCACAAATGTTATGAGGAGCAGCTGAGGGAGCTGGGGTTGTTCAGCCTGGAGAAAAGCAGGCTCAGAGGAGACCTTATCACTCTCTACAACTGCCTGAAAGGAGCGTGCAGGGAGACGGGGGAGGGGTGTTGGTCTCTTCTCCCAAGTAACAGGCAATAGGACAAGAGCAAATGGTCTCAAGTTGCATCGGAGGAGGTTTAGATTGGATATTAGGAAAAATTTCTTCACTGAAAGGGTTGTCAAGCATTGTAACACACTGCCCAGGGAAGTGGTGGAGTCGCCATCCCTGGAAGGATTTAAAAGACGGGTAGATGTTGCGCTGAGGGACATGGTTGAGAGGTAACTTAGCAGCGTTGGGTTAACGGTTGGACTCAATGATCTTAAAATGATTTTATGAGGGCACAGCATGCCACACCGATAAACATGAGGAAGAACTTCTCTACTTTGAGGGTGGCAAAGCACTAGAACAGGCTGCCCAGAGAGGTGGTGGAGTCTGTCTCTGGAGATACTCAAAACCCACTTGGACGCGTTCCTACGCGACCTGCTCTAGGTGACCCTGCTCTGGCAAGAAGGCTAGATGATCTCCAGAGGTCCCTTCCAACCCCCATCATTCTGCGATTCTGTGAAAGGAATGCCACATGGATGGATTTGGGGTGGAAAACTCATAAGTTTGCAAAGCACTGGCAACCCGAATGAGTCAGTCATTCCCTTTGGAACCGCAGCAGAATAAAACGGTGCCTACGGGGGATGCGTAAAGAACTCACCTTCATGGGACAAGTGCTTTTGTCAGTACTTCTCTGAGCTGCTGCTTCGAAGCAGTAAGCCACTCGCTTGCCAGGAGGCCAGTGAATGGGCGCCAGCTTCTCCATGAACTCCTCCAGGCTGATAACACGGTGGTACTGCAGGAGCGGCTCCAGCTTGAAGTGCTCCATGTAGGGGACGTGCAGCTAGGAAGAACAGAGACCACCTCAACTCAGAGAGCCCCGGGAGCGGTACCTCACCCCACCGGGGGAAGCCGCAGCCCTGCCCGCCCCCTCCCCGCCCGGCCCCCAGGGGCTCACGTTGGTGTAGGGCGGGCGGTGATGGCGGTACTCGATCCACGGCGGCACGGCCAGGGTCCGGTTGAGGGCGCGGGCGAAGGCCAGGGCTCCCAAGAAATGTTCGGCCTGGTTCCCGAACCGGCCTGCAAAAAGGGGGCGAGAGCGGGGCTCAGCTGGGGCCTGCACCGGGAGCTCCGCCGGGGACTCCGCCGCGGCAGGAGGGCCTCACCCATGCAGGGACAGTAGAGCAGGTAGCCGGATGCGTCCCAGGCAGGCCCCGCGCCGGCTCCCGCCATCATCACCGCAAGGAGAAGAAAGAGGAGGACCAGTGGCACCGCCATAGCGGCCGGGCGGAGGTCAACGAGAAGCGGCCCTATCCCGGCATGCCCCGCGGCCCGCCGGAACGGCTCTCTAAGCGGGAAGCGGCCACCATCGAGGCGGAAGCGGGAGAGCGACGTCACTCCCATAATGCCCCGCACAATGGGGCCGCCGGGGCCTGGGCCGGAGCCGCGCCTGGCGGGGCCCGGGGGAACG
>VWZL01001699.1:21206-54979 GCA_013396915.1 Stercorarius parasiticus
CCCGAGTTGCCCAGAGAGGGCAACTCGGGGCCCTCCCCGGCACCTCCGCCGGTTGCAAGCAGCACGGCCGCACTCAGCCCTGGGAGCTTTGCAGCCACTTTGGAGCTGAGTGAGTTAAAAAACTTTTTTGTAGCATAAATAAATCATTCCGGAGACGTGTTGGCGTTTGGGGCTTTCCTGTTCGTGCAGGGAAGGGGTTTGGGCTTTTAAAACCCCTGTCTCTTGTCATGTCAGGGAAGCGGAGGATGAAAAGGATGCTTTTCCCATCTGAAAATCATCCTCTGGGAACGGTGTGTCTGGTTACATCCTATGGGAAAGGTGCAGCAGCTTTTCCCTGGAATTTGAAAGTAAATGCAAACTTTATGCAGAGTTTTTCCAAAATCTGTAAGGGATCAAGCGCAGGAAACTGATAGTTGAGCTCTAGTTGAGATGCTTGAGCAGCTCAACTAGAAAAATGAGCCTGTTTGGATGTAAAAACTTACGTATCTAGAAATGGCCAAAGTCATTCATTGTAAGAAAATAATGGTTTTCATAGGGGAATGACACATGAGTTGGTGTTTGTGACTGTAGGAAAAACTGTAAAAAAAGGGTCAATACAAGATGCATAGGGAGGTAGGATAGTGATTTTTGCATCCAGGTGTGGCATTGGCAAGGCTGGTAGTGTGCATCTACGGCTGGTATCCACTTTTTCTTCCTTATAATTCATAAACCAATACTGGAAAATGACTGAGGTCATAGAAAAGTCATGAAGTGGTCTGAGGTTCGGAAGTAGAGCCTTGCAGTCAGGGGTTGGAGCTGGACTTGATTAGAACGTTGTAAAGAAAAGTAAGGGGTGATTTCGTTATGCTGTGCGGGGGCTTTGAAAGACCATCTCCGGGGGATGTTACTGCAGTGGTTTAAGGTGTTACGGTCATTGTGTAGGAAAGTCAATAAATGCACGAGTGCGCCCGTGCCCTGGCCAGGCTGGTGCCAGGCCTGACACTGCGGCTGGCATAGCTGCAGAAGCTGGGTTTGAGGCATGACGCTGGGCTGAGGCTGTGCCCACTGTGGAGTCTAGTCTCTGCTTTCTGCCATGTAGACAGTACCTTCCGCTTCAGCAAGTTTAAGCTTTAACAACTGAAAATAACTTAGCAAACCTGAATGGGGGACTGATCTGGCTGGGGGAGGGAAAATTTAAAAAGAAGTTGCTTTTCAGCTGAGTAAGTTCCTTCAGCCACACCACCATGCAGCTGTAAAACAGCCTGGCCATTGCAGTGCAGAAGCAGGTGGTGAGGACTGAGGGCGCACAGGAGTTCCTAGGCCAGCTTCTCTATCCCTGCAGGAAGAAAAGTGACAGTGCTGGACCAGCCCCTTAGCAAAGGCAGAGCAGGACTCATCAAGTAGAAGCCAAGGACAGCCAGATACAAATCAGACAGAAGAGATGCCCTTTAGAAAAGGGAAACCGCAGCTCCACAATCCAGGGGTTGGTCAGGCAGCCTTCCAAGCCCAGTGTCCCTGCCTCCCACTGCTGCTGCACACCCGTTCCAGCTAGATCAGCACAGCTTTGCTGTTGGTCCGGTCAGAGAACTCATCCAGGGTCCTTTTTATTTTTAGCCTGGGCAGTTCCCCGATCTGGTTTCCAGCCTAGGTCACAAGGTTTTCCTGACCAGGCAGTGCTCCGTCTCACAGGAGTGACTTTGAGGGGTAGAAATTATGCAGAAATGCTGTATCATTGAACCATACTTTGTGAAGGATTAAACAGGGGGACAAAATGTCAAAGCAGGTGGTGGACTGTATCCCAGGGACTTTCTGTGAAGCCCGAGAGCTTTTTTGTACTATGTACCAACTCAAACATACCTCATTGTTTTCTGTGCAACGACAAGTGTCTGGAATCCCATACATAGCATATGATCCATCAGCTTATGTGAGCTCTTCTAGCTTGAATTTGCACAAACCCGGTTACTGTAGTAATGAAGTGTTTCATGTAAGTTGTCAGACAGTGGGAATCCAGCTCTCAGGTGGATTGTACTATTTTCCAGCTCTGTGTTCAACCCACCGACCTTTTATCCTCTATAGAACTGAAACATAGAAAGATTTATCTGGTGATGGGAGTTTTCTATAACTGACTTATCTGAGGTTTCTGGAACTGCATAGGCTAGACATATTTTCAGGACTAGTACAAAACTTTCTCAGATAACCACGTTTCCCAGCCCTGGTACAAATGCCGTGACCTACAAGATGTTCTTTGAACAAATGCTGGTGAAGTGTTTCCACGCACGCGGTGACCGTTTCTCCCTGGTGGCTACAGAGTTATAGTGAGCAGGGAGCACGTTGGAAACATTATTTGGGGAAACGTTACTAAGAAAACTACTTGAGTTTTTTAAAAATGTAAATATCTAGATCAGGCAGAGAGTTTTCTAGCCAAGCATGAAGTATGTTGTTAAGCTTTCACGGCTACTGTGTTTCACTGATACTAGGCGAGACCCTCACCTTGTTTTTTCTTTCTTATTCCAGAGCTGTCAGAGTGTCCTAGGACATGCATTTAGACTTAGAAACAGACCCAAATAGGTGGAGTCCTTTTTCTTGCTAGACCCTTACAGTTTTAAAGGAAAATTGATGAAATTTTACAATAATCAATTACAGAGATTACCATATCTTAACTCATTCGTATTTGGGCTTCTGCTCTGCTGCTTCTGCTCTGTTTGTGCCTTGCTATTAAAGACAGCAAAATTCAAATTCTGTCTTCTTTCAGGTAGCTTTGAAACCGGCACAGATGGCTGAGCTTATTCAGAGGGAAAGAAGCAACTACCTGGTGAAAGCGGCAGAGGCTCCCATAACGCGTGCACAGCTCTGAAGCAGGAGGTAGAGAACACTTAGCTTTTCCAGCACACATCTCATACAAAGGTGAAATATTCATGGTCTTAGACACCTAGATATGAAGACTGCTCTGAACTGCAGGACTCCTGCATCCTGAGGAGTAGGAGCAGCCGTCACATCACACTGGGTTGTACCAAAGTGGCACCTCAGCATTTCTAGTCTTTTATTGTTCTGCTCTGCCCGAGTAGAGTCAGCCTGCACAAAACTCAGTTCTGTTCTTAATGGACATTTCCAAACCTCATAATGACACATTTTCTTGGAGTCGTCCCATTTCCCGCTGTTTTGCATCCTGAGGGAACCGCTCACAGTATTGTGAGTGATGGTGTAGTTACAGTTACTGTTGTTTCAGCTATTCATAACGTTCAGTGGTGCACTTTCTTAATGGGGGTTGGTTAGTTCCCTCGTAGTTGCACATCCTGCCTACAACTGGCACTTGTGTTGATGTGCAGGGAGGAAGTTCCTCCCTCTGAAGCAATCATGGAGTGAGAAAGAACTTGAGGGTTTGATGCTATTTTAAGAAGAGTTTCTCAGGCAGCTAAATTCAGTGAAAGAGCTCTTTTCTGAGGTTTTTATTTCAGCTAACCGTTTACCAGTTTAAGTGTTAGTAGAACCATATAAAAAAAGCAATACTTTACCAATAAGACAAACACAACTCAAGAACAGCCTACCAAGAGAGATTAATGTAGATTTTCATGAACATGAAAGCCAGCAGAGCATACAGGAGGTATATTTTGTTGAACAGGAAACTGTTTGAGCTTCCATTATCAATGGATGAGTGTGTAAAAGAAAAAAATATTAAAAATTGCTCATTATTGTAGAAAACTTGCTAATACAGAGAGGCAGAATCTGCCTGACAGTAGGAAAGTGAAAATACAATGACTAATCACACCCTTAAGAGAAGCAGCATCTGTTGCCTTCCTGAAAAAGGTGTGATGTTGCTGATAACAGTAAGCTTTCTTCCCCAGCCCTGTTGACCCCTGTGTGGTAATTCAGGTTGGTTTCCTAGGAGATGGTTTTACTAGTGCACCAGGCTGGTAGCAGAGTGGATAAAAAAAAATAAATACAAGAGAACCTTAGTTTCTCTAAGAAGCTATGGAAGGAAATTCCATGTAAGCAAAGATCAAGAGCAAGTGAGAACAGCCTATGAAGAACATGAAAAAAGGGGATGAGAAGTGATCCACAAAACACACAGGGAAAGGTGAGGTATTCAGTGCTACAGAGAGACACCTATCTACAATATTTCAGGAGAAAATGCATGTAACGGGTAACATTGGCTCTTAATAGTTGCAAAAATGTAATTCAGAAAAAGTTTGACATAATTTCATTTAGGTAACAGGGGTTAAGGGAGAAAAGAACGAAACACATTCTGGAGCTGGGAGTTTCCCATGTCTGTGAACACGCATCTTCACATGTTTGTAATGCTTGTTGAATGCTCACATGCATTTGTGTGCACAGGTGAAAGATGCAGTGTCTTAACACCAACCCTTCTGTGATTTCAGATGAAGATGTTTTGCTATTAAAGCAGTTTGGTCACAGAGGGTTCCAACAGAAAACTGCACCGGGACAACATCCCATCAAGATGCCTGCAGGCTCGAGTTCTGCTTGACATGGCCATGTTCTACTAGACCTGCCATGACAGCATTTTTTCCTAGTGTTCCCAGCTGGATTCAAGATGCAAAGCAGGAGGAGGAAGAGACAGGCTGGAAATTAGTCCCCAGACCAAGAGGTGAAGAGACCGAAAGTCAGGGAAAATGCCAATGTGAAATATCGGAGACCTCCTTCACTAATGTGGACAAGCTGAGAACTCACACACTTTCTCATACTGAGCAGAGACCATACAACTGCCCTCAGCTGCACTGTGGCAAAGCCTTTGCTTCTAAGTACAAGCTATATAGGTAGGTAACTGCCGAACAGTGCTCCCCTACCAGAAGAGAGGGGAAAACCCCTCCCATCGTGTTCTTTTGCTTGAATTTCTGAGAAGGTGGAGGAGGGGAAATGCCCTTGTTACCTGGCAAAGCATTTGAGTCCCAGATGTTACCATACTTAGCATCTCTTTAAGCACCTTCCAGAGAACCTCAGATAATATTTTATTCTGAGCTCAAGCTGTTTTCTGTTTTACTAAGGAGGAAATTGAATCAGAAAGTGAAGTTCACAGACTAAAAAACAAAATGAAAAGCAAGAATGGCATTCACATTTCTTAAGCTCTACCTCTGACTTTAATCACAGGAATATTTCTACTGCAGATATTGTTCTAGGATGAAGCAGAGTTCCTATTTATGTACTAAAATATAGCAGAGAATAATTAAATTATATGATCACTAGGAACTAGAAACTAGATGAACCACGGTGTCAGAGAGTGTCAGATAAAAGGTGAAATCAGTCCACAGTGACTGACAACAGACATTGCCACAGTCTGATGCCTCCTGATGAAATGAACCCATCTCACCAGCAGGCAAGCGTTTCTTGTCATATACTACCAACATTTTCTGTGTCATTTCCCCCTTTGATAGCCTCAACAGAGAGAACAGGAGCCAAGTAGATGACTGAAATATACCTGTGCGGAGGTGGTGTATTCTAGGGAGGATGGGCACTGCTGAGACAGACTCTCTAACTGTTGCTTGAAACGTTGTGCTTCTGTGCCTGGAGAGTCCCTGCTGCCCAGGCTGTCAGGGCAGCATCCTTTAGTGGTGGTAAAATGCCATCTGGGCTTTTTGTGGCCTAAGTGTAGAATACAAAGAAAATTTTGAAAAAGTAGCGTGTGTTGTTTTAGGGGTTAGACGCTAATCTAAACTTTCCTACTTTTCTCTCAAAAGGCATATGGCCACGCACTCTGCTCAGAAGCCTCATCAGTGTATGTACTGCGAGAAGATGTTTCACCGGAAAGATCACCTTCGCAACCACCTCCAGACCCACGATCCCAACAAGGAGGCCCTCCACTGTCCTGAGTGTGGCAAGAACTACAACACGAAACTTGGCTTCAGGCGACATCTGGCCATGCACGCAGCTGCCAGTGGTGATCTCAGCTGCAAGGTATGCCTCCAGACCTTTGAAAGTACCCAAGTCCTGCTGGAGCACCTCAAAGCTCATTCTAGGCGGGCTTCTGGTGGAGCGAAGGAAAAGAAGCATCCGTGTGACCACTGTGACAGGCGCTTCTACACCCGGAAAGATGTGCGGAGACACTTGGTAGTGCACACAGGGCGGAAGGACTTCTTATGCCAGTACTGTGCTCAGAGGTTTGGGAGGAAAGATCATCTGACCAGGCACATGAAGAAAAGCCACTCCCAGGAACTGCTGAAGATTAAGACAGAGCCAGTTGACATGCTGGGTCTCCTAAGCTGCAGCTCATCTGTCGCAGTGAAAGAAGAGCTGAGTCCCGTCCTGTGTATGGCATCCAGAGACATGATAGGTGGTAAGAGCTTCCCTGGCATGTTGCCTGTGGGCATGTACAGCACGCATCTCCAAACCATGCCAAGCTCAGGGATGCCCCATTCTTTGGTTCCTAATTCTCTTCCAATGGGAATGAGCTATCCTCTGGAGTCTTCTTCTCCCATCTCCTCCCCACCGCAACCTCCTCCAAAGTATCAGCTTGGATCTACCTCATATTTGCCTGAGAAACTACCCAAAGTAGAGGTGGACAGCTTTTTGTCAGACTTCCCTGGCAGCCTGTCTCTCTCATCTGGTGAGCCTCAGTCCTCTTCACCTCAGCCACCCCCCCTGGATGAGGCTTTGCTTTCCAAGAGCCCTGCTAACCTTTCAGAGGCTCTCTGTGCTGCTAACATGGACTTTTCTCATCTTCTTGGCTTCCTCCCCCTAAATCTTCCTCCTTGCAATCCACCTGTATCATCAGGGGGTTTGGTCATGGGCTACTCACAGGGAGAGACACAGCCACTGCTTACCACTTTGCAACATCAACCTCAAGAATCTCCTGGAGCTGGGGCCTCGCTGAACTTTGGGCCCCTTCATTCATTGCCCCCTGTCTTCACCTCCAGCTTGAGCACAACCACACTGCCACGTTTCCACCAGGCATTCCAATAAGCTGAAAATAGCACTGGAGAACAGATCTTTCAGTCACCCTTTTGTGGAGAGCCTTAAAAACGCACAACTCTTACTTCCCTTTGGGGTGTGAAAGCTTTGCAAAGCTGTTTCAGACAGGAGGTTTCTGATCTCTGGAGGGAGCACTTGTAGACTGGAACAGCAGATACCCCCATGCAAGTCCCAGTCCTGTACAGCAAAAAGATTTCAGCTAATAGACTGGATATATTTTATCTAATTTTTAATCTGTGAATCAGGAGCCGCGCTTAGCACTGACCTTCCCTGAGATCCTGGAGCTATGTTCCTCTTTGGGAAGGGACTGTCCCTGAGAAGGAGTTGAGACTCTTTCATCTTGGGCTAAACTTTTGAAGAGTCCAGCTTCCATTTCATGTTATCACACTGCAATTCTGGCAAAACAGCCAACACCTCCACACGGAGAAGGAGGAGAAGTCAGGATACCCGCTCCGTATGAAGCCAACAGGGAAGAGGCTGTCCTTCCCCACTACCTCTCATCCCATCACCTAATACAGCTTACTCTACTGAATACAGCTTACTCCACATCAGTGTTAAGCAACAAAACCGTTTACATAGTGAATTTGGAGACGTCACCTCGTTCTTCGTTGCGGAGCCATTAGATTAAACTCATTACAGCGAACGTCGTTTACACAACACAAATCTGTTTCTGCCATTATAAAAATAGGAGGCACCAGAATACACTGGTTTTATATCTGGTGTAGCTAGAACACTGTTTACACAACGAAGTCAGGTTGCACTGATTTCTCTTCACTTATCATGTTCTTCCCCCATGGGGAAATACACTGCTTTTTGGACCACTTCAGCCTCTGCCACTGCAGGCAGCAGCTTCCCGCGTTCTCTCTCTGGCTATCCACATGTCAAGGGGATGGAGCAGCTCTCACAGCTTAGCTTGTTTTTGTGGTGTATGGATAGAGCCCTTTTAAATATCTCCCCTAGGCAAACAGATCATGCATCTGTTCTGGAAACCAAAGCATGTGAAAAAGCTAGGTTAGGAGCTCGGGGCCGGCAGCGTTGAGTACTGTCGTACAGATGAGAACAGGTGGTGGGCCCCTGCTCCGTAGGTTCCCTTGAGATGAGGAACAGAATATGAGTTTCTAGGTTTTTTTTAACCATAAAAAAAGTTCAGTGAGGTCAGTGCCCTTTTAGCTTATCCATGAAGCAGTCTCAAGAGATATGTTTTTACCTCAGTCCGAAGGTGATAATATCCAGGAATCAGGAGGAAAAATTGGTCCCAGCTTCACGTACACTCTTATCAGTGTATGTATGTGGAGCATTTTCCCCAACACTAATAGCCCTAACAAATGCTGAGGGTTTGGGCCTGCAGTCACCCTTTCACTTAGGATTTGGTTCCACTGGCCTTTTTGTTCTCTCCTTCTCGAGCCTTGCCTCCTGAAGTTAAAGTCCTGCTTCCTCTGCTCCCTGCCTCACCTTTTAAATTCTTCCATGAACTCTCTACCTACTGAGGGCAGAAGGGTTACGCTGGTAAGTGTCAGCCAGCTGCGGATGTCACTTAGCATCTGTATCATCCCCTGCTCTCATTTTCCTGGGCACTTGTACTGCAGATGGTAACATACGGAGGTCGATCTCACTATATGTTGGCGCGTGTTTATGAATATAGACACACAGATCTTCATACCTCAGCATGGAGGAACCATTGTAGGCCAATATTAACCAGGAAATCTGTCAATATTGTTCTCCGTAAGTCTAGAAAATGCAAAATCTACCTCTGCTCTGTAATCAGCTCCTTCAATGAAGCCAGATACCGTCTTCCTTCACCTCCCCAGCGTACATCCGTTCTAGTCAGTGCATATTAGTTTCTGCTGAGCCATTGATCCCACAGCCTGACATTAGCCGTGCCTCGTTTGTCCATAGGCTTGTCCCCTTTCCGTTTTACTCAATTTTATTTTTAATTTAGCTTAGTAATTCTCCCCAGAATGACTGTTTAGTGATCCATTGATTCTCCAAAACATAGACCAGTTGTTCTAGGTTAGCCAGCAATGCTGCAAATAATACTTTTGTATCAAAATGTAATATAAGATTTATTTACCTCAGCAATATCCTGTGGCAATGATCTCCCCGAGTTAAATGCAGTACTTCCTTTTCTCCACTGTAAAATGTTGCCTTTCGAAGTTCAATGAGTGCCTTCTTGTTCTCTAACATAGAAAAGGTAAATAGGGCATTTCAGCTAGTCTTCTGTTTACCGTCATTGAATACCTCAGGCCTGTCTTCTTTTCTCTTTGCAAATTAAAGAGTTTCACACTGTTATCAATTATATGCAAGCCTTATCCCTGCCTTCAGTTGAGAGGATATATTTTTTTTTTTAGAACTCAATGGTCAGAACTGATCACTTACTGCAAGTGAGGATTATCAGATTTATGCAATGCCATCATACACCTTCTTCCATTTCAGAACGTTCAGCTTTCTTGCTTTTTGCCTGCATTGTACTCTGAACAGATGTCATCACTGGAATTCCTTTAGCAGTGGTAGCTAAACTTAGAGCCAGGCATCTTTTTTCCTACCAGTAGTCTGTCAAAGAATAAATGGAATTCATTTTGCTATTATTTGCACGTGTGATTTGCTTTCCACAGCTATTCTAACAAACAAGCAGAATTGCAATAACGTTTGTCAATGAAAGGCAAGTCTAATCCAGCAAAGAGCATGTTCAGAGCCAGCATGCTGGAGCCGATACCAGGTATTTGCACTGGAAAATGGATTCAAAGTTCCCGTTCCACAACAGAGTTTATAATCCGCAAGTATTTTGTCAGCTGGTCTAAACTAATGGGGCTACTTCCATTCGAAATACTAAGTATGCAATTCACCAAACAAATTATTTCCTGAAGCTAGTTAGTGAACAACTCTTACCCGTTCATAAGAAAAAACTTTGAGCATCTAAGCTACACCACGTGGGAATCTTAAGTTCATTAGGAAGCACGTACCGAGCTGTTACGAAAATCAGTAGAAGTCAGCTTAGACAAGCTCCTGCTGATGCGGCTGTAGGTAAAATACAACGTTAAACTTGCCACACTGTGAGGATGATCGCTGCAGCACAGCCTGGAAAGCTGTTCTGGTGTGTATGGGCAGGAGGGAATGGCAGCCATTAAGCTAGTTGTGGGATATAAAAAAAAAATAAACATTTCATCCCAGAAGGGGTTTGGTTTTGTTTTTAAAATCAAGGGTAAAGTCAACACACTACTTTCTCTCCTAACATCATTATTAATGTAGGTAATTGGAGACTGCAGGGAAGGATGGTGAATATGAAACAGAGACCCACAGCATCAGTGTCCATGAACACAGGACCAAGCATTACAGTTACACACAGCCATTCTTTGGCCCATCACCAAGGACCACGAGTTAGGGGCTCCAGGTGCAGGATACTGCTGCGAGTCAGCCAGGACAAATACAAATTAAGCCGTCTTGGGAGGGAGGTACAAAATATTTTTGATGGAAGAGAAGAGTTTTTAAAGTGGTATCTTCAAAGAGTCTCCATGAATGCAGGAGACAGCAAGCAAGGCTGGACTTCACACCGAGACAGGGCAGCAGAGAAGCGCTGAGATTTGAAACACCAGCTGCATGAAAGCAAGACAACTCAGAGAATGAACCTGTCATAACTGATAAAACTCACCTGTAATAAACATTACGCCAGTAGAAGTCTCACGCTCTTATCCCACAAACGGTGTACAAGGCAGCCACTGAAGGTACAGAGCATTTTAAGTGCTAAGTGAAGGACTTCAGCGGCAGAGCCCTGTGAACCAGCCAGTTACGATATTTTTATTCCAGGCACATGTGTATCAGAAAGGTAGGATCAGATTGAGCCCAAGAGGAGCAACTACAGCAAATAATTGGTCAGGAGGGTTTAGTTTAGTTAAGTAAAGGAATAAATTAAAGTGTGGCTGACTTGGGGGGCGTTCGAGACCAATAGGAACAGTGCAGACAACTAAGATATAAAAATCATAAGAGCTCAAGTCTGTGAAAGGACAGGACATGAACGTGCCACCTAATATAAATCAGACCATAGATTCTCAAAAATGCAAGGACATATCGTCCCACTAGAAATGATTCCAGTTTGTTCGTTAGAAAATACACAAGACAAGCCATTTCCATGGCAGCAGAGGGTTAACTCACCTAGCCAGCCCTTCCCAGGCTCAGATTTCTAGAGCTGTGTGAAAGTCTGAAGATCTTTGTCCCCATAGGATTACAGCTCGCTCAAAATCCATTTGTATGAAGGCACAACATGTTACCTTGCATTTGCTTCCACTGAATTTCACTTGACAGAATATCTGTGTAGGGCGTTCTGACAGACCCCGTTCAGCTGTCTCACAATAGTGCCTGCTCTTTAGCCGTAGTGTTGAAAAATGTTGTCACTTCAATGGCAATCCCTTTTTTCCCTCCAGTAGATTGATGATTTCAGTACTTCTGTTGGGAGCTCAGCTCTTTGTTCTTTAATTCCTTCCTTGCTGACAGGTGAATAGCAGCTGCTTGGAAGATTTCCTGCAGTTCACTGAAAAATCCCTATTTCCTTCCTCTACCATTGCATCACCTTTGCTATCTGGAAAGAATAACCCCGCAGAGACATTTTCTACTGCCTGCAATTAAAATTTTTACAAAGAAATCTTCAAAGATGCTCTCCCCATCACCCTACCTTCTTGCTTATCCTCTCTAATCCCAGTTACTCAGGCTCACTGAGTTTTCCCTTGGGTGCCTATTTTTAGTTAATTGCCTGCCCGAGCCGATAGTCTGCCACCGAAGAGTGAATTGGATGAATGGCTCAAACAGAACCACTTCATTAAAACTTTAGGGGTTTCCATCTTTATCCAACAATTCCTTCTTTTTCATAACTTATTATATTTTTCCCCAATTCTCAGAGATGGGAATCGCCATTTGAAGCTCTGAGTACAATCCGACACCCGCCTGGTAGGAGAAGGCAGTTTGGTTTAGCCTCGTCCGCTGGAAGACTCGGGAAGCCCTGACTGTTTTCAGTCGTATCACCGACCCTGGCACCTCTCACCCTTTCCGTGCCCGTTTCCGTGTAACGGGCCACAGCAATACCGAGCCTCCCTTGTGACGCAGGACACCGCTGACGCGGGACCGTTATTTCCCATTCCTCACCCATTCCCACCAGTCTCCAGTGTCTTCTCTCAGGTTCTGCTGTCCCTGCACCACAATCAACACACGCTCGCATCAGGCTCACCTCTGTACTATTCCCCTCCCCTGTGATATACTCACTTCATTCTGGTGAGTAACCAGGATCCTTCAGGAATCCTGCACATTTCAGCCGTTCTGTAGCTCCCAGTAAGGAGTTTTCTCCCAGAGCACTTCCTCAGCAGGCTCCTGTGTGATCCGCACCCGGAGCCATCTCCACACAGTTTCACAGACCACTTGTCACTAAGTGCATTAGACTGCCACAGAAACGGGTCAAGAAAAATTGAACAGGTGATCAGAAAATGATACCCAGAAAGCAGATCTTGTTCTTCTCACAAATCTACACCATGAGATGAGCTTAGCTATCCTATCAAAACCACATTTTATTTCTTATGTGCACAGGTAGGCTTGCAGGAAGAGACTGAAGCATCTTCCTCACTCTGTGCTCGTAGCTGAAGCTAGGTCTGCAGTAGCCCTTTCCACCAGTGCCTAAATATCAGCACGCACAAAGAATGTACACGACACGGAGGCAGCTTCTCTGTCGTGGGAGATCACGGCAAGAAGGAAAGTTCAAGGCATTGCAGAAGATAAAGAACGGGGAATTTGGAATCCATTTTTCTTTATTACTATTAAATAGGTCAGCTCTTCATTTTCAGTTAGGGAAAAAACCCTCGATGTTAAAGCCTCTTGTTAAAGAACAACCGTCCCTCATTTTAACAGCTATCTTCACCTTCATTCTCACCATCTATGTCACATACCGTGTCTTTCTTTGAAACTACTATGCAAGCAGATCACCAGCTCCAATGCAGAATGTCCTGAGACGATAAAGCACAGCTCTGCGTGAAGCCTGCAGGACAGAAACAGCTCCAGCATCTCTCGCTCGGCACACGGGGCCTGGCTGGTTTAGCATCCAGGTGAACAGCATCTGCCCCAGCAGCCTGTTTTCCTCTGCAGCTCAGTGTCTTTCACTTGAAGGTAACACACAAGCTTCTGCTTACGGAACTCACCAGCACACCCTGCTTAAAGATGCAACTGAAAATGGTGCAAAGCCTGCGTATTCGAGCGGAGAATCATAGAATCTTCATGGTTGGAAAGGACCTTTGAGATCATCGAGTCCAACCATACACACACAAAAAAAACCCCTACAATCTTTGTCACTAGAGCATGCCCTGAAGTGCCAAATCTACAGGTTTCTTAAATACCTCTAGGGATGGGGACTCAGAGAGCTGGCGTTGGGAGTGGGCAGATTCCGTAACTTCTGCTAGAAGCCTGTCTTTGAGTTTATGACTTCTCCTTGCCCTACTGAGTGCCTCAGCCTTGACTGCTTTGTGGGTTTTCCCCCCCTTCTAGTGATCCCTAATATCTAGAAACTATTTTTAGAAAGGTTGGTTTGTAACATTTGTACTGGGATTTTCCTTAAATGAGGATATTGAACAAAAACCTAGAGACACCTGCCTTCAAGGTGGTCTGACAACCCGGTGGCTTCAAGAGGGACGGCAGAGGGAACCTGGGTAAGCCATGAAGACTCACCCCTGGGAGCAGTCGAGCTCCGAAACTGCTGCTGGAGGGAAAGCTACTGAGTGGCCTTTGCAGCCAAAAGTCACACTGAGAACCCTCTCCTGGTCGGGGCAGCCCCGGCACGAGCTCTGCCATCATTGCAGGCTTGGGGGGTGCTGACCAGAGGGCAGTCTTTGATCCAGAGCCAGCAAATATCCCATTTTAAGGAAAGGGTTTGGGATTTCTCAGCCCTGGGAGCTGCTGGGAGAGATTTGGCGTCTCTCACTGGGGCTGCAATTCACGCAGCCCCTCTCCCGCTGGATCTCGACAGGCCCAGTGCCTGACCTCCCTTCCTGCGGCTACCGCTGCCGAAGCCAGAAGCTTCCCATTGTTAGAGCTCCACTGTTTTTCTAAAAACAAACTTTCTAGCACTTTTACACACAGTGAATAACCTCTTTTAACAGAGTATTTTGGGGGCTGTAAACAAGGTTTTTAAACTGTAAAAATAATAAGTGCCATTAGGAAATGTACAGTTAGCTCTTTTATTGTCTTGCAAAATGAAGTTTGAATTGAAAGCGTTTTTTATAATGAAGTTGTTTATTAAAAGCATTTGAATTATCTGGCTCAGGTGTCGTCTTGGAGGGGAATAGGGTTTGTGGTTTGTTTTCTTTTAAGTAAAGATAAAAAGACACTCTGGGCAAGTCAAAGACCCAATTCCCTACATGAATCCACACAGACTGAAGTTTCTTTCAAGGAAACAATTAGACCCCCCCAAAAAAAGGACACGGGGTCCTGTTGGGGATGTAGCAACAGCCGATACCATTATCTTCTATCAAGGAGAATAATGTTTGTTAGAAAGTTCTGGTCTCTTGGTTTCACTAAAATTACCAGCCCGCGCGGAGGCATTTCAGACGAGTACACACACTCCCCTCTTCCAAATAACCCCAACACATCCAGCTCCCCCGGACCGGGCCCTGCACAAAGGCAGCAGAACCAGAACCAAACCTTAAAGCTTAAGCCACGGCCGTCTGCTGCCACCAGCCACAGAAACATTTTGACAGAGATGAATCAGGGCAAAGAGCATCCTGCCCTCTCGGGAATCTCTCTTCAGAACACGGTTTAAAAGCTGACAACCATTTTCAGTGTTCAGGTAGTTTTTCTAGATATGATCTAGTTTTCATTCTTAATGCAGCCACCAGTAAAACGTGCCGTTTCCTCAGCAGCGCTCTCCCCAGAGCAGAGGGCGAGGACAGGACCCCACTACAGAGGCACTGCTCCTCTAGTCTGCCTAAAAATGAAAACTAATTCAGCACAGGTTGTCCTGTTGGTGGAGCTGAAGCCTTCCTTTGCATTGTTTTAAGGGCAGAAGGGACTATTCCAGTGATTTCTGAGTTTTGATTAAAGTATTTGCCTGCTCTGGTCTCGGCAGCTCATCAGGGTCACAGACTGTCACCCATCCCCATAATCCGTTACCAGCCACGGCTGTGCACATCCATTGCTCTGCCGGGCAAAACATCACAAGAAAAGCGAATTCACGATCCCTCCCTCCGTCAGCATCTTTAAGGGACGCTCGCTGCTCTCCTGCCACATAGAACGGTTAGAATTGGAAGGGACCTTAAAGATCATCCAGTTCCAACCCCCCTGCCATGGGCAGGGACACCTCCCACTAGACGAGGTAAAGACACCTCCCAGCAGAAACACACAGGCTCTGGGCAAGACACCAAGCTGGAAGCCAACGATGAAGCTTCCGTATCACCAACAAACCTCCAAAATACTCGGAGAAGGAAATGGCGGCTCCCTTCTTAACTGTACTCTCACCTCTGCTGCTCTAAAGCACCGTGTATTTGCCCAGCACTCCCAGCCCGTCAGCCATCCGACAGTCCCGCTGCTCTACCCATTAGCGCTACAACTCAAACAACGTATTTCGCACGCAAGAGACGAGTCGCTTAAGTGGGCTTACCATGCAGCACACAAGAGCAGCACAGAGAAACAGATCCAAATGCCTTGGATGGCATTTTGGTGGCATTTTAATTACAACATATGGCAGTATACAGGACATGCCACACTGAGAGAAACTTACTGCTCAGGAGAAAAATACTATAAAGAAAACCGCAGTGTATTCCAAGCTGTGCTTCTGACTGAAGCCACACATCAAAGATCACACAGGTGTCAAACAGGCTAAGTGTTATGAAAAGAAAATCCCAAGAGGTGGCTTAGGTGAACCCAGGAGAGCAGGACAACAGGACAATGGCAGATTTATTTACAATAGGACACAAAGGATACATACATTAATTAAAAATTACAAAGAATACAGAGAAAACACTTCGGGGAAGGGGGAGAAATCAATGCTGGCTGAGCCTCTCCACTGGGGCAGGGGCAGGAGAGAGGAAAAAAAAAAATAAAAAAAAGTCAACCAAAATCTCAGAGAGGGATCTCAAATCAGAACTGACGCAAGACTCCACAGCACAGTTGGCTTGCGCATCCCCTGCTCCCCTTTTTCCATCCTTGATTCCTGGCTGATTAGACTTTGGCATGATGGGCGGCTGAAGGAGCGATTAGGCAAGGCTGGAAAGCCTCAGTGCCGAGGAGCCCAGCCGCCTGGGAAGCCAGCTCCCCGCGGGGGGCAAGGCCGTCTGTAAGAGACACAGGTCCTTGCGTGGACCTGGTGGAAACTCTTACGGCAACTGGGGTTAAAAAACCCCAAAACTCCCCAGGGGTGCACATCAGTGCTGGTGACAGGGAGGGCTTTGGACACTCCTGGGTTGGAACGGTGTCCCCTGCGGCAGTTGGTCATTTGGAGACCTTACTGCTTACTACTGCAAAAAGCAAAAATCAAAATCTTCATAGATCTCACTAAAAAAAGCCCCCAACCCCTCTCCCCTGTAGCCCTGACTGAATCCAGCTAGTCTGGGGACAGAGGGAGCCTTCACTGTAATGTGGAACCTTTTTACTAGTAAACATCATTGAAGTGACCAAAATAAAAAAAACTTTAACCTTCTAAAAAAAACTTGCCATGGGCCGATTAAGGGATCAAGCCACGGAAAAAGAGGTGCCCGCTACAGAAGAGCGGCCCATGGCGGAAGAGCCCACATTGGCTATCCCAGAGGGCTTGGACCGTTCCGTGGAGAAGAACAAAATACAGCTATGGGGTGTACACTTTTTCTGTTCCCTGGAGGTAGAGAATCTAAGAGGAGAAGAAGAGAGCAGCAAGAGCAGCTGGAGCACAAGGCGGGCAGCGAGACAGCCTGCTCCTGGCAATGGGAGAACTCCTCGGGGTCACTCCCTGTGTCCCCAGCCCCTTCTGTGCGACCTGCACATGCCTCACGGAAACCAAGGCCCAATACTGCATCCGATTTCTTGGCACTAAAGCAGCGGTGTCGCAGCCTTTTCTCTGCAGGGCTCTGCGCAATCCCGGTGTGGGTTCCCGGGAAGGAAGCCTGCCTCATTTCCTCACGCATCTGGAGCAGAGCTATCGGCAGAACAAACTCTTGTAGTTACCTCGCGTATCCTTCCAGTTATATATTCTAGCACCAGCACAGTCGCCACTTCCACCAGAACGTTACATCCTGCTGCAGCTGGCTGCACCTTCCAAAAGAGAAGAAATCCCACCCTCCCCCAGCCCTTCCAGTGGAGGCATCCGAAGCGGCCCGTGCTGTCCAAGGCCGGAGGGAGGGAGAAGCGATGCCGAGGGTTGCAGTTCTCAAGCTCTCTCAGGGTGAAATTGCACTTCCCAGGCTCCGAATGGCACCTCCATCAAATTGTAAACAAGCCGAAGCCAGGACTTCCGCGGACAGAGCACACCAGGCTCATGCTGGGCAAGCCTTTAGGCTCCCTTTATTTTGCCATAGTCAAGCTCCCTCTTCCGTGCAGACATGAAGGCAGGAAAGAAACCCAGTCTGATATTTGTCTGAAGAGTCTCCCTGAATCCTAGAGCACCCTAGGGGCTGGAAGAAAACATTTTCACAAGTGTTTCCACTGCTGTCTCAAATCCATTCGTCATCAGCATAAAAAAAAAAAAAAGGATGAATTAGCAAAAAGGGGATTTACTTATACAGAGGGATATTTCTCTGCTAAAAAACTCCCTCAAATATGGAACAGGATAATAAAGTTAAAATGTAAGGTATCTACAGACCCCTTTTCCCCCCAGAAGTAGCCCAGAATCCATGTACACTGTGCCAAAGTTACATTCCAAAACGAGGAGTTATTTATTTCTCTTGTCACTCTCCCACTGGATTTTGATTCCTTAAAAGAGTTGGGAGAAGATGTCCCCTTCACTCCCAGGAGGACACGCATTCAGAGGTGTCTACTTGCTGCTGGGTCTGTGTATCTTCAGTCTATTTTCACTGCAGCGTAGATCTTCCGGACAAACATGTAGGCTGCATAGAAGCCAATGGTGCCAGTGAGGAGCCAGAAGGACAAGACCATGAGGGCGGTGTAGCCAAAGTATAGTAAGGAGGGAATGAACTCAACAATATCCAGCTAAAACAGAAGAAGAGGAAAAAAACAAGCAAAATCAAGTACAGAGGTAACAAAGAGTTGGCTCCCCAAACCAGCCAGTGCCCTCTACAAGGTGGCATTTGACAAAGGGAGGAAACCCTCCACTTGATTCATTTTTCTCCAGCTGAAAAGAGACCCCCTTTGAGGTTGGGGTTAGGGAACACCATTGCCCACAGGTAATATGGGCAGGGGCCTCGGGCGCTTACAACCTCCTCTTCCCTCTGGAAGGACCGTTTGCCCCATTGGCTGGTGAGCTGCCTTGGACTGGCACAGGAACAGATTAGGACCAGACAGTCCCACCACTTCCTTTCCTAAATCCAACCATCTCCTCTGGAAAGGTGGCACTTTCATACGAGAGGAATAACAATACCTTGTTCACAAAGTAGAAGATGGCATAGATCAGCACATAGAAGGCAGATCCTCCAGACACCAAGAAGGTCCTCCACCACCAGCGGTAATCCTGACAGGGTAAAAAGCCTCATTATCCCACAGGCTTCCTTCTCCTGTGTCACTGTCTCGGGGAAGCCGTGACCTTTCTGGGACAGGTAGAACACCACCCATTTTCCTTCAAAGGAAATCCACAGTTTGGGGCTGGCAACTATTTTGTCACAGAAGTGTTTCCAAACAAAGAGGATGAAAAGCTGACAGTGAAGCAAAGTTGGCTCAGTATCACAGCACCTGCTACCGAAGAACACGGCTCAGCCTCTGGCCCTGCATTTCATTTTGGATGTGGATGGAATGAAATAAGTGTCTTTGGGAATACATGTCAGCTGGAAATACCCTGGCTCCCAGCATAATTGTTGGTACAAAACCACACTTCCCAGCCCAGCAGATAATCAAGTAGCTTCAATTCTCCTTGAAGTCAAGAGGCGTTAAGAACAACCATGCTTGTGAAGCTGGGCCACACTAGATTTCTGCTGAGCAGTTGCAATAACGTGACCTGTGCTTTTCCAGGAGCAAGTACCCTGAGCTTACCGAAACTACAAACATGGAAATCTCACCTCAGCACAAAGCTGGAAGTACACCATGACAATGCTGATTTGGGAGCATGATACCACCAGGATTATAAACACCAGGAAGAGAAAGCCAAAGAGGTAATAGAACTGGTTCTCCCAGATTGCCTGAAAAAAAGACACAGCAGAAGTTTGTTTCTGTGCTATTGTGATCAATCAGTGAACGTGAGACTAACTTCTAGCTGCTAACCCAAGGGAAAACGAGGAGTCCCTCAGCCTCATATAGATGAAACCGCAGAACTAATGCATTTCACAACGTTGCTTCAGAGGAATCAGGTTGCAAAAAGGTGCCCAAAGACAGCTCTGAGGTACCTTGTTCGTTCCCTTCCATCTCCCTAGCAACGGAACAGCAAACTCCTCCCCACCCATAGAAGGTGAAAAACGGGCAGCAGCTGGAATGGCTTAGTGAATGTCTTAAGACCAGGACCCCTCCTTGACATAACGCTACAGTAAGCTTTCATCTTTACCGCCATCTTTCAAATCACCAAGGAGCATCCCATAGACATCTCCAGGTGTCTACAGCAAGAAAACAGTCTGAAGAGACCCACAGCCCAGCTTTCTCTGAAAACAATACTGAACAGCCTGGAGGGAACCTGCTAGCCCCTTCAGTAAGTACAGGAGCAGCAGACTGCTCCAGTGGAAGCGCTCTCCCTTTCAAAAGCTTTGGCATGAGAGGAATCCTATTCAGGAGCAAAGTGGGTTAAATGCTTACACTGAAAATGAAGAACAGTTCAATGAACATAGCTCCAAAAGGCAGAATACCAGCCATGAGAATCCTGCAGAGCGAGAAAGAAAAATCATAAGCAACACAATGTAACTGTCTGGCCATTAAAAGTCCCCTGTAACCACACAGAGCGCTCCTAGCAAAATCTCTACAGTTCCAGATTACTAGATTAAATTTCACACGCTAAATGGCACAGCTGCTCCCATTGTTGAGCACGTATCGCTTTTATAAGCGCCAGTCACACCACATCCAAATCGTCAGGATTGTCTCTGATACCACATTACTCAAGGAAACACATCTGCCATCTGTCTGTGTCTGCAGACCAGCGGAAGGTGATGCTCAGCAACCCAAGGAAGCTGAGGGGAGGGGGCTTAACTCACCATATTTCCTAGACACTCATCACTTACCCAACAAATTTATTCATATACCACCTCTGCTCCGGGATCTGCCTGGGAATCTGATTTGTCCGTACAGGATTGTCATACGGCTGCTTGCGAAATCCAAAGTAGTAACCCAGGTAGACCAAGGGCAAGGAGATCCCAAACCACATGCAGAGCAAGGCCACCATGGTAGGGAAAGGCACCTGGAATCGCACCAAGAGTCACGGAAGTGAGAGAGACTGAAGTCCCTGGCCAGACCAACCCTCCAGTCAATCACTGCATTGACACCCACATTTAGAAAGATACCGTGAGACTCAACAAGTCCCTGACAGCCCAGTCACCCTCCTCCCACCCAGCAGGCTCCAGGATGAAGGTGGTACCTACCGCTCCAGAGGAGTGTTTCCCCCAGATGAAACAGTTCAGGACAAAGCAGATACCAAAGACGACACCCGGATACAGGGTAGCTGTCTGCAAGAGCAAACACAGGTTAAGAGAAAACAAGTGACGAATCAACGAGATGTTTCTCTTTAACGAGTCCATCGCTGCGGCAAAGGACATGTAGGGGAAACATCCCTTTTGCTGCAGCACTAATACACAGCGGGGATGGGCTGTGGGGAGGATCTCGGACAATCCTCTTGCTTTACTACATGCTCTGGTGCTTGCCCTTTCATATAAAGCTACAAGGACTCAAAATCCACACCAAATCTCCGCAGTACAGCCAGGCTTTGTCCAACTACCCAGAAATACG
Organism: Stercorarius parasiticus; assembly: GCA_013396915.1. Lineage (NCBI taxonomy): Eukaryota > Metazoa > Chordata > Aves > Charadriiformes > Stercorariidae > Stercorarius > Stercorarius parasiticus. The sequence continues at coordinate 42,129 of VWZL01001699.1, forward strand.
TGTGGAGTTTATCCACATCTCTTGCCATCAGCAAACCTGGATTAACAGCACAAACACCACAAGACTCACACAGAAGGCTCCCTTCTTCCATCGATGTCCTTTCAGAGTCCGGTATAAGCGGCCAGCAAAGAATCCACCAAAAACCCTTGACAGAAACAAGCCGAGACAAAGAAAATTAGTTTTTGTTGTTGTGGAGAGGGAGAGGAAGGGCAGGCAGGACAGCACTGCTGTGGGAAGCAGTGGAGACACCTACCCCATGAACATGAAGAGAAAGCAGGCGGTAGTCATCAACGCACCCCGGCTAGAAGGTGACAGCATCCCCAGCATAGCAACAACTGGGAAAAAAGGACAAAGCACAGCAGCTCTGATGTACGTGTGCTAGCCAGCATCTGGAGAACAGGGGCCTGTCCCATGTGCAGAACACAGCTGCCTGGAATCTCTGCCTTCTGCACAGGTCTCATTTCCTTCAAAGCATAACGCATCCACAGCCTCCAGCGCTGGCCAGAGAGAGGAAGTCACAGCTTTGATCTCAAGCTATAGACCATGCTTTAGCCTCAGTTTCCCCAGAGTTGAGCAGGTGCGGCTCAGAAGGCAAGGCACACGTGTGCAAAAGTCTCTCAGCCTACTATCGCTCAGGGCTCCTATCTTGATAACAGGCAATATAAACACAAAAAGCTGCCTTCAGCTGGGAAACGCTGTCTAGAAACTCAGAAACGCTGAGCAGACGCCTATTGCCTCGATCAGCCCCACAACAGGAAGCATCCATACATGACTTCACTCAAGCTAAGGTGAGCATAGGTTGAAGTCAGTGGGAGCTACAAATGACCTTGAGCATCGTTCCTCTTCTCGTTACAGCCACCCCATGCAACATGTGCACTTACAGATGACAATCAGGATCATACAGAAGAGCTGAATCCCAGAACCCAAGAGAGAGCTGAGGATCATAGGATACTGTGGAGGCCTGAAGACATCTCCATGCACAAGTTTCCAACCAGATTCCTCCATAGTATCTTCCTGTAGCAACAACAGGAATAGAAGGCATTTAGATACAGTCTAATGATGCAAATGAACGTCCTACCACAGCCAGCCTAAGCGGCTAGCTTCCCTGTATCCAGTTCTTCTGCAGAACTTTATCACTCCAGTTAAACTTCTTTACTCTGGGGCTTAAAACAGTTCAGACCTGAACTGCCAGTGCCAGGGCACACATTTATGGAACTGTTTTCAGTCATTACTTAGGTCTGAAGACATCTGAATGGGTAATTTGCCGTTGTACAGAGAGCCAAAGGTGTTGTGACACCACATGACAGAACTGCCCCTCCCGTCTTCAGAGCTCGAAGCAAAACAGGGGCAAGGAAAGAGACAATACATCCAAGTCTTCAGACTGGATCCCTCCTCATCTGTGCCTCCCTCCCTCTCTGATCCCAGCCCCAAGAACAAGCACATACAATGTCATCTTCCTTGTTGTAGTTGGCAATGTCCTTCCGGAGAGTCCGGATGATGATCATGCTGAGAATACCTGAAAACAAGTACAAACCGAGTTTAGCTCAGAGGCTCCTACACAGCTGTGCTCCTCTTAATGCTGTGCAACTACATGGCTCCCACCAACACACAGTTCTGACTAGGAGAGGAGGCCTTGAGTCATCAGCCATCTCCCACAGCCTTCATCAAAGACAAAAACAAAACCCTAGGGAGTAGGGAAGGCAGTATTCTAGCAGGAACAGGGCACCGTGGCTTTCCTGTGGGTTTTTTTCCCCCCCCCCTTAAATATGGACATGCAAGATGTGCATTAACCACATTCTATTCCCTCAACCACCCCAGTCAGAGAGCAGAAGTGGGTAACCATCTGACCCCATGGTGCACTGCCTGAACCAGGAGATTTTGTGTGCTAATGTTCGTTTCCTGCCCCTTCTGATCAGGTTCAGACGTGGCCATATCCTCCCCAAGCCACCTGCAGCTGAGGCTTAACGAAAGTTCCCTGCAGATTAATGGTAAAGCCTTCTTCACCCCACACATCTCACTCACCTGAAAGGAAAAAGACTACCACAACCGAGTTAATGATAGAGAACCAATGAATCTGGACATCACTCATGGTCAGGTAGGTGTCCCAGCGGGAAGCCCATTTAATGTCACTTTCCTGAAAGAACAGTAAAGTTCTCACACCAGCACATTCCCAATGTCTCCCACAACACCTCTGTTGTTGGAGCACCAACTGCCAGCCAGCCAGGGGTAGTCAGCTGCCAGCCAGCTTCCCATTAATCCCTCACCTCCCAGTGGACAGAGTAGGTGAAGAGCAACTGGTTCTCTTTAGAAGGATCTATTTCCTGAGGGGCAGAGCCCGTAGCTTCAGGCAGGGTGCACATACTCTTCTCATCAGCCTTCAAGTCTGTAAGGGAAAACATGGGACACGCTATGCCAGCCCTTCCCTTGAGGCACCACCTCTCCCACTGATCATCCTGGCCCCAAGTACCCTTGAGGCACTGGGCTGCAATCACTGCAGGGGAAGTATTCATTCCTTTCTCACCTGCTTTGCAGCTTGCAAAACTATTCTCCCGATCAGAAGTGGAGCACCACTAACAAACTTTAGGGAAAGCTATGCATAAGGCTGGAAGGATAAAAGCCAGAGGCTCTGAAGCCAAGGATCTAGATCAGGAGCAAATCCTCTATTCCACATGATATATGCTGAGAAACAAGACCTCTGCATCACAACCTGCTGTTGCCAGGAGAGTTGCACGGGACGATACACACGATGAGCAATTTCCCTTCAAGACTTGACCTGTGCCGTGTTGGGCTCACTGAGGTAAGAGTGTTTTCCATTATTTATAACATTCAGTCCCCCTAAAACAGTTCCAAACATTCTGTGGGTCTCCGGACTAGCACGTAGTGTCCCAGTGGGGGACATCTGGGCCACAATAAGAGCTAGAGGCCGTGCATACTTCATGCTAGATGACACAGTGCAAAAAAACCCAACCCCTAAACTCCAAACTCCAATCCTTTTATATGAATTATTTTTCCATGGATTGCATTTCAAGGATATCTCTCTATTTTTGGTACTTTCTTAATAACAAAGGGGTTTATTGTTCTTATAATTTCTCATTTCTCTGCCTGGAGACCATAACAGAAGCAACAACTGGCACCCTGACACACGAGTAGCGTTCAACTCTTGGCCCTACAGAGATTCTTCTTCTTTGCTCCCCTCCCTAAGAGTCTCTCACCTTCTAGTTTAATACTTTGGGGAATCACTTCAAAGCGTACAACCCTGTAGGTAGGCTCCTGGTTCTCTTCCACATCCTCTCTGTGGTAGTAAAGGATGAAGGAGAGGTGGTTGTGCAGGTAGAACTAAAACAGATTGACATTAAATAAAATGTTAGCACCCCAAGGGCGGAACAGACAAAGTTTAACAGCAACAGCTGCAGAAAGCAGCTTCAGTGTAGAAAACTAAAGAGTCCAACTGTTCCCAGATGCATTGTGCTACAGAGCAAGATCAGGCTAACACTTTCCAAGGCTAAAAGAACAAGAGGAGAGAACAGAGATACAGAAAAGGTAACACCTCAACCACTCCAGGCAGCGGGGACAATGTTTCAGTCTATTTCTGGCCTGGAAAATATCATTATATCTCACATCTCAACCACACATTCAGCGGCACCAGAATCACCAAATTCAGATCGGAAAGACCTCAGTAGCTACAACCCCGAGTTTCCTGCCTGCTTTTTCTACCAGGCAGACATACATTACCCAGACTCTGTGGGGGCGTACAGCTGTCCTAAGCTTGCACTTTCAAAAGGCTCTTACATCACCTATTACATGACCAAAGTACAGTGACCCCAAGGTGCCACAGCAGGTTTGTTCACCTGCAAGAACTTGGGCTCAAGCGTTCAGAGCTGCGTGTGCAACTGAACACTGGAGTATGATAAACAGATGCATTTGTTAAGTCAAACAGATAATCTTAGGGCACAGAATCACGGAAAATATCTGCAGGAATACACATGCTAAGTTTCCATTTGCCAACTTAAGCAGCGTTTTATCCGATAAACACTTGAATTATTATTTTTTTTTTATATAAGATACTCCAAGACTGTCAAAGATTAGCTAGCCTTTGGGGTACGATGCCTTTGATCTGCTGAGGGGAAACCGCTGCATGAGCTTGTCCAACATTATACAGTGAGTCAAAGCTAGGACTCCTGGCTACTGTACCAGTAGTCCGGCACCCACCTCCTTCTTCCAATAAGGGACAGTTCTCTCATATTTCCACTTTTTATAAAACCTTTTGGGTGCATTCCCAATTCTGATACTCTCTGGTTGACTTTTAACGCCCTCTGACAGACACCCAGATCTCCTCCAGGCACCCCTCAGCATCTGGATTCTCTACCTTGTTACCGTCCATAAACCCGAGCCTGTATCCATGCTCGAACTGCACATCCTTCTCCTTCTTCTTCTCCTCTTCCTCACGATTGGAATAAAACTCCAGCCGTGTTGCCACAGGGAGGTTATCAGCAATGCTGAAAACACAGATTTCAGATCAAATTTGTCCACAACACAGAATCCCCACTGACACAAACTCACGCTCGAGATGACTCACAGATGGACATAGTAATCTTCCCTGATCCGCTCGGCGATCAGCTTGCTCTGCTCCACTGTCAGAGTAACTGGCTTATTGGGAAAGTTGCACAGAACTTCACATTTCTTCTCCACGTTCATGGAAACCTGGAAAGGTGTATTTACAATTCGGTCCCCCCGAAGAACCTCACCTGGAAAACAGGAAAATAAGGGCAGGATTGAAGACTGCCAGGCTTCTCGCCACTCATCCCGCCACTGGGTTGGCAGCGTACTGTACAGCTGGAATGATGCCAGCAAGTCTCCTTTGCTACCACAGATGGAAGGATAAGATTGAAGGACAGTTTAGCTATTTTGTGGAAGCATCAAGCACTACTTATGAAGCAGGTTACATGCCCTCCTTCAGGAAAGGCATTTCCTCTTTCCGAGACATGGACATCCTAGTTTGCAAACAGACAGCATATAACAAATTAGAGGAAGCAGGCTCTCCACAAACAGTTTATTAGAAATGACATTTGCAATTGCTTTTATTCCTGTAAACATACCCTCACGCAACTCACAAATGAGAGCCCACTTACTGCTGAGGAACATGCTGTTCAACAGATACATACCGAGATTCTCAGCCTTGTATGTTATCTTGGTGGGCTGGCAGAAGGGCAACGAGTAGTACTCATACGGTAGCTGGGTTCGTGAGCTGGTGAGTTTCACAGCCTGGAGGAAAGACGGAAGGATTATCCCCATGAAAGAACTCAGTTTCCTGTCATCTCAGCATCAGCCAGACGCTGAAGCTTACTTCAAGACACCTCCCATAAAGCTCACTTTTGGAAGCTGTTAAATAAATAAATTTTAAAAAATGAAAAAAGGAGATATGTTCCTGGGAGAGCTCCAGCTTTCTTTCCCTCTGCACAATTCCCAGCTGTACATTCTCTACGCTATGATTTAGTAGCAAGTCATACACAAACAGAAAAACACTTGGAAGAAAGAAGCATGGTGGATTGGTTTCACAAATTTATGACTCAGTGGAGTCCTAAGAAACAACAAAGAACTCAGAAGAGATTCAAGAGTCACATTTCATACAAGACTGCAGTTATTTCCTAAAAAAAAATAAATAAAAAAATCATGTCACACTGGACCTAGAGGTCTGGCCTCTAGCGATATGAAGAGTTCAGCAATTTTTTTCCCTGTAAGGAAAGCCAGAAAGCCACCAGATTGGGAAGACAACGGTGATGTTGTCTTCCCACATCAGATGGTGACAAAACCCAAAGATTTCTGGAAAGTTCCCACAAATCACATGGCACAAGGGAAGTGCAGAGACATACCGTGATAGTCAAGGCCAGAGTTGCTCCAAAAAACAGAAGTGTTTTGTAACGCAGCCAAGCTCATTTATTGGAAGAGCACGGGCAAACACACTGACTTGCCTTATCACTTGAGGAAGCATTTGGCTCATAAAATCCCTTTGAAAACAGCCATTCCAATACTCCCTTCTTCTGGGAAGCTTACTGTAGCCACAGGCAAGTCTCATTTGCTTAAAAATAGCCTACGTTTGGCAGCCTGTGGCCAGAGAGCAAATTGTGTTGTGCTTCACATGGGAGCAGCCAACCTCAGCATCCCCAAGGGTGCTGGGTTTTGCTGAGACAGAGGCCACAGCTTTAGAAAAATAAATGAAATGAGCTATAAATTGCTGATGTCTGGAAACAAAGCCTGGCTTCCTCCTGTACGGGTGAAGCAGTTCCATCATTCACTACCAACAATACTGCGCAGGAACAGCTCTTCAGCAAGCCTGGGTTGTAAGATCTGCAACACTCAAGGACAAATGCCTGAACCTGGAAAGGGCTTATCATAGATTTCACTTGACTTGAAGACACAACATGAGCAAAGTGGGTAGAAAAGAAAATTGAAAAGGTCTGATTCAAACCACTTCTTTATTCTACCATTCACCTACCACCTAAAGGCTCACCCTCTATAAGCACTTTGAGAGTCAGTATAATGCTGGAGAAAAATCTCTCATTAAATTCACTTCAATTGAGAAAGAGGGATCTTTTCCCAAATAGAGCAACATCTTGAGGACTTTAGTGCAACTGCGGAAGGAATTTGGTAGAAGATATCAGAAGAAAGAAAGAGAATCATGTTGGGAACCGCAGGGTAAGATGATGACAGTGACCACTTGAGGGCCGCTCATCCCCAACGTCCTACACAAATGTTGTGAAAAAGAGAAAATATCTGCCCCCAAAATTTTAGCAACACGATCCCCCAATTCGACTTTCTAGTCCCAATTAGCTGCTATAATATTAAGACAGAAAAAAACAAACCACAAGAAAACCCAAACCAAACAGACTAACAGCTCCATCCAAGTTCATCCTACCTTTATTTCTACAGGATCATTGCGGTGGAAGTTGATAGGAGCCACACCGGGTACATAGAAAGAGTCTGCACTGTGCAGAAACAAGAGCAAGAGCAGCATACATCTTAGCCTTTCCTGCAAAAAGGAGAAGAAACATTAATACAACAAAAACACGGCAACAACACTGAAAGTGTTCATCCCAGACATTAGAAAGGCTGCACGGCCAGGTGATTAAACACAAATTAAATTCACAAAAGCTATTCTTAACTTTGTTTTGTGACTCTCATCAAGTCACTTTCCACCCCATGTGTCTCTGTCTCTTCATCTGCAATTAGGAAAACATTGGCTTTGTTCAGCCACAAGAAAAATGCACTTATCTTCACGCTTCATCTAGCAGGCTGTCATATGACTTTTCCACTCCCACCCATCCACACCTATATGTTAGAAAACCCCATGGATCATTAGAGAAGAGGGCTGTAGCCTTGGCACGGGATTTCTGTCAACTCTGCACATCAGGCGTCACCCTGTAGCCACTTAGGCACTGATGCTCACACGCCACTACCTGCAGTGGCGTAGCTAGTGTAGGGTAAGGTCTGACACAAAACTAACCACTCACTGTATCCAAAGGGATGGTCACATCACTGCTCCCTCCTATTCCACTCTTCTTTCCTCACCCCTCCAGGCCACAACACAGGTCAGTAACACGGCAAAAAAACGTTCACCCCTTTTTCAGAGAGCGGGGAGACGGGTCAGGCTGGAAGGTTCAATCAGTTCCATGGGGACTCCAACACAAACCAGACCCCACACGCCAGCAGCGGCAGCAAACCCTTTAACGGACTTTGCTGCTTTCTCAGTCCCTACCATTACCTCAGGTAATCCAGCCCAGCTCCGGCACGAGCAGGGGTGAAATGAAAATTGAGCTTTAAAGAGTATTAGACAGCAGCAGCTTGGCTGATTTAGAATATCAGCTCTGGTATAATCTCATTGTATTCCTAGCTTCAGCCCATTCTCCTAAACTCCCTGCGTGTAAGGCACCGTTGGAAAACCACAGAAAACACCCACAGTCTGGTTTGGGACAACTTGAGCTAATGAAGCAGCAATAATAAACCCAATTGCTGCCTTCTGCATGTCCCTCAGCAGGGCAGGCAGAATCGGTCTCTGTGACCTACTGTCCATCCACCTACACGCAGGAGCTCTGCAATCAGGGGCGGGGAGACAAATATATAAGGGAAAGGAAAGAGAAAACATTCTGACCAAGTGAGATGGGCTTGGACTGAAATGAGCCACCACCCGCCTGGTACCTGCTCTGGCTCAGCAGGGCGCGGGGTTCTGTACTACCCTCCCTCCCATTAACATCGTCTGGGAATTAAAGACGATGGCAGCTCATGGATACAAGCTGGATACCACAGGCAGCACAGAAGAAAGCACGCCACGCTCCAGGCTCCCAGCAGCCACCCATAGAGCCCGTCCCAAATGACCAGCCCCAGCACGGCTGCTCCCTGTCAGCAGTGATCCACAGGGAAGGTGGAGGGGAGTTGTGACCCAGGATCCAGAGAGCGGCTCGCAGGAGCTCTGGGCACAGACACAGACCCCAGGGGACTGGCACTGCCAACAGCACCGCTCCTGGCTGGAAGGGGCAGGCTGCTACAGCCACAGCACCTTTCTCAGCACGGCGCTGGATCACAGTCAGCATGCCCACAACGCCACACAAAACATTCAACAACTTCATCTTAACAAGCCAGGCGTGGACAAAAAGCAGCTCCATCACAGGGATCCTGCATCAGGTCAGGGACAAAAAAAAAAAAATAAAAATCTGTGTTTATTGCCCCCACACCCCCTTCCTTTTGCCTTATTCTGAGGCCAGCAAGGCACATTCAGCCCAGACACCAGTGAGGGTCAATAGAGTATCCAGAATTACTGGCACTGAGCAGGATGAAAAAAAGAAGTCATAAATATTGGCGTTTTTAAAAAATCTAAAGTGTATTTAAGATGCAAGTGCTAGGCACCTACATAAAATGTGTTAATACTAAATTATTAGATATATCTTTTTTGCTTACAAGGGCGATTTTCAGACCTATTCTAAGCACAGCTTAATGCAGTTAGAACAGGCAAAAAGCCTGGGAAGCACTCTTTTTAAAATCGCTTGGACTTCAATACTGATCTACTTTGAAACAATGTGGGGTTTGTTTTCTGTGCTTCACTAGATTTTGCCTTCTCCGACCCTGTAAGAGTGCTCTGTGACTCTCCAACCAAGTAGGAAAAGGTCTCCCAGGCAGGTGAAGCACTGGAAGGAGAGAGCACTCTTGTCCTACATCGCACTCTACAGCAGCCACCGACCTGTAGCAATTATCTCGCTTCATTTGTCACTGAAGTGCCAGACATATACAGCACAATATTACTTAATAAAAACCAAAACCACACAGCTGCCATCCTTGCCCTGAAGAGCTTGCAAGATGAAAAGATACGGACAGAACTTCGGAAGGAGCTCAGGAGACATGCAAGCACGTAGAAGATGAAATTTTTGACGACACCTTTGACAGAAATCAGGCTCTTTGCATACAGATGACGATGACTCAGGCAGCACCAGGCAACAGAAAAGACAAGAGGGGGACTGTGGAAAGCCTTGCCAGGAAAAGACATTTGGTAGCAAAAAATGGGAACGCTGCTATGCAACAAGTTGGGGGAGCTTTGGAAGTGAAATTTGAAGGAAATGCCCAGCGTGGGTTCCTATCCTGCAGCTCACGCCTGGCAGAGCACGTACAGGCTGAAGCCAACAGCCTTTATCATCAGGATCTTTGCTTTCGTATTGACAGATGTGCTTCACCTTCTCCAAATGAAGGCAGCAGCTTAGCAATGACAACACAGATACGTGCCAAAACATGTGCATAACTCATGGACCAAGCAATCATCTCATTTAGGACATGCCTGCAAGCTAAGTTATCTCCTATACAAGGTCAAAATTTGCAGGACAGAGCTCTGCTTTAGTTCAGTCACAGAGCCCTGGCAAGGCACAGACTTCCAGCAGGCAGGAGACACTGCCTTCGTGGCCTTTACCAATCATTTACGCTTCAAAACACATCCACAAAAATAATCTCTCACTTGTCAGTCTTGCATCTGATGTGCCAGGTAATCATACAATGAAGCAACAAGTAGCACAGCAAATATGCACAACTCCAGATGAAGAAAAACCCAGCTGCACGTAGCCAGAAATAATTTGGATTGACTAAGTCTTATTATTTTACTATCTGCGTACGTGCAGACACACACTTGCAAAAGACCCCTTCTTAGGAGGATATGACATAAATGATGGAAGCAATCTCTTTCTCTCTCTCTCTCCCAAATTCAAATGGCACTATATTCCTTCTGCACACAGGACCCTGGCAGAATCACACTCAGATTTCTCTCTTACACCGGCAGAACGCAGCCTGGGAAAATCATGGCACGAGAGCAGGCAGAGCGCGTCACCCCGGGAGCACCTGGCATGGTGCAGGCAGGACACTGCCAGCACTGCTGCAACCACAGCTACAAAACCACCCCTCGGAGCAGTGGCATCAGCCGCTCCCCCCATTGCAACATAACTTGGCACACCCGTCCTCTAAAGGCACCAGCAACTATCCTGAAGTCTGTGGGATTTCTCTTGAAAGATTTTGAAAATCTATTCCTATAAATAACTTTAGAATGAAGCACTTAGCTGTAAGAATAAACTAACTCAAACCTTCCTTGCAGTGATTCTAACACAGTATTTCTCGTCCTGTGCGCAGCAAGGAGAACAGATATTTGCACACAAACCCTCTCCAAGAATGTACTTCTGGATAATTATCACTAGACTTGATATTTGCAAACAATTCCAGGACACAGTTTCTCTGATTTATCTGATTTAAAAAGACTTAAAACAATATTGCTGCTTTCTGCGAATTCACAAAAGGTTTACAAAACACACTGCCAAACAGAGGAATTGCTTAGCTAAATCCCCACCTGCCCAAGCGTGACGAGACCCTATGACGTGCATTTACGCCATTACCACGCGCAAGCGTGTGCTCTACTACGGCTCGCGGTCCCCGAAGCTACCACTGCCAGTGAAACGGAAGCTGACAAGAAGCTTTTCCCTGTGGCACTCTGCCAACACGCTCTAATGTAACCCAGAGGGCCCACAGCCGGGCCATTCGCATCCAGGACATCCCTGCCCAGGTTACTGGAAAGCGTTTTCTATAGACTGACAACTTGAAGAAACCTTCGAGTAGTAGCAATTTCCGAGTATTCTGCAAGCATTTTAATAGGTCTGGTACCCTATCAGGGATGGTTTAGGCCTTACAGTTCCATAATCCACGTATGAACTTAAGAACACAAAATTGTATTTGCTCAATGGGACAAAAAGGAAGTAGGAAGTGACAACGATGGCTATCACATAAATGAGATGATAGACAACATCTCATTTCTTTTCCGCAGAGCCACAAACATCAAACAGCCACAATCAAGAGCTTCTCACTTTCAAAGACAGTTTTGAAGAAAAATGGGGAAGACACAAACCATGCAGAGCCATTTGTCCATCTGGATTCACAAAGCTCTGATATCCTGTTCAACTTACCGAAACTTTTTAATATGGTGACAGAAAGGAAGGAAAAACATGATCCACTATTTTGTGGGAGGAAAAAAATCCACATGTAACAGAACAAACTGAAGCTCTCTCCCACATGTAACATTTATTCTACCCTCAGGCACATTAACAGGACACGCACAGTGCTGACAGCACCTGCTCTTCACCCCCTCCGAGGTGCCAGCCTGACACTTGCCCCCCTTTTTCGAGGGCTGCCTCGTTAGATGTTCTTGACAACTGTTTGGACAAGCTCATCTTTATTGCATGTCTGCCCAGCTCACCCTTGCACTCGGAGGAGTCACTGAAAGCCTTTCGAAAGGAGACAAGTGCTGCATTCACATTGATTTCAGAGAGCTCCTTTGACACCAGGAGAGCTGTTAGCAGTCTTCTCTGCCTTTCATAAAAGAGAAGGCTACAAGGAAATTCCCAGTAGGACCATCTTCAGCTCTCAAAGCCAGCTCAGACACTCCCTCTTCCCTGCCTGGGAGAAAGCCAGCAGAGTATGAAGATGCTTAAAGCAAAATAAATTAAAACCTCCACTCCTCCAATCTCTTTTCCAGTTTCTGCCAATCTTTATGCTACATGAGTCACCTCACATCCCACACCCTGGCCAACAGCAACCTTTGTATCAGCACACATCATTTATTCATACAGCTATTCTTACGACACATTATCAAGGAAATATCCTTCGATGAAAGCAAGGAGGAAAATCCATTTTTCTACTACAAGACTGCAGGCAGATTCTGTCTCAGCAGCTCATTTTCTCCTCCGTGAGGTGGCATCGATGCTCGCCTACCTTAGCAAATTCCCACCAGAAACATCTTCACTTTCCAAGGACTCGGGGAATAACTCAACAATAACAGAGATGCCAGGGAGGTAAATCAGCTGCTTGCACCCCAAGTCGATAAACGTTGCCAAACACTTGTAACAACCCCACGCAATTCAAAAAGCCTCTTGACTTGGCACAAGCACCTGGTTCGGGCCAACGCTTCCCTTCGAGAGAACGACACCGCGGGGAAGAGGACGGCCGACAGCCCCCGCAGCCTCCGCTCCCACCACGGCAGAGCCCCCCGGCCCGGCCCCGCGTCCCTCCAGTCCACACAACGCCGTGAATCGTGGAAACTGAGCCGGTTTTGCTGCCGAGGGAGCGCGGGGCCCGGCGGGCACCGAGCACCGGCTCTGCCACGACCCCGCTCGCCCCTGCCCTCCTCCGGTGACACCGCCGCCCGGGCCACGGGGACACCCCCAGGGAGACGCGGGACGGCTACAAGGCCCCAGGTGGAACCAGGACCCGGCGCAGCCCGCGGGGACGAGGCGAGGGGCGGCGAGGGGCGGCGCGGGGCCCGGCGGGGCTGCGCGTCCCTC
>VWZL01001699.1:54997-71117 GCA_013396915.1 Stercorarius parasiticus
GGAAGTGGCGCGCGGTTGGCTGCGGGGCTTATCGCCATGGCGACAGCTGCCTCGGCGGGCTCGGGCCGGGCCGGGCACGGGGCTCCGCGCTGCCGCTGCGGGCGGCGCCGGGACCAGGCCCAGACCAGCCCTGCCGCCGGGCGGAGCGGGCCAGAGACTGCCGGGCCGGCCACCAGCGGGTCTCCGGCCCCTCGCAGAGCCGGACGGGGAAGGGGCAGCCCGCGCCGCCATCTTTGCTGAGGGCAGCGGCCTTCGCGCTGAGGCCCACGGTGCCACGTTCGGTGCGGGCGCTGGGGCAGAGAGTTCCGGAACGGCACGGTCCGGTCGCTGCGGTACGCCCACCCCGCTCCACGGGCCCGTCCGGGCCTGCTCCGAGGGTCGCTGCGGGCCCCCAGCCTCGTCCCATACGCGTCCCACCCCTGCCCGGGCTGGGGAACGTGAGGAACGGCAGAAAGACGGGAGGGTTTATAAATACTTTATCGATTACAAAAAGAAGCTTCCAAAGCTGATACAAAAGCACAGAACAACGGTTTTTGCTTCTTTGCATGAGGAAAATAGAATGACAGGTGCAGAAGCTCCCTCCTGTAGGACGTGCAGGGCACTCTTAAAAAGATACTAAAAAGGAACTCCTCCTTTTCCCCAAATAACCAATCATTAAATACTAAAAATAAACAACAACATAAAATGAGTGTGCAAGGAACGCTGGGCTTGCTGTTCATACTGTCTGTGCCCCAGTAGATGTGAACTCACGCCTGCGAGCAGAGCAGTGGGGCTTTGCTGTGGAGGGACAGGGCTCCCTGGGCCAGGGCCAGCTGCAGAAGTGCCTCCAGGGCAAGCTTAGGGGGGATCCATACAGGATCTGCCTTGTAAAGCACCATCTATGTCTGTCCGTACCCTGCAGCACACGCTGCCCACCTCGTCAGCACAGCCTCACCCAAACCCGCGCTCTGCAGAGCAGGGTACCACGAAAAATACTGAGGAAGGAAACCCAGGAGGGCGAAGAGAGAGACATATTTCTTCGACACTTGACATTTAAAAACCAGGGTCACGCGTCGAGGACAAGCCAATGTGCTACATCACAGCATGCCCATATGAGAATCCACTGGGATTTCCCCGACACGCAGGGACGGGGAGGCGTGGGCGCTGCACAGCACGCCCGGAGCGTAATGGCATTTCGCAGAGGCCATTGCAGCTCAAGCACTTGCTTCTGCAAAACAACACAATAAAATCTCGTGAGTTAAAAACAAAAACAAAAATCTGGGTTTTTTTTTCTTTGGAGCTGAAACAGGCCTGGCCCTGGCCCTCCTTGCATGGTGCTGCCAGCGCAGGCAACCATTGTCCAGCCAGCGCTTCTCGGAGCAGCTGCCTCGCGGGCACTCAGGCACGTGTGAAAGGCACAAGGTATGGCCCCGCGTCGCTTCTCCCTCCGTCCAGCAGCCCTGGGGGGGCTGGCCTGAGTGTGGCTTCCTCCTGTCCCTGCTTCCAGCCCAGCCACACCAGGAAGGGTCTGGGTCCTGGGCCAGTCTGGCAGAGGAAGGCGTGCGCAGGCAGATCACAAGTGGGACAGGAAAGAGCGAGGTGCATGTGCCGGCTGCCGCTAACATGGCAGGCATAGTGCAGGGTGTCCGCTGCCTTCACCAAGCTTCCTGAGTTATGGCTGCTGCTGATACTGGCTCTCTGTTGCAGTAAAGAAATCCTCCAAAACGCTCTGTGTGTACTCGAAGGTGGGACGATCCTCTGGTTTGGTTTTCCAGCATCTCATCATAATGTCATACAGCTCCTCAGGGCAGTTCTCTGTGCGGGGCATTCGGTACCCGTGCTCCAGTGCCCTGATCACCTCCACGCTCGACATCCCTGGAGAAACAGGGCAGGTGAATGTTTCATGGTTTATCACTTGATTTCTTTAAAAGGCAAAAAAAATGCCCAAACCCAAAACTACTCACCCTTTGGGCAATGTCACTAGGAAGATAAAGGACAGGTTAAAGGGGTTGGGAAGGGGGAACTCCTACTCCAGGTCAGGGAAATATGTGAACAACTGAGATGCTGAGTTAGTTGAAGCATGCAGTTTTGTACTCCAGGTGAGCAGGTCAGATGGGAATTATAATTGTTTTGTGTAAATCTCCACAAAATAAAGGCTACGCTTCTCCATCTGTTGAGTCTTTAATGAGCCATTCTTTCCAGCGTCACTGATAAAAATAAGTTAGTGTGAAGGCAGAGTTGGTACTTCCCCAACAACCCTTTATGCCACTCCACGTCCTTCACGGTCGGTTTGTGGCAATGTTTACTTTTCTTGTAGAGAATAATTTCCCATGGAAAAAAGGTACAGAATAAACAATTTGTATAAAATACAGGGCAGTTGCTAATGATGATGATTTACAGATTGTTCAAGCCTTCCCAAAAACACCTGGCCCAGCTATCAGTCCTGAACTGATGTGCTACTTCCAAACGTGCTTTATATGCAGGAGGCAGAAAACCACGGAGTAGCGCTGTGACACAAACCCATGAGCCAGGAACCTGGGTGCCTGATACCCGCTCTCCCAGGGACATGCAGCACAGCCTGGGGCAAGCCAATTATCCTCTCACATTAAAAACGCGATCTTCTCTTTTAGAAAAAGAAAGACCAAATCTTTAGAGATCCGGGCTACTGTTGGTTTCTCACGGAGCTGGAGGAGGTCAGGACCTCCTAGAAGGATCAGCCCCAAGGCAGTACATAATGTAGCTGCCCTTCTCCCTAAAGCGATGGGCACCCCAAAGTCAGCACTGATTTCGTGGACTGATTTTGTGGGCTCCCCACAGGAGATGTCCCAGCGCTGCTTTGTGGAAACTGAGAAGAGGGGGCCCATGTCATACCAGCATGGATTTCAGGTCAGTGAAAACAGCTGGTGTTCACTGAGGACTCACAGGGAGAAAATCTTGAAAATCTTCCTAATTGTCCATCCTGGGTGAGCTCTCGTCCAAACAGATGTAGCTAAATGAGTGGGGCAGACTGCTCGGTGACTGTCTCATGCTCTGGGCTCCTCTCCATGGCTCACAGACAGAATTGCCATCTTGAGACCTTATGCTACCATCTTTGAGCTCTGCTGCCAGCATGAGATTCAGATTTCTCACCATTCTGTCTGTTTTCAGCGATCTAGCTTCATGGAGAAACAGATCCCATGGATGGGGCCCAGAAGGTGGAGCATGTCTTTTGGAACCAGATCAGAGGAGGCATTTCACCACCTTACCTGGGTATGGGATGCGCCCGTAGGTGATGATCTCAGTCAGGAGGATCCCAAAGGACCAGATGTCTGATTTTATAGTGAAAGATCCGTAGTTGATGGCTTCTGGTGCAGTCCATTTAATGGGAAACTTGGCACCTGGACAAAGAGATCCAAGGGGAAACATGGCCTCAAAAAACCCAAATGCTGAGAAACTGGTGGCGAAATACAGGGAACAAGAAATAAACAAACAGAAGAGGAAGGTGTGAAGCGATGCAAATGAGAGGAGCTTCCTTCATCTGCCCGTTTACACAGCATGTCCTTCCTGGGGTCCTTGCCACCAAGGTTACACATTGATAAGTGGCTCTAAGGGAATCCCACAACCCTTCACCATCTCAGAAAGCAGCCACATGCCCCTCGCATCTCCCGCACCTTCCCGGGCTGTGTATTCGTTGTCTTCAATGACTCTGGCCAGTCCAAAGTCTGCAATCTTGCACACCAGAATTGCCGACACCAGAATATTGGCAGCTCTCAGGTCTCTGTGGATGTAGTTCCTCTTCTCAATAAAAGCCATCCCTTCTGCAATCTGTAAAAAGGGGAAAGAGAAAAATGCAAAAGAGGCTGTTTGAAATAACACAACCTCCCCAACGCAACTGTTACTGGGAATAGAAAGAGGTTAACTGCTTCTGGTCAGTGCTTGGAAAAGGGGTGAAAGGAGGCTGAGTCACAGCAGGAGATGTGACCGACTCTCCTCTTCTGCGTGGGAAACACTCTCCGTGGAGGCAATCCCTTGCAGAAGAGGTTGGGGTTTGGGTGACCATCCCAATGTTTGAGTCCACGTGCAAGAATAGCGGCGAGAACTGCCATCCGAGAAGCTGGTGTGGTCACAAGCAAGTGCCTGTGGACGTCCACAGGGCAAGGTACAACTGCTTCATCCGAAACCATGCAGACGTGAAGAGGAGTAAATCATTCTCTGTTCAGAGAAGATGTGAGACCAACCTCCAAACACCTCAACAGCTGCTTGAGGGAAGCAGGGAGCAAACTGTCCTCTCTCTCTACTAAGGCGACAATGAATGGACTTTAATTGCTGCAGTGAGGGTTGGCCAGTGTTGCAGAGCTTCCTCGGTGAGGACAGAAAAGCACTGTGGTGGGTTCTCCCAAGTAGGGTGGGAGGATGACTGGGGTCTTCAAGAATAGTTTGTGAAGAGTCAGTCTTGCATGAAGGCTGTGATGACCCCTGTAAATCCCCCTCGGCTCTGTCTTGTGAAGTCTCTGCACTCATCAGCTGCGGCTGTGTGTGCAGCTATTAGCCCTGATCAATGCAGAGATACCTGATGTGTGCAGGACCAAACCCCAAATTTCTGCCAAATTATCCCATGCCTGGATGCTACCAGCATCTGGGAGGGGAAGGGGCCGGAGCAGCCACAGGGGACACTCCCCGCAATCCCTGTCACACTCACACAAGCCAGACCAGGGTAAGGTACAGTTGCTCACACAAAATACAGAAGTACACAAGCCCTGCAAGAGCGGAAGGATTATTTCCATGACCACACTCATGGGTTTTGCTCACAGTGACTCAGCCCCAGCACAAGCCTGGCTTGCGAGCTGCCTGCCCTCCTGCCTGCTGCCTGCACATGAAAGCGCTTCAGCCTCTGCTCCTCCGTGCTACAGAGAGCAGCCCCTCCGAGCGACGGGGACAAGCCGGGCGGTTTGCAGGAGCCAGGTTGCTGGGAACAGATGGCGCGCACGAGTGCACAGCTGATCAGCAGACGCTGGCGCAGCCAGCTCGAGTGGCCAGTGACCCGGTCTAAGCCCTTGGGGTCCAGGCTCCCGTCATGGCTTTCCTGTTGCACAGGTACCTCTATGAATTATTTCATAGAAACACCAAGCTTGGCTCAAAGGGTCCCTGGGTTCAGCCAGCCTCTGGGGACACTGCAGAAGCAGCAGGGACAAGACAGTGGTTGCACAAATGATTGCACACACAAAGCTAGATGTATAACAGCACGTTCAGCTGTCCTCAAAATCAGCTCCTGAAAACATCCCCCAAACGATTTTCACTGAGTCCTCCTGCCTCTCTGGCTGCCTTCCCACAGCCCGTGACAGCCCTTTGGCAGGTAGATGATTTTAATGAACCGCAAACCTCCTGTAGGCATTCCTGTGGGGTAACACAACACACTACACTCCCTTCTAGAAACTTGCTCAGCTCAACCTCCCAAGCACTGCGAATGCAGCAAAACGGTCCTACTGTGGATTTCCTATTAAACCCATGAAGCTTAACGCTGTCACAGCTGAAGGTGGGTCCTTGCCAGGGGCACAGCCCTCGTGGGTATAAGACGCTGCCCTGGGGCACTGCAGCTGATGCCAGGGTGGCACGGGGTGGGCGTGCGGCCACACAGGGTTTTGTGGGGTTTTTGCAAAGTTTGCAGGTGAGACTCTATCGCACAGAGCATGTTGTTTGCAGGTAACCATCACATCAGCAGCAACGGATAGGAATCGATAGCTTTGCCATGGTTGCTCCCTGGGGAGCCATGGGCTCAGACAAGCCACTCCAACCAACACCGGCACGTCCTGGAGAAAGGACTGTGTGAATGTCCGCAGTGAAAACAAGCATCAGCCCTCACCTCCCGCAACTTCCACAAAACACAACAGCACTGCGGGCTGCAGAAACCACAGTGGCCTTAGCAGACACGGATTTCCCGGATCCTCGGAAGGAGCAGCCTGGCCAAAAACCCCCGGGCTCCGTGCAGCTCCGGCGAGGGACTGTGCTGCAGTTAACGGGCTAGCGGGAAGGAAGCCACCACTTCTCCTTTCACTCACACCTGCTGCTGTGCAGGCAGCCGGACCCGCGGGGCGAGCAGGCAGCTGGCTGCCCACAGGGTGCGAGGGCAGCACTGCAGGGAAATCTCGCCGGCTCCTTTCCTGCTTCCCCGCCATCCCCAGTGTTTGCCAGTTCAAACAAGGCACTGCCCAAGTCCCACGTAAGCTCCTGGGCTCCTCGATCCCCCCACTCACCCTTCTCAGGGGCAAGGGGGAATGGGATTGGGACTGGGGAGCTGGGGAAGGTCTGCTCCCTCCTCACCTGGGCAGAGAAGTCGATCAGCTTCGGGAGCGGCTGCTTTTTCCCCTCATCACTCTTCAGGAAATCCAGCAAACTCCCTGTGGACAGGGAAGGGCTGGGGCTGACAGCTCGGCCAGAGCCTGCGCCTACCCTGGGGGTGGCAGGGGTTCTGTGGGCGGCACAGGATCCCGGGGAGCCGAGCACGATGTGGGGACTCAGTCAGGAAACGCATCTGACCACCCACTCTGCTCCCATGGGTTGTACAGAGGAGCAAACCCTGCTGCAGGCTCCCTCCTGCCTTGTGGAGTGCTTCTCCTCATCTGTCCCCCCATCCCCATCCCTCCCTCTCCCAGGGCTGTCACCACAACCCCCTGCCCCAGCGCCTTGCCCCAGAGTGCTCAGACACACAGTGGCAGGAGCCGGCCCCGCTGCCAGCGCCCCAGCAGCCGGTGCAGAGCCCATGGCCAACCCCGGGGATGCAGAAGGGGCCGATCCTGCACCGCCCCTGGGACACCCAGTTACTGCTGCCTGGCCTGGCCCACGGTGACCACACAGGGGCAAGGGCAGCACCTTTCTCCATGAACTCGGTGATGATGTAGATGGGCTCCTCCTTGGTGATGACCGCGTGCAGCTTCACCAGCTTGTCGTGCTGCAGCGTCTTCATCAGGTTCGCCTCCTCCAGGAAGGCATCCACGGACATGCTGCCTGGCTTCATCGTCTTCACCGCCACCTTGGTGTGCTTGTTATAAGTAGCTGTGGGGTGGTACAACAGACCATTCCCAGCCTGCCCAGTACCCAGACACTGGGAGCACTGGATTTTGGATCCAAAGCACCTAATCCTGCAGAACGGAGTTGCTGCACAAGGGCTGGAGACCACGCAGAGCCCAGGGCTGTCCCCACGCACCCAGCCCTGAGCAGTCCCTGCATTAAGGCCAGGGACACCTCCACTTTCCCGTGCTCCTCTCCTGCAGGTCACCCCCTCCCTGCCTCTTCCACCTCACCATCCCTCCACCTCCTCTCCCATCCCTCACCCTTCCTCCTCCACCATCACCTTCATCTTCCTCCCAGCTGCCTCCCCCTCGTTCTCACCCATCCACACTTCTCCGAACTGCCCAGCTCCCAGCTTCTTCTCCAGCCTCAGTGACTCCCGAGGGATCTCCCAGGCATCTTTCTCCCAGGGCTTCTGTGGTTTGGGCACGCAGCAGGGGTAGGTGAGCTTCTGGCACAGCCCATCGCTCTGCCCTGACGGGGAGAGCCGAGAGCCGTCAGCCAGCCTGTCTCACCGTCCACTTTGTGCTTCAAAGCAGAGCCCACAACAGCCTCCATGGCCGCGGGGCATGTCCTGGCACCATGCACCCCAGTGCAAACACTGGGGACACGTCAAACACTAGCCATCATAGCCCAGCCCCGTTGGCATCACTCTGCCCTGCCAGGCATTACTGCACCAGGGCACCAGCTGGCCCAGGGAGGGGGAGTCCTGGCCACTGCAGGCGTATGGGGACACCGACACCTATGGCTGTGATGGCCAGCAAACCATTCAGTGTGCCAGGGGAAGGTCTGGGAGTCGCTCCACATCACAGCCAGAGCCACAGCAGAAGCCCAGTGGTGATGGGCAGGAGCCCCTCTGGCTCTGCACAGCTCCGGCTGCCCGGCGGCTGCTCAGGTCGGGGACAAAACCCTGTCTGGGCTGGGGGGGCCAGTCACCCCAGGGCTCACCCTTGTAGTACTGGACCAGCTCCTGCAGCGTATCGAAGCTGCTGCGCGGGGAGATGTAGAAGCCGCCGTTATCCAGCGTCCGGATCTTGTAATGCTTCACCGTGCCGCCCTGCACGTCGTTCTTGTCCCGCACCGACAGTGAGTAGGAGCCTGTTTGGGGAGGGGTGAGCTGCCATCCCCGGTGCAGAGGGCATGTCCCCACTGCGACCAGCCATCCCAGCCTCATGGCATGTCTGGTGCCATCACCCAACAGAGCCACCACTGCAGCCTCCACCCCCACCGTGCCACCACCGCCCCCTTAGCCCCAGGCATGAGGCCAGCTACGCCTGCACCCCAAACACTGAAAGCACCCTCAAAGGGGGATGTCCCCCCTGTCCCCACCACGGGGCTTGGAGATGTAGCACCATGGGCTTTCGTGGGGACACTCACAGCAGGACCGTGTGACCCCCCAGTCCCTGCCCCGCAGCAAAGCAGAGCCCCTGGGCTGGGGAGGTATCTCCCACCGCGGCCAGCCCTCCAGACCTTTCGTCGTCTCGCTGTCCCGTATCATGAAGGACCCGATCGTGTTCCCAGGGCCAAGGAGTTGCCGTTCCGCATCCTTCCGGCTGATGCCCTTGAAAAACCACCTGCAGCAAAAACAAATGAACCAACGAACGCTGACGGGGCTGGGAGAGCTAAGGCTGGCGTGGGGCAGGGTTGGGGGCAAGACATGGGGTAGGAGCGGGGACAGCTGTGGTGGGGAAGTACAGGACTCTGTGGGGCCAGGGTGAGCCACTGAGGGATGGACTCACTCCTCTGTCTCCAGTGAGTCAGCTCGGGCGACGTAGTTGCTGGGGATGAAGCCTTCACGCCCTGTTGCCAGTGACTGTGCTTGCCACCACTCCCCCGACCTGCAACAGAGACAGCATCGGGTTGGCCCATGGCACACAGCACTGGGCACTGCTGGCTCCTCCAGGGGCAAATTCCAGAAATAAACCCCAGCAGGGCCACGCAAGCCTCCAGGAGACGCCAGGGCAAGGGGATGCCAGCAGCACTTACTCCTCCAGCACCTTGAGCCGCTCTCCTTTCTGGAAGCTCAGGTCCCCAGTGTGCATCGCCTCGTAGTCGTACAACGCCAGCACCACGTTGTCCCCCAAGCCTGCAGCGAGGGAGCTCCCTGGTCACCCCTCACCATTCTGGGACGGGGCACACAGCCACCCCTGCCATGTGCAGCCAGGACCCCGACCAGGAACACCGCAGCAGCCAGCGCCCCCATCTTCATCATGCCACAGCCATGTCCGGCCTTCGAGGAAGCCCAGAGCTCCCGTCCCGCCAGGACCAGCAGCATTTAACCCAGGCAGGATAGGACCTGGCCACCCTCCCCACACACGCTCCTGCCTTGTGCACCCACTTGCAGCTCCCCCTGTACCTACCATCCTCAGGCGGGGACGCGGCCACGCTGGGGACATTATTGTTCTGCAAAGTGGTACAAAACCAGAGAGTGATGTTGCGGGTGGCAGAGACTCGTACCCCATGGAGATCTTGGTCCCACCACGGCCCCGGCCCCCAGCAGCAGGGGCAGGGGGGCGCCCAAGGGGCAGCACCGGCACTGCCTGACACACCTTGCCCAGCACCAGCATCTCTGTCCCCTCCCAACACCTTCAATTTTCTCTCCCTTTTTCCACAATTCCTTGATTCCCATCAGATTCACTCTGTGCTTTGCCCCACCATGGACTGGGCTCCCATCCCATGGCCAAGCCCCCTGCCCCAGGGCACGGGCACTGCCAGCACCCACAGCTGGCCCCGCTCTCGGTGGTGGCAGCTCCGGTGAGGAGAGGGGCTGAGCCCCCCATGATGGTTCAGCCCTGCACCCCCGGCTTGCCCAGTAGACCGCACTCACCCTCCTGTTGGTGGCCGTGGGGTCCTTCACATAGTGGCCCTGCTGCAAGCTGGGGCCAGGGTCAGGGTCGGTCTTTATTATCTTATCTTGGATGCCAGCTTCCTTTGACTTCACGCAACCCATCCTGCAGCCAAGGGAGGGGAAGTGAAGCTGTTGCGACAGAGGCGAAAGCCCCGCTCCAGTCCCACTCCCAGCAGCTCCCGCCTGGCACAGCACGGGGCCGGCACATGGCAGGGAGAGGTGATGCCCACCCAGCTGCAGTGCCATGGGCAGAGAGGGCTCTGGTCCCCCATCAGAGATGAGGTGGGTGGCAGCCATGGGATGCTGGGGCACCCAGCCATCCCTCGGTGTGGCCGTGGCCCCCGCGCTGCTGTGGGTCACTGCTCTCCACCGTGCTGCCCGGCTGCTCTCTGCCAGGTTGGAGCTGCCTCGAACAGCTACCATTCCAGGGCTAGTGCAAATGCTCAACTTTCTCCAGCTCCCTGAGAACCACTGGCAGGAAAATGTGCTGCAAGAAGCAGCAAGTGTGGGGGAAACTCCCCGCAAAGGCACTTCCCTTGTCCGGGGGAGACCTCAGTGCAGAGAAAGGAGAAGGTGTTGGTGGTGACAGCGAAGGAGGAAGCTCAGGGCTGAGTGAGGCCCCGCGATGTGCATGGGACCACTGGCCTCAGTGGGGGAGCAGCCAGGCATCAGCAGCACCACCTTACTCCCACAGCCCTCTAGGGACGTCACTGTCACTTCCCAGACACCCCACAGTCACTCCTCATCTTTCCAAGAGTGCCAAAGCCTCGGCTGTCCCCGCTCCCCAGGGTGGATCAGGAGCCGCAGCAGCAGTCCCAGACAGCACATCCCTCTCACCAGGGATGCCCTGAGCTCAGACTTGGGACTTGCCACCAGAAAAGCCCAGCACCGGTTCCCCTCGGCAAACCCACACAGCCCCTGGCTGAAACGCAGCCACGGCCCATGCCGACACCGTGGAAGGTATTTTCTCTGCCTGGGTTGGAGCATTCGGCCCTACAAAGCACAAACACCTCTGGGGGGTCCAAGTGTCCCGCACACACCCAGCCCCACAGCATCCTGGTGCACTGCCACACAGTGACCAGGTGGCCATGGCTTTCCCGACGGCTCCTGCTGTAGAGCACTAAGGCCTGCTGGCACAGGGAATGCCAGCGGGAGCAGCCATTCCTGGGGTGTCCCACCCCGGAGAGCCATGTCCCACAGCCCATGTGGCTGTCACCAGCCATGGGGACCAGATGGGATTGATCCGACAGCGTGGCTGCCCGCTGCCCTGTGCCCTTGCTGCCCCATGCCCTCGCTGGCAGGGCAGGTGGTGGCGGGTTCCCAACAGCCCCTGCAAGGCCACCGATAGGGACCACCTCCCCAGGGAGTGCATCGTGTCCCTCCCGGGACACCCCGGCATCACCTCCCCCAGGGCACCCAGGGGCCACCGCACCAAGCAGGTCCGGGATGGGACTGGCACGAAGCAGGACCGAGCCAGCGGCGGCTGGACAGAGGCAGGGACCGACCGACCGGGCTGCCCGGGACCGGCCCCGGGGATCCCCTGTCCGGCCCCGCCGCCCTCGGGGCTCCGCGCACGGCTCCGCTCCGCTCTCACCTCCGCCGCCGTCCCGAGGCACGTCCCGGTGCCGCTCCCCGTCCCGGAGCCGGAGCTGCCGCCGCTGCTGTGCTCTGCCCGCTGCGCGCCCACCGCCCCGCCCCGTTAAAACCACGCCCCGCCCCGGTAAGGCCCCGCCCCTGGTGCCGTCCCGGGGCCGCGGGACCCCCCGATTCCGCCGGTGCCGCCCGACGGAGCGGGCGCTGCCGATACCTCCCTGTACCGGCTCCGGGGGACCCAAACCGGGATGGGTGCGGGGTTTCCCATCACGCACCAAACGGGACCCCCCCGGTCCAAGCGGGACCCCCCCGGTCTGAAGGCAGCAGAACCACCTTTCCCGGGAGCCAGTGCTGCCCGCAGGGACATCCTGGCCCGGCTGCTGTCAGGGTTGATTTTACATCCTCCCGATAGGTGCCAGAGCCCTTCTCTCCACCCGCGGCCCCCCGGGCTCTTTCCCTGCCCGGCGTGGGGCCGTGGGTGGCAGTGGGGGGCATGGGGTGAGCGTGGGGTGGCCATGGTGTGAGCCTGGTTCTCCATCCCCAGGGAGAAGAAAAGAGGAAACCCCTGAGCATGGCCCCATGACGGGGTGCAGGGCATGAGGGGGTGCAGGACACAGTGGGGTGCAGGGCATGGCACCCACGCTGTGCAGCCCAGCTTGGAGGGGCCAGGGGGGCCGTGGGCTTTGCTGTGTCTCTCTTGGCCCTGGTGTTCCCCTGACAAAAGTCCTCCCAGGTCCCCTCCCCAGCCCCCGAGGGCTCGAGCCTTCGCTCTGGTTCACTCAGAGCACCCCTGGATCTGGGATGGGGACAGCAGCAGCAAAGGGACCCACGTCTCTGCTGCGACAGTGACCATCACGGGCAGGCATGGCCGGGCTGAGTCCCTGCCCTTGCTCAGGAGTGGCAGAGAAAACAGCCAGGGTGGTGAGCACCTCGCCTGCACGAGGATTTGCATATGGAAATTTTCTAAGAGAAAAAAGGAGTTGCCGCCGGTAACCCTGACATCTGCCTGCCCACGCACCGACCTCAGGGTGTAGTGCCATCCCGCAGCCCCTGAAGGATGGTGTCTGGGGAACATTGGCCAGGGATATTAGCCAGGGGACATCAGCCATGGGACAGTGGCCGCAGGCCGCTACCTAGGGGCCATGGGCCATGGGCCATTCGCTGGGAGCCACCAGCGGGGGGACAGCTGGCCAGCAGGGACCACAGTCCTGTCCCTCGACGGTGGGAGGGCTGCAGGAACCCGGATCCTGGGGCAGGAACTTCCTTTTGTGAAACACCGGAGGCCCTGCAGCTGGCTGGGTGACGCAGGGACGTCACTCACAGAAATCGGGGATGGCTGCCCACGGCATTACCTGCATCTGAGCATCCCCCAGCCCCCAGGTCAGCTGTAGCCACCAGCCCCCCAACCCAGCATACCCTCAATGGCCCTCCACATTGTTCTGAGCTCCCCGGGATCCTGCACTGCCAAAAGCATCCCCTGGGCACAGCCGGGAGCTCCTCAGCTCTGGGAGTGACCTGCGTATGGCACTGGGGTGGACAGGGTGCCCAGACCACCGGTGGCACAGTGCCTGCCAGGGCTGCAATCACCCCCCCACCCCAGCTTGCCCCCTGCCACAGCAGCCCCCCCACCCTGGCATGGTCTTTCCCCAGGGAAGAAACTGCTCCACGCCCAGTGCTGGCGTTTAATTGCAATCTGCAGAAATTACAGCACTTGGCCTTGCCAGCTGGGGGCTCCCCCACTGCCAGGGCTCCCTTACGATGCCGTCAGCCCTGATGAGAGCTGCCAGGGTGGTGTGGAGCCCATGTCCCCTCCCATGGTGACATCCCCTGTCCCAGGCACCCGGGCAGAGCTGGGCACTTGGCAAGTCTGGGCTTGGAGGTGCACCACCGTGTCAGCAAGCAGGGAGCTGGGTTTTGGCACTCCCTCACAGGTAGTTGTCCTCTTCCTCCTCCTCCTCCTCCTCCTCCTCTTCCTCATCCCGTGCCAGCGCCTCGATGTCGTGGGTGATGTCTGTGATCATGCGGTTGAAGGACTCGGACTCCGAGCGCAGGGACCAGCTGTCGTAGCTGCGCACGGCCGAGGCTGACGTGTTGCTCATGCTGCGCTTGATGCGGCCGAAGCTGTCAGTGAGGATCCCGCCCTCCCGGATGCCGATGCTCTCCAGGAAGGTCTCAAAGTACCCAATGTCTTGGTCAGGGATGAAGGGTCTCATTCCTGCCAAGGGCACCATGAGCCTCAGGGTGATCCTGACCGGGTGGGCAGCGCCGGGGTGTAATGCCACCCAGCCCCACTGTCTGCTTGCAGGGGGGCTCATCCCTTCCCTTCCCTTCCCTTCCCTTCCCTTCCCTTCNTCCCATCCCACCCCCTGCAAGCAGTGAGGTCCCAACACCCCCGGGGACAGACCCAGCAGCAGCACCCTGCCCCAAAGGGATGCATGGACATCACTAGGGTGACACTCACCCAGGAGGAGGAATTTCCTGCGGTCCCCGTAGAGGCGCAGGAGCTCCCCGCAGTACTCCTGCACCGGCGTGCCCAGGCGGTACTCACGGAGCAGGAGGGCAAACTGCTGGATCTCCTGCGGCGACAGCTTGTTGCGCAGCTGTGGGAACACGGGGACAAGTCGGTACGGGGGACACCAGCAGTGCACAGCACCGGCCCCCCTAGTCTGCACCCCGCCAGCTACTCCCTGGTGTGGGGGGCTCAGACCCATGCAGAGTCCCTCCCCTGTCCCTGTCCCCGCACCGTGACCATGTAGTCCTGCAGCTGCTCCAGCCCGGCGCTGCTCTGGTCGCTGCCGCTGCAGGCGGTGGCCAAGCTGTGGTGGGACTGGTGGAAGGAGGGTGACGAGGCGCCGCTGTAATACGCTTCGAAGGTATCATGGGAGCCGTTGCTGCAAGAGAACGGGGGTCAGCGGGTGCTGCCACCCCTCGTGTGCCCACACTGCACAGCACCCACCATCGGGCAGGGCTGGGGCATCTCTGCAGCTGGGACAGGCACCCAGCTGGGGCTGGGGCACCCACCCCAGTGCAGGAGCACCTTGAGGAGAGCCAGACTCACAAGGAGCTGCAGCAGCTGAAATCGGCGTCGTAGCCATACGTCCCATCCGTACGGCAGCTGTCGCCTGGGGAGGGAGAGATGAGGTCTAAGAGTGGGGCCAAACCTCTACCATGGCACCTGGCCACCACACCCCTGTCTGTCAGCCCCGTGCCACCCTGCTCGGCATCCCCATGCCCATCCCCAGCCACTCACTCCTGCTGGAGAGCCAGGGCCGCGTGGGCGTGGAGGTGTAGTGGTACCCAGCGCGATCCACACACTCGATGCTCTGGTCCCCGTAGATGATCTGGAAGACCTGACAGATGAGCGCACAGGACTCTTCGCCAGCATCCTGCAGTGGGAGGGAAGGAGCATGGGTGGGCTCGTGGCTATGTGCCGGTGGGTGGCCATGTGCTGGCGAGTGGCCATGTGCTGGGGCCACTCACCCTGTTGGGCACGGCGAGGATGATGAGGTTGGAGTAGGCGTCGGGGCAGGGCTCCTGAGGGTCCAGGGGGTTGCTGCCAGCATGCCGCCGCTCCCAGCNAGCTGCCGAAGCCGGCGCCACGCTCCCAGCTGCCGCCGCCGGTACCAGCCCGCCGCCGCTCCCAGCTGCCGCCACAAGGCTGCCGCCGCTCCCAGCTGCCCGAGGGCCGCCCGCGCTGCCGCCGCTCCCAGCTGCCGCCCCGCCGCCGCTCCAGGCTGCCGCCCTGCCGGCCCTCCTGCCCGCCCCGTGCCGCCCGCCAGTCCAGGCTGCAGATGGTGTGCCGCCGCTCCATCGGACCCCCCAGCCGCCCACCCTCCGGCCACGAACCCCCTGGCCGCTTCTCAGCTGGGAACGACTCCGGCAAGCCGACGGGAGCCACCTCGGGGTGTGCTCCAGCGGGGACTGGGTCCACTCCCAGGCCTGGGGCAGCGAGGAGAGACTGGGCATCAGGGCTGGGGGCTGCGCTGCCCACCCTGCCTGGCCGCCAGGCACTGGCTGCCCCATCCCACCAGCTGGGAGGGTTGCAAAGGGATGGGAGGAGGATGGGATGGGGAGCCCCAGTGGGTTGGGGACAGTGGGGCTGCAGTGGGGCTGGGGCAGGGGGATTAGGGGCAGGAGATAGGAGGATTAGGGGCAGCAGGGCAGGGGATTAGGGGACTGCTCTGTGTGCAGGCTGGCGCTCAGCCCGGCGCAGCCCCCTCCCTGGGGACCCTGCCTGTGGCTGGCAGCGGAGCCCAGGTTTGCTGATCAAAGCACAGGAGTCCCAGTGCCCCCCTGGGGCTCCATATGCTGGGGGGGATGACACAGGGACAGGGGTCACTTCCAGCCTCCTCTCCTCCTGACATTAAAGGCAACGGGGCTGGGAGCACACCTGGGACCTGCCTGCCAGGGCAGTGGCAACCCAGAGGACGGGGAGCCCTACAGAGCAGGGATGGTGGTGAGCCTGAAGCAGTGCCCCCCTCCAGCCCCAGGAAAGCAGACCCCCACCAAGCCCCTTGCCGAGCCAGTGAGGGCTTTTGAGCTCTGCCCATGCTGCTGCCCCAACGGGACCCAGCACCTCCCCAGCACGCCCCCCCCCAGACTCCAAACCCTGTGCCCTGAGGACACTGGGTGCTGGGAACCGGCTGTGGCACAGCT
>VWZL01001699.1:71252-83759 GCA_013396915.1 Stercorarius parasiticus
CTATGCATCCTCCCCACCCCATGGCCCAGAGCCTCCCCCGGAGCACCCACATCCACACAGGGTGCAGGGAGACCCTGCAATGGGGGCGTCCTCCCTGCACCCTCAGCCCACCTTCCCATTCCATGGGTGTTACCCAGGCAGGGAGGGGACCAGGACACTCCTGGCCACCGCAGGTGGTGGCCCTCTGTGTGGTGTGGTGGTCTCGTCACCCCCACTGTGCAAAGGCAGGGACCCCGAGCATCCCTGGGGACCTCCCACCCCCTTACCTTCACCTCCTTCTCCACATAGTCGTGCAGCAAGATCTGGGGGTCGATCAGGTAATCGNGGACCCAGCACCTCCCCAGCACCACCCCCCCAGACTCCAAACCCTGTGCCCTGAGGACACTGGGTGCCCGGGACCGGCTGTGGCACAGCTGGCCCAGCCAGACACCCGCACCGGTTTTGAGGATGAGGAGATGCAGGGCGTCATCGCGCAGGTAGGACGCCGCGGCAATCTCGTGGGTGGGGATGCGCAGGATCAGCTCCTCGTTGTCGCGCCAGGTGAGCAGGAGGCAGCGTGCGGAGAGGCTGAGGATGCTGTCCTGCTCCGGCGTCGTCTGCAGCGGCAGCTCCTTCAGCTGCTGCAGGGGCAGAACAAGCGCCAGGGGCGTGGGCACCCCGCAGTGTAGGGGGGGCACACAGGGGCGGTGTCGGGACCCCTCTTACCCTGGCCGTGTCCAGCAGCTGCAGCACCTCATCCCGGCTGGAAGGGTTCAGGGAGGCTGTCACCCATGTCAGGTGGCCTAAAAACTANCCTCCTGGCCACCGCGGGTGGTGGCCCTCTGTGTGGTGTGGTGGTCTCGTCACCCCCACTGTGCAAAGGCAGGGACCCCGAGCATCCCTGGGGACCTCCCACCCCCTTACCTTCACCTCCTTCTCCACATAGTCGTGCAGCAAGATCTGGGGGTCGATCAGGTAATCGGGGGGGTAGAGGGGCACCGAGTGCAGCGGCCGCCGGTAGACGCTGCTGCGGAGCGCCGGCCTCCGAGCCGCTTTGGGGAAAACCAGCCGCTTGATGGGCGACACAAAGCCCTGGGAGGGAGAGCGGGCATGGGGACGCGTCAGTGCTGGGCATCCAACCCCGGCACCCACGCAGGGGGTCCGCGGGCACCCAGCACCCAAGGAGGGGCTGGTCACCTCTCTTCTCACTGACCCCGAATTTGCAGCATTTGGGCGGTTTGGGGGGCAGCAGGTGGGGACCCCACCTCTCACCACCACACCAGGGGAGGGTTGCGGGGACACTCGTCCAGTGTCCCCATGTGTCTTGCCCGCTCCCACCCTCCCGCCAGCCCCCCAGGACACCAGCCCCAGGCCCACGCACCTTCTTCCCCTTCTTGGCCTCGCAGTCCATGGCGGGGCCACAGTGCTGCCTCCCGGCACGGCCGCCCCCACCGCCCCGCTCGGCGCCGCTGCCTTTTCCTGTGTCGGAAACTCCACCAGGATGGCTGGGATGTGAGTTCCTGCCCCTCCTGGGGGGGTGCTGGGACTGGGCTGGGCTGGGCTGGGCTGGGACTGCGACAGGACTGGGACTGGGACTGGGACTGGGACTGGGACTGGGACTAGGGCTGGGATTGTGATTGGGACTGGGACTGGGGCTGGGACTAGGAGTGGGTTTGGGGTGGTACTTGTGCAAAATCAGGGGCTGAAGTCGGCTGGGATGGAACGGGAGCAGGGGCTTGGACTGGGACTGGGGCTGGGCTGGAACTGGGGCTGGGACTGGACTGAGATTTGGGCAGAGGNGGCAGCCCCTGCCCCTCACTGCCGCAGGGCTCCCCCCTGGGTCTGGGGCCGGTTCCGCTGCCCCACAGCCCCACATCAGCCCCATCTCCATGGGGCAGCGCTGGAGTTTCCTGGCCCTCGCTGGCCCATCCTGCCCAGCCCACACGGAGCCCTGGCACAGGGAACGACACCGGCAGGAGCCCGCGTAGCTGCACCCAGCACCCCATCCCCACGGCCGGCCATGGAGCCTGAGCCCCCTGTGGGTCTGGGGGTCAGCCACAGATCAGGGCCTCCGGCAGGGAGGAGGTTGTCCCTGCAGCGCTGGCAACAGGGACAGGGCTGTGTCCAGCGGCTTCCTCCCCGGCACACTGCATCCTGCCTGCACCCCTTCCCTGCCGGCCACCAGCATCGGCCAGGGCCACTGACACCAGACGGGCAGCACTGCCGCAGCCCTCCTGCTCTGTCCCCCAGCGTCCCCAGGCACCCCGCTACGGAGGGGCAGCATCCTGCCCCGGTGTGGAGACCAGGGCATGAGCCGGAGGTGCTGGCAAGGACAGGTTCCCGCAGGCAGGGCTTATTGAAATGAATTTAATATCTCATGTTGCAGCAAAATTAAAAATATACAAAAAGTTTGTGGTATACAAAAAAGTCTTGGTACGGACCACAGCCTACCGCTCGCTCCCCCGCCCGCGCCGAGGGTTCCAGAGAAGAAGGTGGCACACAGAGTATTTACAGTACGTGACAGTGGCCGCCAGGTCCCGGCACTCGGGAGGGGCCAGAAACGTGGCAGAGATCCCCCAGCAGCCCCCGCTGGGAACGAATGGCCCCAGCCGAAACCTCTCCCCGCTCCCTGAAGCCAGGATGGCCCCGCCAGCATCCCTGGGATGACACCCCACCAAGGACCAGGACCCCCATCCCCAGTGGGAGCTCAAGCACCCCTGGAGCTGCCCCCATCCCACAGTGCCTGGCTTGGCCCCGGCTCTTCCCTCCTCGCCATGGTCCCCGTGCTGCCGCTGGCACCGGGGTGCTGGGTGGGTGGCACCACAGGCCTGGTGGGTGGCAGGGGGGTGCCTGAGCGCCAGGGCTGGGTCCCAGGGCTGCCCTGTGCCCCTTGCATGGCTCAGTGCCACCTGCCGCTGCTGAGATCCCTGCCCGGAGCAGCCCAGGGCTGAGGGTACCGTGGCTTGAGTGCATAGAAAAGTGTCCCTCTGTCCCCCCAGTGCAGCCCTGGGGTCCCCACGCAAACCCTAGGGGTGAAGGGTATGGAGGGGGGGTACAGATCGCCCCGACTGGCAGCTCCTCTCTGCCCTTTGGAGGCCGGGGAGAGGGGATGGGGATGGGGGGAGCCAGGGGAGCTGCCCCACACCAGTCCCCAATCCCCATGCAACCCAGCCCTGGTGGCTCCCCGGTTCCATGAGTGGGACCTGGCAAGGAGATGCTGCTGCCTGGGCACCCATGCGGGGGCTGCGGGTGAGCCCCGGCCCCAGCCTGGCTCCCCCGGCCACTGCCCCCCGACCTTCCCTGAGGAAATGAGACCCCTCTGCAGAACCACCCTGCACCCAGAGCTGTCCCCGGCAGGGTCAGCACCCACCATCGGGGTCTGCCCATTACTGGCGGTGAAGGAGGGATACAGGTTGCAGGGGGGCCTGGCCTGCTGCCCATCCCCCGGCATCCTTTGCACCCTCCTCCAAAAGGGTTTCCGAGGCTTCCAGTTAGCACCAGTTAGCACCAGCGACCCCAACGATGGCCCACCCCAGCCTGCTGTCACCCCGGCCTTCCAGCTACAGAGAAATGGGAAACAAAAACAATGTGATGCCACCAACAACTGCCACCCTGTGCCACGGGG
This sequence comes from Stercorarius parasiticus, assembly GCA_013396915.1. NCBI lineage: Eukaryota > Metazoa > Chordata > Aves > Charadriiformes > Stercorariidae > Stercorarius > Stercorarius parasiticus. Next base: position 74,857 of record VWZL01001699.1, read on the forward strand.
ATGGGCACCCGCGCCGTCCTTCGGGGACCCCGTGCCCCATCCCAGTGGGTGGCAGCCAGAGCCGTTCCCTGGAGCAGCTCCCCCACAGCAGCCCTCCCCGCGGCCGGCGCAGTTCCTCGTGGGGTTCCTCCTGGGGTGGCACGGTGGGGCCGGTGCGGGGATGCCCACACTCCCCTGCCCAGGGCTTGGCACTGTGGCACAGGGTCAGCCGGGACCGGTGTGGGGGGCACGGGGCGTGCGGGGAAGGCACAGGGACCATGGGTGCGGGGGGCAAGGGGCCGAGGTGGTGCACAACCGCAGGGTCCGGCAGCCCCCCTGCCCTGCAAACCCCTGCCACCCCCTGCACACACACACACACACAGGCACAAGCACACGCGTGGACACGCCTGGCCCTGGGGGGCACAGGGTACATTCAGCACAGCCCTTCAGGCGGACACCCACCAACGGATCCGGGCAGGATGAGGGGACACATTCAATCCTGGAGCCCAGGGCAGCCCTGCTCCTCTGGGCTGGCAGGACGCAGGCAGGGGGGAAGGCGGAGGGGACAGGATCCCGGTTCACTTTTATACTGGGGAGCCGGAGAGGGCTGATGCCGATGGGGGGAATGGATGGAAATGCTCCCAGGTGGGAAGCGGTGCTAAACCCTGGAGGGGAGAATGGCTGTGGGGTGAATCCCACTTTGGGGAGCCCTGGGAATGCTTGCAGCCCTGCATCCCCACCACCACCACCGGCAGTGCCAGCCAGGCCCTGCCTCCCCTGACCTCAGCGGAGGTAGAAAATGTCACACAAAATGTCACTATTCAGGTGAAAACAAACCTGATGAGATGAAGTGGTTCCCATGGGGACGGGGGGGACGATAGCGGGGAGCCATCCCCTGCCGCCCCAGCTGGAGCCGGGGGCCCAGCTCAATGCTGGGGGGATCGAGGTTGGTGCCCACTCGTGAGGGGCTCCCCCAGCCAGGGTTTGCACCCCACAGGTCAGCAGGGACCCTGTGGAGTGGGGGCATGGCTCAAACTCGAGCCAGGGGGACCAAGGATGGAGATGAGGGGGCTCCCCCATGGATGGCATCGCAGGGCAGGGGGAGACGGGAGACATGGGGGGACTGGTCAGACCCTGGCGGTCCCCTGCCCCAGCTCCCTGGGGGTGACAGGAGCCTCACACACACCCCAGTGCAGCCGCGTTCCAGCCCCACGGCCCTGTCGCGGCACAGGCATGGGGCAGTCCCGGCATCCATGTCCCCACGTGCTGCCCACCTGGGCCATGTCATGCCCCACCGTGCCCCAGGCCCCTCGCAGCCCCTACAGCCCCCAGCCCGGGGGTGCCCCCGGTCCCCATCCTGCACCGCCGACCCGGTCGAGCACTCTGGGGCCACAGCACCCACCGCCTTGGGCTGAGGCACCGGTGAGGTATTTTGGCAAGGAGGAGCGCCGGGGGGAGCTGGGGTGGCCGCTGCAGGGTAGAATGGGGGTCTCAGCTGCAGGAGGGTGGCATGGGGGGGGCCATAGCACCAAGAGACCTCCCTGGCCCCCACCCACGGGGCGCTCGGCGTGGCAGCACGGCAGCACTGGCGAACCCAACAGAAAGGCAAATGGCTGTGAAGACGCGGGGCGGCCGGGATGGCACCGGGAGGGCCCTGCCACGGCCCCACATCCCCTGCCCTACACGGTGGTCTCGTACTCCAGCACCTCCTGGGGAGCACCAGGGGTGCGGTACTGCAGGCGCGGGGTGGTGGGCGACGCGTACTCCAGCGCCAGGATGGTCTTTCGCAGGCGCCGGTCGATGAAGTGGGCGTCCCAGGCCGGGTACTTCTTCCTGGGCAGGTCAATGCGGATGACGGGCCGCTCTGTCCGCGGGGCGCGGGCGGCCGGCGCCGGCGGGGGGCAGGGTCTCACCTGGAAGACGGGCACGCAGCTGTCCCGCTCCCCCGGCGCCCCTTCCCGCTCCCCCCCTGTAGTCCGCGGCAGTGAGCGGGGAGGGCTGGTGACGGCGTCTGTGGGGGACCCCGGCACCGGGGCCGGCCGCTGCCGGAAAATGCAGCCCCCAGAGTGGGGACCGAACATGGGGCCATTGGGATGCAAGAGGCAGTAGTAGATGAACATGAAGAAGATGCCGAGGGCAAAGCTGGAGCTGACCACGCAGACAAGGATTAAGGCGTCGAAGTCGGAGGTGGTCTTGCGGTCGTAGTAGAGGAACCAGAGGACGGTGAGGGCAGCGTTCTCCGACAGCGTGATGACGTAGTAGATGCACATGCGGTAGCGGCTCCGTCCCTCCTTGACGTTGAACCAGCAGAAGATGTAGATGATGCCCACCACCATGTTGTAGATGATCTCCTCCCACTTGGACATACAGAAGTCCGTCTCGCCCTGGATGATCCAGAAGGTCATGATGCACCAGTGGGTGACGATGAAGATGCCAAAGTAGAGCTGGAACACGGAGGCGAAGAGGGCAAAGGCGATGGCGCGGGCGGCGATGGTGAAGAGATGCCACAGGATCTGCACCACGGCCCCCTTGTAGGACATGGGCATCTTGTCCTCCCGCGAGTCCCGCAGCACCTTCTGGTAGGAGGCGATCATCCATGCCAGGGAAACCAGCGAGGCCGAGGCCGAGAGCCCTGTGGACACAAAGTGGGGAAGGGCAGTGAGAGCCTGCGGCACCCCAAGATCCCCCCCTCCCGCCACCCCTGTCCCCTGCCACGGGGCCATGTCCCTTACCCTGCAGTGGCTCGATGCTGTTCTGCTGCACCATGATGCTGAGCTGCAGCACGAGCTGGGGCGCGCTCTTCAGGAAGGTCTCCAGCAGCCGCAGCATGCTGATGTCCGCGCTCTCAAACATCATCCGCCAGTAGAAGTGGCGGCGGCGGTGCTCGGCCTGCCACCGGCTCTGCAGCCCCAGGTACAGCGTGCGGAGGTACCTGCATGAGGAGGGGGTGGGAGGTTGAGAGAAGGCCCTGCTGCCTGGGCATACGAGCTCACCTCCCCCTGCCCATCCCAGGCACGTCCCGTGACCGCTGCCAACTTGCTCCAGTGAGCAATTCCTCCCTGATTTGGGGCCATGGAAAGTCCCCCACACCGGGGCTGCAGGGCAGTGGTGATGCTGAGCGCATCCCTGTCCCACCCCGGGGCGCCGAGGTGCCGGGAAGGGGCAGCTTGTGCAAAGCCAGCTCAGCACCCTGCTGCCCTGGGGCTCACCTGGCCATCACCCCACTGCCCACCTGGCCATCACGGTGCCCACCCAGCCGTCACGGTGCCCCCGGCGCTTCTCAAAGGGGTTATCTTTGTTACAGCTGGCACAGAGCCCACCCTGCCTCCCCCTGCCCCGGCCAGGATGGAGGCACCAGCTGGTCATGTTGCGGTGCCTGCGGGAAGCTCCTGGGCTCTTGGCAGGGCTGTGGGTGCGGGCCAACCCCATCACCGGCCCTGGCCATCTGGTTGTCGGACGGGGGTCAGTGGAGGTGTGCGTGGCACCGACGAATGCACCGGCTGAGTCACCGCCACCGGGGACCCCTCCCCATGGCACGGGGCCAGATCCGGGCACCGCAGGAGGGGACACGGAGCTGGACAGGCAGGGCATTCCCGGGCAGCTGGTGGCTCTGCTGCCTCAGGGGAAAGAGGGAGCCGGATGAGGAGGAAAACAGAAAGATGAAGTGGGAGGATGTCGGGCCATGCAGCTTCCTCTCAGCCGAGTCAAACCGTCACGCAGAGCAACGGCCTCTCCATCAGCTCCAGGAAGTGCTGCCAGCCGACTCCATTAGCCCGGAGCACGGAAGAAACCCTGATCCCAGCACTTTTGGCTCATCTGTCAGTGGGAGGCAGCAGGAGCTGGCCCTGCTCCTGCTGCGGGGATGACCGGGTGCTCCTGCCCCTGGGCTGCACAGCCCTGAGACCACAGTGGGGGCCATCAGCTGGGGCCACCGAGGCCTCTGTGACACCCGGCAGCCATCTGCTTCCACCCCGGGCAGCCCCGCCGGCTCACTCAGCGTGCGGGAGGGCAGGGTAGTCATGCCGGTGCCACCGGGCTCCCATGGTCCTCCCCGGCAAGGCCGCTGATGCGTCATCAGCCCCATCACCGCCTGTCCATCCCCTCCCACCTGCCCTGCTGGAAGCCCCAAAAAGCCCTCCTGAGAGCTGGCCACCGGGCAAGAAGCTGCTGTCAGCAAATAACAAGATTTTAGTAGTTCCGCCGCAGTTTCGGTGGGAGCCGGTGGCTGCAGGGGCCATCCCGCAGCCAGTCCAACTCCAGGCCCCTGCCGGCTTCTTTGTGTCATTGCCAAAATGACGCTTTAACCCCCTACCTTGGGGGGAGCAGCTAATTTTAGCCTTTTCTGCGGCCCACCCCTTGTTCCTGCCTCCCTCTGCTTAATGGCCCCTGCATGGAGCTGCACGGAGTAAACCAGAGGGAACATAGCTGGGGCTCACCCGTGGCAAAACACCGGGGGCAATGACGCCGGTGCTTCCAGCCCTGCAACGGGGCTCCCGGCACAAGTTTGCACCCTGGTGCCACCTGCTTGTGGCCAGCCAGGCCACCGCTGCCATCGCAGCACCGTGGTGCTCAGGTCCCTCTGCACGCCAGGCGCCGCTCCTGGACATGAAGAAGGGCGTGGGGATGGACCCCCCCTCACTGGCAGGGTGTGAACTGGGAGACCCCCCTGGGGACGGAGGGCACAGAGTCGGGGGAAGGCAACGGGAGAAGCGATGCAGAGCCCGGGATGCCACAGGGCATCACTGATGGTCCCAGGGCACCCATGCGCGAGTGAGACGTGGACACTGATGACCTCATCCTCTCCCTGTAATCAGCCTCGCTAATTGGGCTCATCAGCACCAGCATCCTGCCATCTGCAGTGCACAGCAGCCGCCCATGCACAGACTCCAGAGCCACGCCATCCCCGGCTCCTCAGCCACTCAACAAGTGACCCGCGGCCTCCCCCAGCTTTCAGTGGGGGCACAATTATCCTCCCGTCTTCCTGTCAGCTCCATAGATCTCATTAAAATGAGATTTCATCTCCCATCAACTTGCCAGAATGAAATGTTCATTCTTATTTGTTATGCATTTGATCATCCCGTGGCGTTTCAGCCCAGAGAAACATCCTCACGCTGACAGCGCACGGCGAGCGCTTACCAGCCCAGCGCCGCAGCAGCTGCATGGGAAATACAGAATCAATCACTTGAAAAAAAAATCATTTAATTTTCAAAAAACTGATGATGAGGCAGAAACCGACTGCGAGAGCTCTCAGGGCTAATTGCTCCCTCCTTTGTATTACAAAGAGCAATCCAACGAAACCCTTGCAGCGGGAAGGTGGTGGGCTCGGGTGGGTGCCGGGTTTGCTGGAGCCCCGCCATGGGCAGGTTTGCCAGAGCCCCACCATGGCGGGGTTTGCTGTCAGTGTCACCATTTGCCCCCAACGCCCAGCTACGGACTCCAGTTTTCAAGTGTTGGAAAAAAAGAAGTGCAAGGAGAAAAGCCCGGCCTGTTTTATAATCAAATCCACTAATCATCATCCACAGATGGAAAAGGACGAGGGACCCCCCAGTTTAAGAGTGAGCGATACGGAGTGTGATTTTCCTAGAAGGTAATTTGGGGTATCATCCCTTAATCCTTTATTTAAAGAAGGAGAAAATTGCTTCCCTGTTGCAGCCATTTTAATCCCTTACACATCCCGCCAAGTCAGGTCATCAGGGAGAGCTGCACGTGCGCCCGGCTGGCACATCACGGCGCTGATGAAAGCCCCTGTGTCCCACTGTCCCCACACCCCAATGTGCCCTGGGTCCCCAGGGTGGATGGGAGCAGCCAAGGCCACTCATGCTTAGGGAAAGGCTCGATCCTGCCCTAAAAAACCCTCTTGTCCTGCACACTGGGGCCAGGCGGGGACCCCCAGCAAGTGACTGACCCCAGCGCTGGGTCCTGCAGCAGGACAAGCTGACACCCCAAAGCTGGGAGCTCCCAGGGCTGAGATGGCTCCTGAGCAGACAGAGCAAAGGAGCTGAGGGGGGAACATGTGGGTCCCAGCTCTGACACCCCCCCTGAGCCCACCCAGGGAGCTACTGAGGGCGTCTGTGCCCCACTGGACTGACATCAGGACTGAGGGGTGGCACCGGGTCCCCAGGCCAGCAGAGGATGGGAGGACACAGGCTGATGGGGGCATTTCAGGGAGGACCTGCAGGTGGAGAGGACACCCTAGGTCTGGCTCTGGTGACCCCCAGGCAGCCAAACCAGGTGTGACCCTGGGTTAAAGAGACACTAGGTCATAACGGGCACAGGCAGGGCTGTCCCCAGCGCAATGCGACCTGCAGAGACACACCAGCCAGCTGCCAGTGCATGGAGGTGTCAGGGGAAACCTGGGGAACGCTGCTGGGTGGGAGGCACGCATGGCGTGCACAGCATCCCTTCCCTTCGGCGTTTCTTGGGTGAAAGAGTTGGTGACTTTTTGCGAGCAGAGTGGATAACAACTCCTGAGTGGCAAAGCCATCCAAGAAGCAGCCCCCCAGTGTGCCGCTGCTGCTTACACGAGCACATGGTCATGCAACCGTCCCCGTCACTGGAGAGCATCCGTGGCAGAGTATTTGTATGTGCATCATGAACACAGTGATGACAACTAGCTTCAGCAGCTTCTTGCAGCAGCTTTAATTTGGGATAATCTCAGAGTTAGTGCTCGGAGCTGCCTTTGCAGCTGGGAAGCAGCTGTATTTTTGTGATCTGGGGGTCTTTGTCACAGCTGGGGCTTGTGGCTGTGCAGTGATGGATTTGGTAGGGGTGAGACCTGCCAAGGTGATCCCAAGGCAGGGAGGAGGCAGGTAAATCTGGGAAGGAGGGATGTTTGGTGAGGGTCATGGTGCCCTGGCCAGGGAAAAGCCTTCCCTTTACATGCAGCATTTATTCAACACTTCTTTAACTGCCACATCCACCTGCACCGGATCCAACCGCACTAATGGGTTTAGCAAACTGCACTTAACTGGTCACCCGAGCTAATCCCAAATCCCGAGATTAGAAAGAGCCTCAGCTGCGGCTTGAGACCAACATGTCCTGGAGGGTCAGTGCTGAGAGTTACTGCTTTAATTGGCTTAAGAGCCTCCGTGGTGCAGCAGATCAGGAGAGCACAGCTGACACCACCGGGAGCAAAGCCTCCGACTGCAGCTCGGCCCCAGCTCAGGCCAGAATCAGGCAATTGCACACAGGGTGCCAGGGCCAAGACCGGCTACAGGCAGGCTCAGCCACTGGTGGGCCAGAGAGCTCCAGTCCTCTCCCTCACCAGCTCCTCCAGCACACTAAGGCAGGGTCTGAACCCATCCTACAGCCAGCGTACACCAAGAGCTGCCATGGGAATAGAATGGGATCGGGGAGGGTCAGGCAGTGGCTGTGTTGGGGAGAAAAGGAGTAAGAGCCTCTATAGCACAGTGCGCACTGCACTGTGAAACAAAGTTAGACATCCCAGGAGCATCCCAGGAAGAGCAGCAGACGAACAAACGCATGCAGACAAGAGGGAGTGGAGGAGCTCTGTACTACAGTAGCTCAGGAGGGGAAACAGCACCGAAACCTGAGCCGGGAGTGCTGCCTGCTCAGAGCATTGTTCCAGGAATTTGCCATTGTCTCCACTCCCCTCCCAGCACTGGCCTCCCCAGGAAGCAGCTCAGTGCCAGAGCCACGGCTCTTCCCCAGCGCCTGAGGATGGAGCTCAGCAGAGCTGGGAGGGAGTGGTGCTGGCTCCATGGCACAGGGCAGGAAGGTGCCAATAAATCATCAGCTCAGGCTTTGGAGGGTCTGCAGAGACACAGGAAAAGGGCCTCGAGCCTGCCTAAGTCTGCCAAGTTGCCGCTCTCCCTGCCTGCACAGCCTGTCCTCTCTCAGGCCCAGGAAGGGGCAGGCAGCAGAAATGCAGCCCTGGTGGGGAAGCCTGGCCAGGCTGGGGGACAAATGACACCTCTTCACCCACGACCCCACAGACTACGGTGACCTCTGAGCAGGAGCATGGGGAGGTGCCTGGGAGAAGGATCTGAGCCTGAGGTGTTTGGTGTCTGGCAGAAGCACTCCACACACCCTGGCGTCTGGCTGCCATGGACAGGCAAGCCCTCCAGTAGGCCCAGCACTGCCCAGCCACAGGAACGGTGGGCCTGTGCCATACAGCTGGGCTGTGGGCTCAAGCCAGCTCCTGCCTGCACCCACAGCTCCTGCCCACACCCACCCACACGCACAGCTCGGCTGTGCTGGGGGCTCTCCCCCATCATGCATCCTGCTGTGGCTGCAGAGGAATTGATCCCCATGCCCCCCCAGCTACCTGGGCCCCTGCTGCACCTCACCATCCCCACCCACTTCCACCCCGTGCCCTGCTGTCCCCACCTGTGTCCTCTGTGCTGCACCCTGTTATCCCCACCCATGTCCCTGCTGCACCCTGCCACTCCCTCCAGCTCCAGCCTGGCTCCATGACCCTCATGCCTCCAGACCTGCCCCAGCTGCAGCAGGGGGATGAGGCCTGACAACAGCCCCATCCCCGTCCCCTGGCTGTCCTGTACCCCCATAGTCTCATGCCTCCAGACCTGTCCCAGCTGCAGCAGGTGGACAAGGCCCCACAGCAGCCCCTTCAGCCCCATCCTGGCTCCTTGTCCTCCCCATCCCCACCCTGTCTCTGTGACCCTCGTGCCCCTCTCCAGTGCCTCCAGACCTGCCCCAGCTGCAGCAGGGGCATGAGGCCCTGCAGCAGCCCCATGCTGACCGTTCCATACTCCCAGTCCCCCTGTACCCCCCGTACCTCCAGACCTGCCCCATCTGTAGCAGGTAGATGAGGCCCTGCAGCAGCTCCATCCCGACCCCCCCGTATCCCCAGTTCCCCCATACCCTTGTATCTCCAGACCTGCCCCAGCTGCAGCAGGTGGATGAAGCCCTGCAGCAGCCCCATCCCAACCCCCCTATCCCCC
>VWZL01001699.1:88966-153325 GCA_013396915.1 Stercorarius parasiticus
CTCCCCCCCGCCTCCGGTAGCCCCGAGCCCCGGCTGCCTCTCTCCCGTTTGCAGATCGTGGACCTGGACGTGAAGCGGAACCGGAACCGGGAGGCCCTGCGGGCGCTGCAGAAGGACCCGGAGCCCGACGGTGAGGCCCGGGCCCGGCCCGGTGCGCCCCCCGTGAGCCCCACAGCCCGGGGAACGGCTGCGTGACCGGGAAGGAAAGCCCCTCTGACAAAGCCTTCCCCTTTCCCTTTTTTCCTTTCCCTTTCCCTCTTCTTCCTACCCGCCCCCCCAAGGCAAGGCCATGGTCTGCTTCGGGAACATGTTCATCGAACTCCCAAAAGCCCAGACGAAGGAGATGCTGCGGAAGGGTAAGGCCGGCTGCCCCGGGGGCTTTGTGTACAAATAGTTTTAACCCCAATAAGATTTTAGAAAAATAAACAGGGGTCTGCCCAGCGCTGGGCTTCAAAATGTCCAAAACCTCCCGCTGGCAGGCGCAGGCAGGTCCTGGCCGTGGCTCGGCTGTCCCGGGCAGTGCCCTGGGAAGCGCGTTCGGGCACGAAGCAACATGGGGCTCAGCCCTGTGGGCAGCAGAGCACCGGGTGGGACACCAATACAGCTGGGGAGGTGCCCTCTCCAGCCCCCCGGGCCTGGGCTTCCACGCTGAGCGTCCCGCAGAAGGTTCAGCCTTCGCCCCAGAGCTGTCACCTCCTCACTTGTGTCCCGCTTGTCTCAGACCAGGAACATCTGGATGAGGAGATAAACAACCTCCGGAAAGAGCTGCGCGTGAAGGTCAACCGTCTCTTTGAAGCTCAAGGTAAACGCTCCCGTTCGGAACCTTCTCGGTATCTGGGAGCAGATGTTGTGTGTCAGGAGGAGGGTCCAGAAACTCCTGAGCTCTGTGTGCTCCTGCAGCCCCTTTCCCGCTGGCTTTGCAATTCCTGCCCTGCTCCAGCAGTATTGTATGGCTCCTGGTGTGGAGCTGTCACCCCCCAGCACACTAAACGGGCTCCCACATCACATCAGGATGACCCCACACCACTTCAGGGCTGTCCCTGCCCTCCCCACAACCCCTCTACGGAGTTTCACATGGACTGCTCCACTTATTTTGTAGCAAAATCCTGATTTTTCTGTATGTTCTCTCAGGTAAAGCTGAGCTGAAGGGATTTAACCTGAACCCCATGACTGCTGAGGAAATGAAACTAATCAATCGCATCCTGGAGGGCTGAGGTGGCCAGGCCATCGTCACATCGTTGGGCTGTCACCCCTGGAGCTCACACTGCAATAGCCACAGCTTTCGGGGTTTGCAGGAGGACATTGGCATGGCCAGAGTCTGCCTCGAGTGAGATCTCTGGCAGGTGTCTGGGAAGCATTTGGCTCCTCAGCTACGACACTGCAGTTTTCTTGGATCACAAACCCTTTCCTGCTCCTTGCTGCAGCTCAGGTGGCGGAGCCGTGCAGAGGCACGGGCTGGGACATAGCGATGGGCAAATGCCTGTGGCTGGTGGAAATGGGATTATTAAAATCAGAGCAGCAGGGCATTCCTAACTCTGTGTGTCTGTTCCGTGTTGGGTTTTTGTGCGAGCGCTTCTGGAGTTTGGCTTCAGAGTTGGTTCTTTGTCGTGCTGGGAATAGGAGTAGGAGGAATTGGGAATCCACAGCGTGCCCAAAGCACAGAAGAGGAGTTGTGCGCGCCTGTGGTATTAAAACAAAGCCAAACTATACATCTGAAGCACGTCAGGAATTTCTTTAAGATTTGTAGGGAGAGGCAGCATCCTTTTAGTCTCGCTTGGAAAACATGTTCTGCTGTTAAGTTGGAAGGTGAAAGACCACAGAAAAGAGGTTTTCAAAACTAGATGAAGGGATAAAATGTATGTATATTTAAAAAAAGCAGCCTTAAGAGGGCTGAGCAGCAATAGTCACAGAGCCTGTCTTGTAAAAGGACAGCTGATTGGTTTCTTCAAAGGTTTTAACATTTATTGTCTTCTATGCTACCCTGAGTCTGAAGCTCAATTTGGTTAAGACCATAAGAAGATTTTCTTTTTTTTAAAATTAATCATAATTAGAAATGGACTACAGTGAGTTTTCTTTTTTTTCTGTGTATGGGGAAGTGTCTGGGACCTGCTAAGCCCTTTCTTTTTTGAACTTCCGTAAAGATATTTCTGGATAGAATTTAAAAACTTGAAATATGGCAGTTGTCCTTCTGTCTCCAGCTCTTTAGGTAGCTCACCTGTTCTGTCAAACCTCATGCATGTAACACGGAGGCCTGATCCCTTGCTCTCTTCCCTTCTGCACAGCTGTGCAGAACTTTGTATGTGGCACCACCATTTTCCTGGCTCCCTGACCACCCTCCAGCGGTCCCTCCTCCAGACAGCCTGGCACTGCCTTGTCAAATTATACATAGTTCCAAAAATACCTTGTTTCAGGCTCCTTAAAACCGAACTGTGATTTCTTTAAATCTAAAAAGCCAACTACCATTGCTTGATCTAAGTTTTCAAATTCTGGAACTAACGCCACGTACCCTAAATGTACAACTGCAAGAAGCGAGGCTGTCCACTTCAGGCTTAAGTTTCAGACACACAGATTAAATATAACAACAACTTATCACCTGAACTATCTTGCCTGTAGCTTTTTCAGAAAATTGCATCTCTTCTGGAAGCGAGCAGCAGTGCACAGTGCCAAGTCCCGATGTCAGAGCCACACTCTTACACAACCCATGTAGTACAGCCAGACAGCGTCTCCCTAACATGTGATGGCGAGGTTATTTTTACAGTATCATGGCAACAGGTTTTCTGCTCTGACATGTTTCCATAGTAGTAGCGGTAGGAGGACCAGGTGCCTGCCTTCCCTAAGAGCTTAGTTTTGCTGTACAGAATGTGTTTAGCCCCTTTATTTTCTTACATGGTACAGAAGTAAGCTCTGCAAGTGCAGGTGGACAGCTGAGAAGCCAGCATCCCTTGTGTCTTGTGTCAGCCACTATGAAATACTTCATTCAGGCTTCCAAGCTGGGGAACCTTCAGAAGCAGGCGGCCAGCATCTTGTGCTGAGCCAGCAGTGTCCTGAGAGAAGTGGGAACTGCTGCTGCCCGATACGAGGAAGAGAGAGTGAACTTCATCCACGCTGATCTCTCCCACCCCAAGCTCGGGATTGGCATTACACTTTCTGCTGTGAAGGAAGATTCCCGAAAAGCTGCTTCAGTTGTTTCTTCCTTTCATCGTAGCAGCCTGCAATGAAAACGTTAACAGGGGAATCACACATCACCTTACTCTACCTTCCTGTAGAGGTGGGGTAATGTCCCACTTCCAGGTGAAGCTGTGCTCATGTCTTGTTAGTTAGAAACTACAGCTAGAGACGACTGTAAGCACACTGAGCTGCGTACTGCAAAATAAAGTTACAATACATGTCAGCCTCTCAGAAGTATGACTTCAGAATCTTCCCAACAGTAAGATACACAACCAGGTTCAGGAAAGTGCCCAGTAAACAGTCCCTACAGTGACTGTAGAGCGTTTTTTGCAGCAAAGCTGGCATATGAAGAAGTCTGCTGTGACTTAATGCTTGAAAAGCAGGACTATGAACGAAACTGTTCCTACTACATTTACAAGCTTGTTTTCATCAGTGCTTCTGCAGCCTGGTCACTTACATCCACTGTTGGAAAGCATTTGCTCCTTTTGGTCTCTTAACCCCGTAAGCGCTCACACACACGTTCTTCTTCTTTTGTTTTTGAGTGAAAGGTGTGTGCTCTCCTCTTGCTGATGGGCAGATACTATAAGGACTTGAGCAGGGCACCCTGCCAGCACTGGATGAGTACGCACCTAAACGTGTGCTTGTCATGGTGTTCTCATTCACCAGAGTACCCAGGTCTTCCCCTCTGCTGACAGACCCATCGTTCCGTATCAGGTCAAAGCCTCCAACATGCTTCTTCCCCCTGAGCCTACAACATCAAATACACACACTGAAGTACCTGAGCAATGACAATTATCTGTCTGCGCACAGGAATAAACTCCCAGACAATCACAGACAAAGCTGGACAGCTGAAAGCAGTGGATGGACATCTTTCTACTATTAATATCTGAAGTTAACACAGTTGTAAAGTCAATCACAAAACGCTGCAAGACAAGCTGCTTGGAACAGAGCGCTCCAGAAGCAGTAGGTGTAGGAGGCACAATGGAGAAGGGCCTCTGAAAGACAGCTCTTGTGCAAGTCCCAGCTCTGACACGGACTCCATTCCCTTTGCAGCCCTGTCCTGCTTTGTTTTCCCACTCTGAAGTGGCAGCATGCTTGCTTACTTTGCTCCGTTTCTGGACATTCACCATTTAATTGCTATAAAGGTTAGAGTATTATGACCAGTTGCCAAGAAAGACATGGAACCATACCATCCATTCCGAACAGTTTAATAAAACCCCTTAGAAGGTAATAAACATCTTTGCCTGCCTGCTCTCCCTGTCCACAATATGAAGTGTGTCTTTGAGAAGATGACATTTGAGTTCAGTTTTCCTGGCTACTGGCAGTGAGGGAAGGTGAAGCATTCACCTCCAGAAGCCGAGGGGATACGACAACAGTAAATTAGGGAGGAACGGCAGTTTTGCCAATGATTCATCTAAGAGAAATGCCTGTCTACAAAAATCATTACCCTGCTAGAGGCAGGAGTAAGGGTGAAGCAATAGGAAATCCAACCCCAAATCTCTTTCCCATGTGCTGAGCCAAAGAACATTCTGAGCTTATTGCAAAGTTTCTATTCCTGTTCTCGATGGTACTAAAGAAAAAAAAAATCCCTCTAGCTTCCAGAAAGACATACAAGTGAAAACTAAAGTCTAGCTGAAGCCGTAAATGCTGAGGAGAACTCACAGAATGAGCATTAACCCTTTTTTAGCAGCGGAATGTGGATGTCTCCTGGAAACAGTTTCCTAGCACAACACAGTGTTCAAATAGCAATTCTACGAGAGCCCAGCAGCGCTATCTGAGTGCTGTGATGACATTGAGGACTTTCGTTCCGATTAATTTGTTTCCTGACCAACTGAAGTTACTCCAGCTCTTTACGTGCAGGCTGCCTAAGCAGTCATTTGGTTTGAGGCTATGAACTGAGTAGATTGTGCAAGTTAGAGCTATCCAGGACCACAGCTGAGCTGCGTTTATTTGCTCATTTGAAATAAAGCTGTCCCCAGTGGCATCACGTGAAATATTGGACTGATGCTGATAGAACACAGGGCTGTCTTGTTAGTTACCATGTCTTGTTAGACAGAAGAGGTAAAAAAAAGTAAATGAGAGAAGACGTTTGATAGGAGAGCACCGTCAACATAAATCATATCTAAGGGAAATTTCCTTACCTGTGGTACTGCTTGCACTTTACATGATTAAGGCTGAAAGACTAAAAAAATCCTATTTGCTTGTAATTTCTGAAGTACTATTTGCTGTTTCTGTTTTTCTCAACTCCTGTAATTACAAGTCAGTTACGCTCTCGGGTTCCTGCTGTTGCAATACTTGGGTTGCGTATGTAGCAGATAATATTCTGAGAATTTCAGCTGAACTTCAATGATACATAGTTTTCACTTAGCCAGTGAGAAAACTTGTATTTAAGAAAAAAAAAAAAATCTAGAGTCACATTATGTTTTAAAGGGGTTTTTTTTGTTGTTTTGTTTTAAATACCCTCAAGTCCCGTGGAGTCCTTTTCTCCACAACTGGCAGGAGGGACGTCTTTCAGTTGGGGCCTGCCTTTTAGCCAGTGTACTACAGACACGGGTCATGTTTAGTGCTGGCAGCCAAAGGCACCAACTGGAGGTTTATCAGGGCTGGTGGGGCACTGCTGAAAGATACACAAGCAGGAGAAGAGATGATGGTAACCCTCCATCTCTGGCAAGTGCTGTGGTACTTGTGATATGCTGATACTTGGAAGGGAACATATTCCAGAAATAGCCAAATTGGCAGGGTTTCACAACATAGTGCTAGAGATTCTACAGACAAAGTTACAGGGTGCCGCACATAGCTAATAAACTCTGATGCTGCGAGCAAAACCAGCTGTATTTCTTCTGGACATTAGCTCCCTTCATGTAAAACAGTTCAAATCTCTCTACACTTCACTTGCAGTTCCAGACTGGCTCACTCAGAGCCAGCTTGCAAGCACCTACCTACAAGACGCAGAAGCATCACAAGACACCCCTGTCCAGGGAAAGTAGCTGGCATGATACTATAACCCCTTGTATGTTTATTAACACCCTTACGGTTTTAGATCCTGATGGATCAGGATGTCATAGCTGTAGAGCTCAAAGCAGTGTTTGTCATTGCTAATCACCTTCTGAACACTCTGGAGGCTGTGGATGAAAATGTTGTCCGTATCCACAAAGAGAACTTCTACCAACCCTGCCCCATGTTTGCCCCACTTGCAGCCCTGAGACATCCAAACACAACTATATGAAGCCGTTCCCAACAGATGACCACAGATTTAGTCCATGTGATTTTTTTTTCAATCCTCAGCCTGTAGTCTCCACAGCCCAGCAAGAATTCTTAGTAAAAACCCAGAGACCAGAAGGTAGGTGCCACCAGCCCCGCAATGCGGTTAAACTCTTCAAGCATGACAACTGTACAGTTCTAGGGAAAAAAGGTTCCTAGGTCTCCACCAGAAGTTTCCTAACAGCAATCAGCATCTTATCTTCTATCAGGGTATTGCAGAGACTCTCCTTTCCATACAGATGAGAGATTTATAGAAGGGAGCAGCCCATAAAATGGGAAGTTCAACACCATCCTCCATCACTCTCAAGCGTTGACCCTCATCTCAGATTCACGAGGAATCTGACATCCCATTTAATATTTTTTTTCCTCCCTCTCTCTCTTTCTCTCAGATGCCACGTCTTGAGAGAGGAAGCTTAACAGTGACAATTGTGTGCAGCAATGTCAACCTTGTTGTACCACTGAGGTCTTAGAAGTGAAGGGCTAAGCTATAAGATATCTATGTCTCAGAAAAGCACTAACCAGAAAGTTATTAGGTTTAAAGTAAAAAAGATCAGCCTTATAGATGCGCAGACAGCTGCAAAGCAACAGTTAAAGCAGAACACTCACCCAGCCTCTCACCTAGAGCTGTTATCAACAAAATCACATTTATGGGTATCAGGAGACAAGGCAGCACAATTAAGTGGCTGCAGCACACATCCACAGCATGGCAGCTGGCAGGATGAGGTCAGCTTGCTTGCATCTGCCAGAAGAGCCCCAATGGCAGGGGAATAGTCTGCAGACAGTGCGTATCCCTCACCTTCCCGGGATCATAATCACATACAATCTTTTGCACTGCCACATTTGTGAAATGAACATCTGGAATGAAGCAGAGATAAGGATCAAAGACAAAAAGACATTGAACAAGCAAATATGTAATTCTCACTCTAAACAGTCCTCTTCTGCCCCAGTGCCAATTAATTATCTTCCCCGTCTGTAATCACAGGCTTCAACTACCTGTGCTTAAATCCAATATTGCATGATGATATCTTACTAAAAATTGCAGGAAAAAATTAAAAATCAGAAGTAATCAAGAGTGGTATCTGGAAAATGAGAGTGTGACTGGCCCGAGATAGTACTGTACCTCATGGCTGGCATGAAGCTTTTCACGTCAGCATGTCTTCAAACCTCAGCACGCTTTCACCCAGGGCAGCTTCTACCCCCACTCTGGAAAGGCTTTTGATCATTTAGAGAAAGCATGAACTCTGCTGAACTTTCACAGAGAGAAGTGATAGATTTTCCTGTCTCCTAAGCCATCAAATTGAGGTGGGATACCTTTTAGGAAGATGTGTTAATCAAATGAAAGATATCAGACTCAATACAGCAGCAAGCGTGACACATAGGAAATCAAATAGTTCTCTCTCACGAATCACCCTGTCCTTACATTCTGTGAAGCTAAGGAAGAAGAAAGGCTGCCAACATTCAACCACTAACAACAAAACCAGGACTGACATTTCAGCTTTGGTCCTAGCTGATTTGTCAAACTGACATTTCCAGTGATCCGGTGACACCAGTTTTCCAATGAAAAAAGACAGAAGAGAGACAGGGTGACAGCAGCAGCGACAGGACAGCCGAATCCTTTAGGTGTCTGCAGGAGTCCGAAGTGACAAGGTTCATCTGATGCATCCAATACCAAGCAGTAGAACTGTACATTCCTTTTCTTACCCTTCTTTATGGCACACGCAGACAGGTAGGATACAGTGATCATCTCTGCTATTCAGAGTAAATAATGTCTTAGGAAAGCGAGCAAATCCACCTCTGGATAACCAGGCCTTCAGTGGGATGTACTGGGAGAAGAGGAAAGGAGCAACTGGGCATGAAGGCAGGGAAATCCATTCCTGGCATAATAATGGTGGTTTGCCCTTATAGATGTCACTAGAACATAAACTCTCAACCTATGAAGTGCAGAGAAATATAACCCATTTGCTGATATTGCTGCCTAGTGTTAGACCTACCCAAGATCAGAAGTTTATACATTAACATGCACACAAAGCAAAAGAAATCAGATCCAGATGAAGTACCTCACCATTTGGGAAAAGCCACAGTAAGAAACTTTGTTGTCGCCCTGGGGAATGGTGAAAGAGTATTGCATGAGACAGGCACAGGGGAACAGAACATGTCACCATCAGAAGCACAGAATGAATTAAGAGCAAAAAACCCAAAATGCCTGTTGGATATTCCCCAATGTGAAGACGGAGAATCATTCTCACCTTCTTTAATCAACGACATCCTTCAGTTTTTGGAGCAGGAAAATTCCTTCACCTTGTGACCTGCCAACAGACAGACAGAAGAGCAGAGTTACCAGCTTTAAGATTAGCATTTCCTGCTCTTTCACAGAATTTCACCATAGAAGACCCGCATAACCCGATTCATCATCTGTTTGTATGCAGGCACATTTATTTAAGGTTATGGGGGCAGTAGGATCCAACAACAGATTTGTAAGTGTTAGGAGGATTCCTGGAGGAAAGGGCAAAGCAGGCAGCCAACCTATGGGGAACTTCCACAGTATCGAATAAACAAACCCTTGTCACATGCTTGCAGAAATATAAGTAACGCAACATACGTTGTCAGGAATTTTGTTAAGTCACATTTTAAAATTTGTGTACACTATAGAAGAACTTAATTAAACAGAAAAGTCATGAAAACTGTCAGAGAACTATGGCAAGCAAGAGCAGAACAATGCTGAAGACAGCCTAGGCTGCACGATGTATTAAAAGTGGGTGACGAGTGGCCCAGATAAGCCACCCAAGAAGCAAGGCTCCCCAGGACACCTTGCCAAGGAGGTCTAGACTCCCACAGCCCCAGGATGTGGCACTGGGCACATCCTGACCTACTACTGCATCTGAGTGTGGGAGCAGACAACCTGAGATGTCACGACGTGGGGCTTCTCAAGAGCACAGACCAACAGGAGTAACATGGAGTTTATTTTTACTTGTTTGTGAGTTTTGAGGTCAGCCACAAACTATTTAATTTAAGTTGTTGATATAATCTCAGTAATCACAGGCTTTTCATACATCCTTGTTTACTCTGTTTTTGTTATTTACCATGTTAATTGAGGTTGTGGGCATAAAATCAGCTTAATATAAGGTTTTTTTGTTGCCAATTAACACATTCCCATTTGTAGAGTTAGATAATCACTAGCTGCTATCCTCCTGGCTGTAATTCACATGTTAGTTTGCATAATTACCTCCCATTCACTTCTCACAAGTGTGCCCTTACCAGTGGGCCCAACTTGCAGGGTAAGGTGAACCCTCCTGTCCCAGCCTCCTCACCAGACCTGCTGCACAAAGCAAAGCGACTGCTCGCTCGCAGGTCACGCAGATGGGTGTATTTTTAGTAATGCACCATGGCATGATACTCATGATGTTAAATGGCTTTAATCATCTGGCAGAAGCAAGGCGTTTCTCAGCATCATTTATTGTCATAATTTCTAAAGGAAACACATTTTTTCTATTGTTTCCCAGGACACTGGCTGAAGTGGAAGTTGCTGTGTTCAGCACAGCTCCAGCCAGCCATAGGTTTGAGGGGACAAATGTGATTCAGAGCATGAGGCTACCCCTGAGGTCTCTAACTGCAGAGCACAGAGAAGGTAATGCCAACCAAATCCACCCCAACTTGCACTCCAGGCTGCTCATGGAGTCTCCCGTAATCTCTTCACATTCTCAGAATGAAAGTCCGCTCAGTAAGTGGCTGGATTTACACTGGCTGACATCTAACATAGTGGGATTTCCCTAAACCAAACAGGTGTTTTCATAGCTCCATCTTTAGGGGCTGCCCTAGAATGCTGCTTAACCAGAAGCCCAATCAGACAGCCGCCCTCCACACACCCACCTTCTTGCACACCTGCAGCCAAACGGAGAGATTTCATAGCATGAACTTGTCCATAACCCCACCGCAAGAACCCCTGGGAGTACAATCCGTTCCTCCACACAAGAACTCTGCACTTTATACCTTCACCACTGAATTAACTTTGGCTCTACAAATAAACTGAGTTGTCTTTCTACTGCTCAAATAAATTGTTACACAAGAAGAAGTGTTTTGGTAGTAACGTGTTGACTAAGACACTGGCCAGGAGCACTGCTGCTTCTAGCCACCCTGCTCTGCCCAGTTCTTCCTGTGGATTTCCTGCATATTTTCTTTTTCCTCCGCAGAATGAAGGCATCCATTCATCTGTGTCTCACTTTCCTTGGGAGAGCATATACTTACTGGTTTCAGAATCCAAGTGATGCCAGGATTATTGCGAAATTCTTCCACAAATGGTACTCTGAAGGCATTTTGAAGGTCTTGGGAATAAAGGCACATTTTGTTGCCTCAAGCTTTCCTGCTTCTCTTTCTAATTGCTTCCGAAACCTCTTCAGATTCTTCACTAAGCAGTTCTGACTCAGCTGCGTAGAAAGAGAAATTAAGGTTCAGCACAACAAATTCTCACATAGTCTGACTCACTTTAATTGCCCTTGAGAAGCTTTTGGGGATCAACTGCACTACATACGCAGAGGAGAAAAAAGTAAATAAATACAGATACCATTGAGAACGGCTTTTCCTTGGCGGCGGAGAAGGCCTGATGTCCATTTTCTCTATCTCTGCGTGACCATGCGGAGCTAGAACACAGCAGGTCTTAAATTCCATGCTCTACTATTTCTACTGTGGCATCCCCGTGTGCTCAGCACACTCCTCCGCAGGACAGGCAGCACAAGGCTGACTTTTAACCTCCAGGGCAGCAGCAGCCCAACCCCACCGCTCCCAAACCACTGCAGGTTACAGCCCAGTGTTACAAACCACCCTCAGCCTCCGCTCATGCCATGGCTGGCGAGTGTGAAGGCCCAGAGAGGGGACATGTCCTGCTCAGTCCCCTGTGCCATGGTGGGAGCAACGCCCTGGAGAGGACGGGGCAAGGAGTAGTTTTACCTGTGGTGCCTAAACCTGTCCACGGACACAAGCGAGCCCCTGCAGCCCTCTCACAATGCACCATCCTCAGGTGGTTTTAAGGCAAAAGCTCCTCTTGCCGGGCAGGTGGGACACAGTGCCTGGTCTTGGGGCAGGAGGCCCCGCTGGCGCTGTACTAGCCCTCACCTGCGCTGGGAGGGTCCAGGGTTTAACACGCTGCCTCGGGGATGTGCAAGAGNCCCCTCCCCTGGTGTGTCCCTGACCTCCCGGTGTGTCCCCTACGTGCGCCCCCCGCCACGGGGCCTGGCCCTCTCGGTGTGTCCCCCCATCCCCTCTTACCCTGCCCTGCGCCCCCAGGTCCCCTACCGTGTGCCCTCACCTCCATGTCCCCCAGTCCCCCACTCCATGTCCCCCTCCACCCTGCACCCCCAGGGTCCCCCACCCTATGTGGGGCCGCGGGTGGCACCCCACAGGGCACAGGGGTAGGGACAGCTTCTTCCCTGGCCGGGGCTGTCCCCAACACCGAGGAGCCACCCGCTGACACTCCGGGCAGGTGGACGCCATGCAGTGGGCCGGGGCGGGGGGGCAGGATGGGGGCTGCAGGGACCCTGCAGGCAGCCTGGGATCCCTGCCTGAGCAAGGCTGGGGGTTCGGGGGTTCCCCAGACCCTTGGCTCTGTCTCTGCCACCGTCCTGCTGCCAGGCAGGGACGGAGACCAGCACTTCCCCAGTCCCAGTGAGCCCAGTACGGTGTTAACGGCTGCTGGGGCTGGTGGCAGAGGGGGACAGCGAACAGGCCTAGAACCTTCTAAAATCCGCTGCCTGCCGCCAGGTGTGGGGCTGGGGTCTCGCACACCCTGCGGCGGACGCAGGGAGGGGAGGTCACGGCACAGGCAGGGGAGGTGATGGCACAGGCAGGGGCAGGCAGGGATGGGCATGGCGCAGGCAGGGGTGGGCATGCTGCCACAGACCTTCCTTGATGGAGCAGGACAAAGGTTTTGTTCTTCTCCCAACACTGCAGCCTTGTGCGGCGGCGGCGACAGGCAGCAGCCAGCGCGGCCCCCGCGCTCCCTCGGCACGGCGCAGAGGGGGAGTTTCTCCTCCTTTGTCTGCTCCTGGCGAGAGCAGCCGCCGGGGAAGGGCCTCGGCAGGAGCCGCAGAGGACGGCGGCCGAGGTCCCCTCTGTCCCGGTACAGCCGCGCTGGGAACGATCCCGCCCCGCCGCGGGCAGCGATCCCGAGGGAGCCAAGCTCTTCATGACGGAAACCCGACCGGGGAGCGTCCGGAGCGGGGACGGCGGCTGCGCCTGGGGACGGGGAGGACGGCAGCACTGGGAACAAGGACACCCGCGCCCTGTCCCCCCCTCCTCGCCCGCTGCCGACCATGGGAAACGGCATGAGCCAGGTAACGGGGAGCGCTGGGGCGGCTGCTCTGCGGGGACGGCCATGCCGGGGCAGCTTGTCCCGGTGCTGGAGGTGGGAGACGCTTGCCTGGCTTGCCCTGCCGTGCCAAGCGGAGTTTCACCCGTCGGCGCCGGATCCGGCACAGGGCTCGGAGGTCAGGCAGCTTGTTTACCTGCGGGCGGAGTGAAATTGAAGGAGAAGCAGGCAGGGACCCTGTGCCAGCCTGCAGCCATGGCTGCGGGGTGTGGAGGGCAGGGATAACAGTGATCCTCTCCGAGGGAGGGGGGGAACCTTTCCCAACGCATTTAAAACCAAGGCACCAGCTCCCGAACACACACCAGGAGCGCTGTGCGACCCAGAGCTCAGCAATCCCACACACCCTGCTCAGTGGGGCCAGCTGTGCTCAGCATCACTGGCTGAAGGGCTTGGGTGCTATTTTGTGGTCGTTTGAGCTTCTCCCCGTCACAGGTGAACAGAGACACCTTCCTGCAGGAATCTCCAGCTCCTAAGCTTTAAACACCCCTCCCCAGCCCCATAACTGGTCATTATCTGGGGAAGTGCCCAGTGCTGCAGACGGGGCTGTACTGCCCCGTTTTCTCCAGCGAGGAGTGGGTCAGAAGGGTGCCGGGGACGGAACGTGCTGCTATTCATGGCTCAGTGTTCTGCCCTTGGGAGCTGCCCTTGCTAACTGGTGCTCTTCTACCACCTCCTTTTGGTGCCGCAGCTGCAAGTTAAAGGCACCCTGTCAATAGAAAATTGATCTAAAATCTTAGGAATCGTAAAAAAATCCTCTTTAAGCCGTTTGACCAAGAGAAACATTTCCAAACGGGGGAAGTGAGATAAGTACGAGTCCAGCTGTGCTGGTAGAAACCACCTCTGCCTGCCCGGGTCCCAGGCACCAAACATCGCAGCAGAGAGAAGCTGGAGGGGAACCGTCTGGACAAGGGGCTGAACAGTCTGGGGAGCCTTGCTGGCCAGGCTGGGAGACAGGGAAAATAAAAAATATCTCTGGGTGAGAAGGGCTGCAAGGTATCCCACTTCTGTATCTGCAGTGCAATTAACAGAGGCATTGTCAAGTAATTATCTTTTGAATATGAAAAGTGGAATTTCACAAGGAAAATAAGATGAAGACACGGTGTCCAGAGTGATCTGTTCAAAATGGGCTCCCTAAGGCATAAAGCGAGGGGAAGCAGAGCTTGGGGCTGAGGGGGGGAGCACCGCATCCACCGCAGGCTTCTCCATGCCTGTTGCTTCCCCATCCCTCGGGCAGCAGGACTTCCGCAGGCCATGGGTATAGTCCAAGCTGTACGGAGGCGTATGCATCTTGCTGAGCTCAGATAAAAAAGCCCTAACAAAGAATCTATTGATAATAAGCAAGAGGAGCAATAAAAAAGTCGTGGCTGACTCCCAGCGCCCGTGCGGGTGCAGTGCCAGGCAGTTGCGCAGGTTGGGGTGCCAGCACCCACTGTGCTGGATGCCAGGGCAGCGGCAGCCCCGGTAGCAACCACGGTCACCACCACCAGTCCTGCCCTGGGACAGGTGACGGTCATGTTAACCACAGAAATTTGGTCTTTCTGGCCAAAGTCACTGCTTCTTGGGAGGGTTCCTGGTGCGGTGGGTACCACAGCACAAGGTTGCTGCTCATGCTGCCACTTCTTGTGTCCCGCAGATCCTCCCCGGCCTCTACCTTGGGAACTTCATCGGTAAGCAGAGCCCCACCACCACAGAGACGTTCTCCGACGGGGAGCTGGGTTTGCTTGAGTTCGTACCTCCCTGCCTGCCAACGCTGCCTGATGCCCTGCCGCATGCGCCCACCACGCGCTCCGCTCTGCCCCTTGGTTTGCGTTGGCAGTGGCGAGAGCGGAGGCACCAGGGGAAACGCAAGGCAGAAACCCTCTGCCTTCACTTTGGTTTCCTTATTTAACAGCTGCCCTGGGCTCTCAGGACACACAGGGGGAAGGGGCCGAGGGGGGCTGTGGCCTCGCCAGGAAGGGTCCCAGCAAGATGTATCACTGACATGACACCGCTGACTGGGACTGGGAAGCCCTTGCAGCCGTCCCGCTTCCCCAGTGCGAGGCAGCGAGCTGGGCAGGCTGGGAGGGGATGGGAGCATGCGGGGTGGCCCAAGGAACACCAGGCTTTGCTTTCAAACCTCCCCCGAGTCCTGTGGGAGTTCCTCCACCACGGTGGGCGGTGCCATGTGCTCAAGCTGGCATGGATCCTGTGCCAGGAGCAGAGGAGCTGGTGGTGACACACCAGCGCGAGGGAGCAGGAGCAAAGCCTCTCGAGGTGATGCACCCCAGTTTCACAGCTGTAGGAGGGGGCTGCCCACTCTCAGGATGGACTTTCTCCTGGAGATGTTCACCTCTTTTCACATCAGTTCACTATTTTAAGGGGTTTTCAGCGTCAGAGGACAATTCATGACCAAGTGCTGGCATCTGCCACGACAAATCAGCGCTTATTAGTGCTCCAGCCTCCCTCATGGCACTTTTGGTAGTTGATTCCTGCTGAGAAGGTTTGTAACCGCTGATGTGAATTGCTAAGAAAATGCCATTGGAGCCTGAGCAGCAGCAGCCCTGGCTGGAACAGCCCTGTGATCCCTGCACCATGGAGCACCTTGGGGTGGGCTGGTGGCTGTGGCTTGCTGGGGGCAGAGGGGCAAGGGCACCCAGTTCCCAGGTTCGTCATGGGGGTTTCCGCGAGTAACCACTGACATGGGTGCCTGATGCCACCTGAGCATCTCTCTACCAAGCAACGCAGCATGACAACAGAGATTTCAGGCCTGCTACATTAAGCAGAGCTCACAGAGACATTTTCTCCAACTGAAAGCTTTTCCAGCCACTGTAAGCCTTGATGCCGGTGTCACTAATCGCTGTCATTCTGCCTGCCCAAGGCAGGTGGGAAGGTGGCAGGTTCTGTGGAAGTCCCCATGAGGGTCCCCACCTCCCTCCCCACACACACAACCTGGCTCACCCGCAGATCGTCTCTCTGGAGGCTCACTGCTATTAAAATTCACATCACGCTGTTAGCACGTTGCAGTCTGGATTCCTGAGCCAAGGTTTTACACCACGTGGAAGTTTAGAAACCCAAAGCGACGAGATGGGAAAAACGTTGCTCCTCCTCTCTGGCAGCTTGTGCAGCATCCACTGGTCATGGTATGAAAGGGGGATGGCTACAAAGCTGCTTGGCCAGCAAGACGAGCACGCTCTCCTCCCAGTGTAACAACCACTGGGCTGGACCAGTGGCCAGAATCACAACCGGGGATGCTGAAGCATTAGCGAGAAGCAGGTCATTGCCCCAGAAAGCTGAGAATACCCAATTTATTTGCATGCAACTGCAGAGAGGATACATGCAGAGTACTGCTAATCACCCTTCAGGTGTTTTCCACAGCCCCCTTGGGTGCTAAAGGGGAGCTTAGACAGACCTGGCCAAACTCAGGGGTGATATGAATGGCTGCAGCTCCACTTCCATAGTTCACAAGATAAAGCAGATCCCTCAGGCTGCGGCAAGTCCCATTGCCACATACGTGTTTGCACAGGGAGGTGCAGGCAGAGAACACATTTCCTCCCCAAATTGTGGACAAGTACAGGCAGGCGGGAAGCTGCCTGCTTGCAAAGGAGGGAGTTTTTTTCCATGCAGATGTGAATTCCCAGCCCAGCACACGCAGCGAGGTCAAGTGCCTTTGGAGGGAGGAGGTCTCTGGTTTGGTATTTTGGGGGTCGCGTTCCAGATTTCCAGGACATGTTTGCGTATTTGCCCGTGTCTGCGCTGCTGCACGTGGGGGGTGTGATGCAGCCAATCCTCAAGCAAGGGCTTTTGTGTGCTGTCTGTCCGCAGGAGCACGGCAGATGCACTTGTGGGAAGAGAAGGGCAAGAAACAAGTAAATGCTAATATCTAGTTTTATCCTTTAGATGCCAAAGACCTAGAGCAGCTAAGCCGGAACAAGATCACCCACATCGTTTCAATCCATGAATCTCCCCAGCCATTACTGCAGGTAGGGTCCTGTGCCTGACACCACTGTGCATATTTCTGTGGCTCTGTCCATGCTGCAGCATCTTCCTTCCTCTTCTGAGCACCCCACGGCACGTACACCTCTCCTCTCTCCCCACCAGCAGTCCCAGAGGAGCTGGGCAGCCGCCCCAGCTCTGGGAAATGGGCTGTCTTGTGACTATAACCTGGTCTTGAATGGGAAACTATTTCCAGCTCTCCAGCATCACCTTGTTTCCCACCCCCTCCTACCAGCTGCCTGTCCCCTGCTGCTCTCCCCACGCTCCTGCCAAGGGAGAGAGCGGCGCCATCCCAGCACAGGGGGATGCCGCGTCGGGGGAGCGAAGCGCAGGCAGCGCTGAGGCAAGGAGCGAAGGCACTGCAGGACCAGCTGCGAGCACCCACAACACCCCGACCACAGCACCCGAGTTTCTCCTCTTCCTTTTGTGTCTTCCAGGACATTACCTACCTCCGCATCCCCCTGCCTGACACCCCCGAAGCCAATATGTGAGTACCGCGGGGAGGTCAGGGCCAGCCTGGGCCCCGCGGGAGGGATGAGCTCTGCCAGGCAATGGGGGGTGAGGGCTCACAGCGCCCCGAGCCCTCAAGGTGCCACCTCCAGCTCCTCAAGTGCAATGACCTGCAGGCCGAAAGCACAATGCCCCAGTGCCGGGAGCTACCTTTGGACCCCAACAGCTTCCCAGCTCAGTAACCGCTGGAGAGCAGGTCCCATTCCTGGGGCAAGGTGAGGGGCAGCCCCTCTGCAGCACTGACAGAGAGGGGCAGCCAGCATCCCCCCAGGAAGTGCCTGGAGAGGGGGGAGCAGGTAAAGGGTGTGGAACCAGACAAGGGTGCTGGCGTGGCATGACCTGCCAAGCTCCCGCTGTCCCATCACGAGTCACAGGAGTCTCAGGACAGCTGAGCAGCCCCACATGTTCCCCGGCACAGCTGCACAGAGGCACCCGCTCCTGTCCCCAGCACAGCATGAGCTGGCCCATGCACCTTCCCTTGGGAAACAACAGCACTGAGTTGCTCAGGTCTCAGCAGCTGCTCATGGTGCTTGTAAAGCAACAGGTGGTTTATATTAGTGCTTCATCCTCAAACCCTCAAGGCTGCACTGCATGCAGCCTAAAAGTCATGTTCCACCCCTGAAGTTCTTATTCTGTCTGGTTTGTTTTTCCTGCTAGCAAGAGGCACTTCAAGGAATGCATCAGTTTCATCCACCAGTGTCGCCTGCATGGAGGGAACTGCCTTGTCCACTGGTAACACTTCTTTCCCCGTGCCCGATGCCATGTCCCCCCAGTACAGCAGAGAAGAAGTGACCCAGCCTCCCACTTTGGCTGCAGACCCCTAACCAAAGCCAGCCTGTGCCAGAGGGCTCCATGCCAATGGATCAACCCAGGATCCGCCTTCGGCTGTGGCTTTTGCCTCAAACCAAGAGGGATCCAGGCAGCCCTGGAGACGGGGCAGCTTTTTGCTGCAGCTGAGTGAGCGGGAAGAGCAGGGTTTGGGGCAGGCAGCCAGGCAGCAGCCTCCGCTCTCGATTCCCCAGGGAGGAGCGGGTATTTATAGGCAGTGATGGAGAGAACCTTGGAAGGGCTCAGGCCTCCCGGAGAGCAAGTTCTTGGAGAATAGGAACTGAAATAGCTGAAGCACAAGGGTGGAGGAAGGGGCGAGCGTGGGGCCAGGGTGTGCTGCTGACAACAGCCCTTCTGCCCTTTCCCTTGCCAGCCTCGCCGGTATCTCCCGAAGTACCACCGTGGTTGTCGCCTATGTCATGGTTGTCACGGAACTGAGCTACCAGGAGGTGCTGGATGCCGTCCGAACCATCCGGCCTGTTGCCAACCCCAACCCTGGCTTCAGGCAGCAGCTGGCTGAGTTCAATGGCAGTGCAGCCCGCAAGGTGGGACCAGCTTCTGACACCCATGCTCTGCTCCGCAGCTGAGCCTGCCCACGGGTCTCAGAGCAAGGATGAGTTCCCAGGGGACCAGGTTGCTTCCCTGCTCCCCTTACTGGCAGGCTTGGACTTGTCCTTGGAAACAGCCACCTAACTTTGCTTCTCCCTCCTTCCCTAGGTCCGCAGGCACCTGAAGCAGAGATATGGGACATCCCCTTTCAATGACGAGGAAGAAATAAAGGCCCTGTTGCCAGCAGGGAGAGGAGGACCATCCAGGACAGAGGGAGCTCTGCAAGGACTGGTCCCAAGAGCCAGAGACATCAGGAGCACAACTCCCTTCCTGCTGCGGGTGAAGAGGACGTTCTCCTGCATCCCGGCTTGTCTGAAGTGACCCCGGCCAAGGGAGAGCGGCAAGAATCACCCAACAGCCTGGGAGAGACGAAGGAGCCACAGCACAGGGGGCCGGGGGAGCACTGCACAGGGGAGCTGCATCAAGCCCAGCTCCTTCTTCTCTTCTGGGGTGCGAGCGTGCCATCCTCTGTCCTGTCTCTCAGCTGTCGGGGAGGGATTCATGTGCACTGCCGGGCTCTGCAGCGCTCGGTGGGCTCAGTCTCTTCGTGTCCAGCGTATTGGGGATGCCCGGCAAAAGGGCAGCTGACAGCCCCCAGGTCACCGCAGGCTTTTGCTTGGGACAGTGACAGAGGGGGTCTCTCCTGCCACAGGGCCAGCACCCAGGTGATGCCAGCAGCAGCTTTAGCACTTGGGTACCCACTGCACGGGCCCTGGGGCGCACAGGGTGCGGGAGAGCTGGCGCTCCCCTCGGAGCGGTTTTCCCACCAGCAGCACAAGCTCCCAGAGCCAAGGTGGCAGCGGAGCAGGGGCAGATGGATGGAGCAGCAGGTAATGCCGCTGCACCAGCTCCCAGGCAAGGGTCCAGCTCCAGCCCTGCCAAGCACAAGCCCTGGATGAGCACTGTAGCTTTAGGAGTCCATTGCACCCCATTCCCATCCATCCCAGGGCACAATCTTTAAAAGGCGGGAACTAAGCATTTAACCTGGCCAGACCTCACTAAAACAGAGCCTTAAGCCATTTTGCTTAAAGACTTTCTATGTCCCCCCAGTAATAAACACCTCTCCTCCAAGGTCTGCCTGGGGCACAGCCTGACTCCCCTGCAATGGCTGGATCAGAAGGGGGACACTGAGGAGGAAGGTCCCAGCATGGGGCAGGTCTGGAGGCTGCTGCTGGTGGCTCTCTGCAGCCTAGGGAGGGGTGGGGAAGGAGCACAGTGGGCTGGGGACACTGGCATGTCCGGACAGGGGACCACCCTCCTGCCCTACAGGAAGGTTACAAGAGAGGCCAGAAACCCAGGTACCACAGCAAGGCTCTCTGTGGGGACAGGGTCTGCTCCAGGAGAGCTCAGGCACTCACATGGAACCTGTTTCACTGCAGCCTCTTCGCTCACCTGAGATGGAGCCTACCAAGTGCGCTGTGTCCAAGAGCTGGCTGGCTTGGCATACTGGGAGCCTGGCAGCAGCTGGATGTCACAAGTCCCAGCTCCTCCCCAGACTTGTCCTATTTACACCTTTCCCTGGGGCAGAGTCCCAGGTGAGGAAGATGGTGGGGATGCCCAGCTGGGTCATCAGCAACTCCCCTGCTGGGAGCCAGAGCATGATTCTGGGTCCTCCCAATCCCTGCCACCCCTCTCCCACAGGGGACAGTGTCCCCCAGGGGCCAGAAAGGGACAGGGACAGGGGCAGGCACCTGCAGGGATTTTTCCAGCTCTGCGTTGGACAGGGTGCCAGGCACAGGGTCCCGGAGTGAAGGAGCTTCCTGGGGAGTGGGGACTGCCTCTGCCCTGGCTGCTTCCAGGAGACATCAGCATGGGACAGGCCATGTCCATCAGTAATTAATAATCACTCGTTCGCTTCTGCGTGGCAGCTGTGGCTGAAGATGAGCATCCCAAGGGCCCCTTGGCACTCGCTGTGCCCATGCTCAGGCAGTGAGGGGCCCCCTGCACCAAGGGGGCTTCATGGGGTGCGCGGAGCAGCAGAGGCAGGAGGCTGGTGGCTGAGGTGGCATTATACCCACCACCCCAGGCTGGTGTGCCATGCCATGCTCCACCTTTCGGTGCCCTAAACCTCCCCTTTCATTTACATTAGGGTAATTTAGGAGGGTGCTGCAGCAGCTGCTCCTCCTGGAACCCGGAGGTTCCTGTGTAAACAGCCCCTTGGCAGGACCCCCACACCCACTCCTGTTTCACTTCCACAGAGCTTTGGGGCCGTGGTTCCTCCTGCTGCCAGCACCTGGGTGCTGCCTTGGGGTGACCCAGGTGGGCTGGGAGCCTGACTCCCATCTTGCTGAGCCCATAGAGTAACTGGGGATTCATCATCCTCTGCTGCTCCTGCACCCTCCGCCATGGGGTCTCCCTCTCCTCCCAGCTCCTGCCAGGTTGCTCCCCTCACTCCCTCACCCCCAGACCACAGCTCTCCAGCGCCCTTCGCCCCCCCAGCACCCAGCAGGGTGATGGCCCTGCACCCCAGGACCACACACCCGGGATGGACATGCACCTTGTGCATGGCTGCACCCTCCCTTCAGCCCCACACCGGGATATGCTGTGTGGAGGCATTTACACCCAGAATTTCCCTGTTCACACTGTAAACCCATGGAAAGGCTGAACACTGAGCAATGGCACCTCCAGCCCAGCTCCATCGCACCGTAAAATGTATTTATTTTGGTAGATCTGGTTTGCACAACTGGAGAAACCCACGCAAGGTCAGGGTTAGCTGTGAGTTAATGTTTGACTCCTTTCGAAGTTCATTTCAGCATGAAAAGTTTAAGGGTTAAGCAGCTTCGCCTTCCCTGCGCAGGGAGCAGCATGGTGGGGAAACTGGCTCTTGAGTATCTTCGCTGATGCTGGGGTAATTATATCCCATGGGTCCTGCACGTCACCGCGTGGCTGTCACACAAGATGAAATCCCCGGCTGATAAAGGCTTGTTCTGTTGGGCTGGGGCTGGCTAACAAGCCAGCAGCTACGATTATCTCCCAGCCTTGGATGTAATCTGTTCCAGCCATTGCCCCTTGCCATCACCCCACTCCCCAAAGCAGAAAAGGGAGATGCAGATCCTCCATCAGTCAGTCCCAGGCCCTTTTCCTGGAACACGGCCCCTGGACAAGGGGCACAGTGGGGGCCAGGGCGCTGCCCCAGCAGAGGTGCAGCCCGCTGGAAATCCCCTCCTTGCTGTCGTGGTGAGGAGAGCGGAGCGGCTTCCTGCGCTGCCTCGAGTTGCAGGGGTTGCCAGCCCAGCTGCAGCAGCACCGGCGAGCACGACCCAATGCTGGCTGGCCCTGGGGGTCCTCCCTGCCCCCTCTCTCCCCCACCCCAAACCGGGACTCCCGCAGCTCCCCACGCTCAGAGCCACAGCGCTGGCATCGCCACCTCCTCCTCCTTGCAGGCAGGGAGAGCCATGCAGCAGGCAGACCCCGGGTCAGCTGTAGCCCCGCACCCTGAGCAGGCGGAGGCAGGGCTGGCAGGCTTTGCTCTGCAGCAAAGGGGCCACGGACAGGCTCATACGCCCCAGTGTGGCCCCGTGTGCCATCCTCCTGTCTGTCCCTGTGCCCTGCGGGACGGCCCAGGGCTGGGTGCTGTGCTGCTGCTTATTAATTTTGAGGCTCTGCAGCCCACCAGCTCTCAGGACTCTCGTCTCTCCTCCCCATGAAAGGTGACTTTCTCTGACTCAGAGCTGGAAAGGAAATCCAGCGGGCTGCGAAAGGAGACCCGGTGAGCTGCGGACCAGACGGAGGAGCTGGGTTCCCCACCCAGCGACATGTGGCTCTGCAGCAGTGACGGAGGAGCGGTGTCACCTCAGGGTGGCCCAGTGAGCCCAGAAGGCAAAGCCCACACAGCCCATGCCCTGCTGCTGGGGTGGGTGAGGGTAACACCACCAGCCCTGCTCCAGCACAGCCCTTTGCGAGGGCAATCGGGTGATGCTTGGTACCAGCCAGCTCCATCCCTGCCCTCTGCGGGGTGAAATCCCGCTTCCTGCTGAAAGGACAGCCAAGTTGGGCTCCTCATTGGAAGCAGAAAGGGACAAACCCTCCTGGTAGCCACAGCATTGAGGAAGGATGCTCAGGAGCCAGCCAGCAGTGAAGGGGCTGTCTGGGACTCTGCGCTGGGCTCAGCCCTCTCCTCATCTCACCCACATGGTCACCCACCTCCCTACAGAGGAGCACAGGCACAGGAAGCCGTTTCCCAACGCGTGGGAAGGCCAGTGCCCAGAAGTGCCATGACCACAGTCGCTGCGTCCCCTCTGCAGGGACAGCTTCTGCCAGGAACCCCGGGGCCGGCGGGGAGTCAGCATGGGCACGGGATGAGTCAGGCTCCGTCGCTGGCCCCCGGCAGCCCTTGGCACAGCTCATCTCTGCCCTTCCCACCCAGTTCCCGTTCGACTCAGCACCCAGAGCCCTGCGAGGCAGATGTGAGTGTTAGAGCTGATGAGAGATTCGAGAGATGGGGCAACGTCACTGCTCACGCCAGCCTGGAAACCCCGTGCCTGTTCCCGCAGCTCCCCACACCCGTGGGCTGAAATGCTAATTCCACTGGAGGACATGGCCCCCGGTGCAGGGAGGTGTCCTAGTCCCTGAAGCAGGAGGATCGAGGAACGGGGTCCCTTGGTCCCTTGTCCCCTGCGTGGAGAATGTGGGAGTCCTGAAAGTCTGAAGAAAGGCACCTGGGAGGGGTGCACGGGTGCAGGGGAGTCCCCTGTGCTTTCTGGTGGCCTCTCCTATGGGTACGAGGTGCCCGTCCCCATCCCCCCCCCTCTGTCCCCTCTCCCGTGGGTGGCCCTGTCCCCTCTTCTGTGGGTTGTCCTGTCCCCACTGTCGTGGGTTGCCGTGTCTCTTCTCCCGTGGGTGCAAGGTGCCTGTCCCCTCTCCCGTGGGCTGCCCCGTGTGTCGTCGCCCCCACACACGCCGGGCTGGCAGCGCAGCCAGAGCCGTCGGCGTCGGGCGGGAAAGGGAAAGTGAAAGCCGGAGCGGCGCTTTCGCTTTCGCCGCCCCAGCACGTTCCCTCGGGGCGGCCGGGCCGGGCCGGGCCGGACCGGGCACGGGGCCGCGATGGCGGAGCCGGGGGGCCCCATGCGGTTGAAGGAATGGCTGATCGCGCAGATCGACAGCGGCCGGTACCCGGGGCTGCGCTGGGAGAACCGGCACCGGACGCTCTTCCGCATCCCCTGGAAGCACGCGGCCAAGCAGGATTACCGGCAGCAGCAGGACGCCGCGCTCTTCAAGGTACCCCGGGCTCCCCGGCACCCCCGCCTGCCTCCGGGAGCGCCCCCGGGACCCCCCCACCCAGCTCCGTGTGCACCCCCGGCGTGCCCCATTGCCCGGCCCTGTGCATACACCTGGGACCCCCTGCCCGGTTCCACGCACACCCCCGGGGTTCTCCATTGGCCGGTTCTGGGAACTCCCCCATGACCCCCCATCTGGCTCCATGCATACCCCCGGGGCTGCCCAGCTCCATGCGCACCCCTAGGACCCCCCACTTGGCACCATGCACACCCTCGGGGCCCCCCACCCAGCTCCATGCACATCCTCAGGGCTCCCTGCTGCCTAGCTCCATGCGTACCCCTAGGATCCCCCACCCAGCTCCATGCACATCCCCGGGGACCCCCTGCCCAGCTCCATGGGCACCCTTGGGACACACCACCCAGCTCTGTGTGCACCCCCAGTGCTCCCTATTGCCCAGCTTCATGCACTCCCCTAGAACCCACCACCACCCAGCTCCCTGCAGGCCCTCAGGGCACACAGGTCCCACACCCCACTGCCCCCCGTCCAGCCCCTCGTACCCCAGTGGGCCCCCCTGGCCAGCGGAGCAGGGTTCTGGGGCATGGGCAGCCCCCACAGCGCAGGGCACCCTCTGCCTGGCAGGCTTGGGCCATCTACAAGGGGAAGTACCATGAAGGGACGGACAAGGCTGATCCCTCCACCTGGAAGACGCGTCTCCGCTGCGCCCTCAACAAGAGCACCGACTTCCAGGAGGTGCCCGAGCGGAGCCAGCTGGACATTTCCGAGCCCTACAAGGTGTACCAGATCGTGTCTGACGGCACCCGGGACACAGGTACGTCCCTGCCGTCCCTCCTCCTGCGCCAGGTTTGGGGCTGATGCGTGTGCTGTGCCTGTACGAGCCCCATGTCCCACAGACATCACCCTTTGTCGTGGTTTAACCCCAGCTGGCAACTAGGACTGTGCAGCCGTTCACTCACTTCACCCTCAGTAGGGTTGGGAGAAGAGGGGAAAAAAGAGGAAAAAAACCTCGTGGGTTGAGATGAAGACAGTTTAATAGAACAGTAATGGAAAATAAAATAATAATAATAATAATGGTAAAAGAATATACAAAATAAGTGATGGAATACAGTTGCTTACCACCCAGTGATTGACAGCCCAGCCCATCTGGAGCAGCGACCGTGAATTCCTGCCCCCCAGCCAGCCCAGCATAATGTCTATGGTATGGAATATTCCTTTGGCCAGCTTGTGCTGCCTGTGCTCCCTCTCAGCTGAAAAAGCCCTCGACTTAATATAAGCATTACTTAGCAACAGCTAAAACAATATGAGTTATCAACATTTATTCTCATATTAATACTAGGAAGAAAATTAACTCTATCCCACCTGAAGTCAGGACACCCTTCCTCCCCACTCGACTTCCTCTCTGGGTGTCCCGGGCAGCCAGATGCCTTCCCAGGGGCTGTTCCTGCTGTTTGCTGGGGGCTCAGCAGGTTTTTCTTGCTCTCCGCAGAGAAGGATGGTGACACGCGGTCCCCAGCCGGCGAGGATCAGCAGGTGAGCCAGCTCCCCGCCCCGTGCCATCCGCCGCAGGAGCTGCCTGCGGGCTGGAGAAGGTCGGAGCCCCAAATACTGCCTCGTCCGCCGGCTGCTCCCCTGCCTGCACACTGCCTGCGTCTGTCCCACTGGGCAGCTGGCTCGCTTGAGCATCGCCGAGAGTCCCCTGTGCCGTGCACCTGCCAGACTTAGGCAGGGGATCTGCCTGCACGTGGGGTCTGTGGTGGAGGCAGGAGCCGGGTCAGGGCCCCCCGCTGCCAGCTCAGCCCTCACCACAGCCGCTCTCCTCCCCAGGGCAACACCACGAGGAGTCCGGAGGAGGAAAGCCAGAAGGGCACGATGGAGACATGCCACGTGTCTCCACTGCCCTTGCTCTCTGCCCACCCGGCCGAGCGAGGTGAGGAGGGTCCCCGGCAGTGGGATGGGGCTGGGAGCACACGCTGCCTGGCAGGAGCGACCCCGCTCTCCGCAGCCTCACACCCTGTCCCTTGTGCAGGCAATGCCCGTGGGGATGGAGATTGGGGCTGGGGGCTCCCTCCATGCCCCAGAGCGAAGCCCCAGATCGTGTACTTATGGGATTTAATGAGGCCCAGTAATGAGCAGCAGTGGTGGGAAGCACCCTGCTGCCCATCTGGCCCAGGGGCTGGAGCTAGGACAGCACCTGAGGTCCCTCAGTGCAGCTGCCCGTGTCCCTTTGCCACGTCCTCTCTGCCCTGGCCCAGGGTACCACGTGAGGGGAGTCTTCTACGGCTGGAACCCGACACACCACCACCTTCTCCCTGGACCCCCATCCTACCTCCCTGTGGAGGATGTCAACCACTCAGGTAGGAGCCGTACTGGCCGGGCAGTGCCCTGGGTGGCCCCCCAGGACCAGGCTGCCCATGAGTTGACCCTCCCCTCACCCCAGACTGCTGGCTCCACGTCCGGCTCTACTACTGCAACGTGCTGGTGAAGGAGGTCACCACCCGCATGGCTGAGGGCTGCCGCATCACCTCCCGCGCCGTGCCGGCCGACAACGAGCACCTCTACGGCCCCTCCTGCATGGAGCAGATCGAGTTCCCCCCGCCGCAGGCCCTCGGCGGCAGTGGCCGGGTGGCTGGCATGACCGATGTACTGGAGAGGCTCCTGCCCCACCTGGAGCGTGGCGTGCTGCTGTGGGTAGCACCCGAAGGGGTCTTCATGAAGCGCCAGTGCCAGGGCAGGGTGTACTGGAATGGGCCACTGGCCCCACACAGGGACTGGCCCAACAAGCTGGAGAGGGAGAAGACCTACAAGCTGCTGGACACACAGCAGTTCCTGCAGCGTAAGTGCCCACCCGCCACTCCAGGCGCGTGGCTCCACTGGCCCCTGCCCTGGGAGATCCCGATCCCCTCGGGAATGGGGCTAGGTCCTGCCCTGGCGCAGCTGCTCTGGGCTGTGTGGCCTTGGGGACCCCACGTCCCCTGACAGTGCCAGTGTCTTGCAGAGCTGCGGGGGTACCTGAGCCACGGACAGCCCACGCCGCAGTACCAGATCCACCTGTGCTTCGGGGAGGAGTACCCCACCAGCGCCAGGCACCACTTCCAGAAGCTCATCATGGCCCACGTGAGTACACACCGGGGCTGGTGCTCATGGCAGCACCAAGCTGGGCGCTGGGGCAATCACGGTCGAAGGGGGAAAAGGTCCTGCACCCGTCCTCCATTGCCTCTGTGCCTCCGCAGGTGGAGCCGGTGTTCGCGCGGGAGCTCTTCCATCATGCCCAGCGCATGGGGCCGACGCTGCTCCGCGACTCCCCCCAGCCATGCGCCCCCGGTGCCTCCAGCCACATCATCCGCGTCCTCAAACAGCTCTGCCAGCCCTGAGCCTGGGCGGGCGGGAGAGGAGAGCCCAGTCGTGACGAAGCCTAGGAGCGGGATGCTCTGCTGCCCCACAGCCCCGCTCCGGCCACGTTCTCCAAACTGGTGTGCACGGGGTGCTCAGTGCTGTGGGTCCGGACGCAGGCAGGCATTGGCCAGGGGAGGGAGATGGCTGCCGGCCCCACGCAGATCACTGTATTTATTCCCTGGGTGGGATTTGCCGTGTGCTTGTTTGGTGAGCTGGGGCAGAGCCAGCTCCATCCTCGTGCCTTGCACTGCCTGGACTCGCTGTTCGCGAACCTTAGAAATAAAGGTTGTGTTTCAGTACTGCTGGCTCTGGTGGGGGGGGGGCTGGCTCCGGTCCGGGGAGGGCACGGGTGGCCAGGGAAGAGGAGCCCAGGCAAAGCCTCATGCTGTGGGCAAAGCTAGCTCAGCCCCAGCTGTGGGGGACAGCGTGAGTGACCCCCCTGCCCCTGTGCTCTCTCAGGTCCCATCCTGCCCCCGGTCCCCAGCCCCTTGGCAGGGGGTGCAGGCAGCCGCGAGGTGCCCATTAGCTGCTCTGCTGACCTGGCAGCGCTTGAGCCTGTCCCAAAGGCACTCGCTGCCTGTGCCTCAGTTTCCCCTGGTGAGCAGGGTGAGGGGGCTCCTGGGAGGTGGGGGCTGTGCTGCGCCCTGGAGGCCATGTCCTCAGCTGGATGACCACAGTGTGGGTACCCGGCATGGTGCATGGAGCTGGCATAGAGCAGGGATCTGGCACGGTGCGCAGGATCCGGCACGGTGCACGGGATGCAGCACAACCCCAGGCTGAAGGAGAGGGCTGAGGCACAGGGGTGGGCAGGGGGTGACTGGGAACCCAAGGGCTGCCAGCAGCCCCCAGCCCTGCCAGCAGCCCCCTGCTCAGCCTCCCCCCGACCCCTGGCCAGGTCCTGGCTGTGCTCCGTGGGCAGGGCAGGATGAGACCCAGGTCGTGGGAACCTCCCGTGGGAAGAGGGGACGGGACCATGCCCAGGGCTCGGCTGAGGCCAGCGCTGCCCGCCTCTGCCCCGGGGAGGACGCAACCGTGCCAGCCCCGGAGCTGCTGGCTGCTGGCCGCGGGTCTTGGCGGCGTGTCCGTCCATCTGTCCGCAGGGACCAGCGCTGGACAAGCGTAGCCCCGCTCCGCCCTGGGCGGCCCCGGAGAGGAGGGGCTCGCCGCCCCCTCGCCGGCCGGCCACGGGAGGCTGGGCCGTCGGCGGGTTTTAACGGGCTGTGCCGGGGCCGTGCGGCAGAGCGGGAGGACTGCGGCCGGCCGGGAGGATGCAGCCAGACCTCCCCGTCGGCGACACGGTGCTGCGCAGCCCGCCGGCCCCTGAGCCGGCCGGTGGCCCCTTCCCCAACTCCGAGGCCACCAAGCCACCCTACAGCTACATCGCCCTCATCACCATGGCCATCCAGAGCGCGCCCGAGAAGCGCATCACGCTCAGTGGCATCTACCGCTACATCATGGGCCGCTTCACCTTCTATCGCGAGAACAAGCAGGGCTGGCAGAACAGCATCCGCCACAACCTCTCCCTTAATGAGTGCTTCATCAAGGTGCCCCGCGACGACAAGAAGCCGGGCAAGGGCAACTACTGGACGCTTGACCCAGACTGCTACAACATGTTCGAGAACGGCAGCTTCTTGCGGCGACGCCGACGTTTCACCAGGAAGAGGGGCCTCCGGGATGCACCGGGCACCGAGGGGGACGAGGGGCGCGGGAAGACCCCCAGGCACCGGGCGCGGGGGCTGCCTGCTGCCCCGCTGCCCGAGGAGGGGAAGGCAGAGGGGGGCTACGCCTCACCGGTGCCCACGGGGCGCCTGCCAAGCCCCGCCACGCTGCCCGAGGGTGCCGGGGTGCCGGGGTGCACCGAGCCCTGCACCCGCCGGCAGCCGCCCAAGGCCAGGCAGCCCTGCCTGTACCTGCCGGACACACCACAGCCTAAAGGGCCGTTCTTCACCCCCCCGGAGAGCCGCCCACCCAAGGAGACTGTCTTCGGGGGGCTCCCGGCGGCACTGCAGCTGCCCCGGCCAGGTCAGTACCCACTACCCGCTGAGCGCTCGGCGCCGCAACCTGCCTTGCTGCCCACCCTGCTGCCTGCCCAGTCCAGGGAGCCCCTGCAGGACTCCCCGGCCCCCCCAGGAACCCCTCCGGGGCAGCTGGAGGGCGAGGAGCCGGCAGCCTCCGTGCTGGGACCGGGCCAGCCCTTTGGGCAGGTGCCCCCCGCATTCCCGGGCACCCTCCTGGGCACAGGCAGGACAGGGGGGTCCTGCTTCCTGGAGGGGGAGGGCTACGCACAGCCCCCCCTGCCCGTTTTCAGCTCTTTTGGCCGGTCAGGGCCCGAGGCGTTGGGCAGCAGCTACCAATGCCGGGTGCAGGCGCTGAGCTTCTGCATGAAGGAACGGCCGTGCGGAGCGGCACTGGAGCATCTCCTGGCTACAGCCCCCCCAGCCCCTGCTGCCCCCCGCCAGCCGACCTTTGGGGCCATGGGGCTGCGGGCAGGCGAGCAGAAGGAGCCATGGGGGCCGGGGGGCACGATCCCACTGCAGGGGGGGAACGGCTACCCCCTGGGGCTGCCCCCCTGCCTCTACCGGACACCCGGCATGTTCTTCTTCGAGTGAGGGACTGGACCACCCCGGGACACCCCTGGCACCAAATAAAGCACGTTCCCCAACGCTGCCTCTGTGGTCTCTGCGCCCCGTTCGGGGTGGACAGTGGGCAGGGGCGAGCTGGGGACCCTTTGCCCCAGCTCAGGTGCTAGCTGGGGGACACATGTCCCCGAGGCCAGCCGGTGCAGCCCTCATCCCCGTGACCCCTCCACCAGCTGGACAGCAAGGCCACAGGGGGACGGGGCGTGGCCTAGGTCCTGTGTCCTTGGGAGATGCTGGGGACAAGGTCCTGCCGCAACATGGGGCCAGGAGCCCCCGAAGCCCCTTCCTGGGGTGGCAGGAGGGAACCTCATCCATGAGGGACAGGGGTATGCGCTGCGGCAGGAGCGAGCCCCCATGGAGTCCCGCTGTTGCCCCCCGGCACCTGGGACTCCTCAAAGTGCCTAGCTTCACCCCGGGTGCCACACATGGCACAACTGGCCCCAGCCTCAGCGCCTGGCCCCACGCACACACCAGCACGGCCCCAGAGAGACGCCGGGTAGGAGCGTGGGGCAGTGGCACAGTGTGGGGGCTCTGCTCGGGGGGGGAAAGGGCTCCCTCCCCTCTCTGTCCCTGCCCAGGGCCATGCTGCTGCCCAGGTGGGGTCCCACCAGGTCCCTCCAGACACCTCGAGGCCAGGGCACCCCCCAGAGCCGGGCTGTGCCAGGGGCTGTGGCTGCGATGGGAAAGGCTGGGAAAAGAGGATTCCTCCGACCTGAATCATGCCGGGCGGCTGCTGGTGAGGAGGCACTGGCTGAGTCACCGTTGCTGGCACCGGGCTGGGCATGGGGGCCTGCCCCATCCAGCAGGCTGGGGGGCACCGGGGTGGGCAGACATCCCCACACAGCCCTGGGATGGGACCTGGCTGCCAGCCCCTTCCCATGCACCGCTGGGACACCTGGACCAGTATCTCCACAGCATTCCCAGAGTGATGCTGGCGAAGTGGGGGCCGGTGCCCGTGTCCCCACCCTCCCCACACCAGTCTGGGAGAACGGGGACCCCAGGAGCAGCAATGCCCAGACCCCACGGCACAGCCACGGGGGGAGGATGCTGGGTTAGCGGGGGCTCTCCATGCTCTGTGGGCAGTGGGTGTGTGGCAGAGCCTCCCCCCAGCCCCCCAAGGCCAGCAGGACCCCAGCTTGGCCCATCCCAGGGGTCTCTGCGGGGGCTGCACTGGCACTGAGGGATGGCGCTGGCGTCACTTGGGGACCAGGAGCACCGCGGCCGCGTCAGCCCCGTTATCAGCCCCCAGATGGCTGCTGCCGGGCCATGGCCACGTCCCAGCCCCGGGTAGGGCAAGGGGGGGGCCGCCCTTCGTCATCGGGGACAGTCACTCAGCCCTAGGCCTCTCTTTTCTCTCTCTCTTAATTTTTTTCCTCCCCAGTGAAAAACAATATTTAAGCGCCTACATCATGCTGGCGTCTCCGGAGCGGCCGGCGGCGAGCGCGGCTGACCTCAGCCCCCTCCTTTGCCGGTCCCCGGGGGCGCGGGAGGAAGCGAACGCCGCAGCCGTGCCCAGGGGCCGTCTGGTTCCCACGCAGTGCGGCCGGGCCCATCGCTCCCGCCACCGCCTGGGAACGTGTGACCCCGGCCCCACGCGGGGTCCCTGCTCTGGGAGCAGCGTGGCATGGCACGGCACATCCCGTTGCCCACCCTGAGCTGCAGCACTCAGGGATGGGGACCCCCCGATCCCGCTGAGCCCAGCTGCCTGTACCGCCCCGGGCATCCGCTCTCCCGGTGCTCCCCTTCTCCGCGCCCGCCCCGGCTCCTGGCCACGGGCCCGCTGCTTTCCCTGCTCTGCCTCCGCCCCGGCTCATTCCTGGTTCGTGGTGGGTGGCCTGGCCCCCCGCCCGCTCGCCCGCTCCCAGTATGGGCTGTGCCGTGACTAGGGACCAGGCTGCACCCAGTCACGGGGCGAAGATGCTGCCGCCGGTGCAGGGGGTCTGCCCGCTCCCCGTCCCTCCCTGCGCTGTCTGTGGGGCCCCTGGCTTGTGTAGGGGTGCCACAAGTGCGGGGTGCAGGCGGGGATGGGGAAAGGGTCCTGCTCTGTGCGAGTGCTCAAGGCTCCAGGGACAGATGCTGTGGGCACCGGGCTGTGCCGTGTGTCCATGGGAGTGCTGAGGACCCTACACACAAGGAACGGCGCCCTAATGCCATGGCCTGTGCTGGAGCAGGACCAGCCCTGTCACCATGCCTGTCGGTCCCAGCAGGACTGGTCATCTCCCCAGGGCTTCTGGGGGTTCCCAAGCCCTGTCCTGTCCCTCGGCCAGGAGCACGGGATGGGACCATGGCTGTTCCCACAGGTGCCAGCCCTGTGGCCCCACTCCTCCGTCCCCAGTGGGTACCTCTGTGGGGTCCTGGGACAGGAAAGGAGGGGGCTGGGGATGCCAAACTGGGCTGTGGGGTGGAATGGTAGGGGTTGGAAGGGACCTCTGGAGATCATCTAGTCCAACCCCCCAACGCACGGATGTCTGTGCATCCCCGTGCCACAGCCATGCACACGCAGGGCTGTGTCCAGGAACAGATCCCCCAGTGCGGCTCGGGGCCCCAGGAGTGTCTGGGGACAACGGCCCAGGCGGGAGCCCTGTAGCCCCTGTGGCCTGTTGGGGCCAGGGCAACGCTCGGCTCCTGGGGCCAGGCAGGAAGGAGACGTCACCGCCGCGGAGCGTAACTCAAACCAGATGGGGCCGCGCTGGCGTCCAGGCCCGCAGGGTGGTCACCGACAGGAACCGGTCAAAGGCTGCCGGCAGGAAGCGGCTGGGAGGGACGCCCGCGGCGGGAGCCGGCGTCCGGGCCTGGGCAACCTTAACCACTTCGGGGCCAGCTGCAGCCCCACTGGGCAGAGGGGCACCGACCCCTCCCTCAGCCCTTGCCTGAGCGTCCCACCCCACTCGGGCAGATGCTGAAGCCATGAATACACCTCTGACCATCCATCCACCCACCCACCCTCCTCCCTTTCCCCCAGCACCCTGGGGTCCTCAGAGCCCATTGCAGCTGCACAGCCACGGGGTGCAGAGACTGCCCCCCCACACACACCCTGCACCATGGGCTGCACAGCCCTGCCTGGGGCTCACCAGGCCATCCCCGTCCCCAGCACAGCTGGGACCCTTCTCTGTCCCCACTGTCCTGGGGATGAGACATCGCTTCCCATCCCTCCTTGCTTATCTGCAGCCCTCTGACCGCAGCTGCACAGCCCACGCAGGCAGGAGCAGTGTCTCAGGGAGGGGGCTGGGAGCAGCCCCCCCCGAGAAGCAGGGCAGGCAAGGGCTGCGGGCAGACCTGTACATTTATTTACAAGAAGGCGAGAGCCAGGCAGGACTCTGGCATTGAGCAGGACCCTGCAAGACGTGTCCCCTACCCAATGGGGATGAGCCCAAAGTCCCTTCACCTGCTGCTGCCGGTGGGACTGGGGGGGCCAGTGCCTCCCCCTGTCTCTCCCCGGTGTGTTTCCAGCAGGCACAGAGGGCACAAGTGGCCCCGGAGCAAACACAGAGCCCTGGATTGGGGGTGCTCGGCCACAGCAAAAGCCAAAGCTGGAGGGCAAGGGGAACCTGGGACACCCTGCCAGCCCCCTGCCCCCATCCCCTCCTGCAGCGGGCAAGGCTGGAAGCTGCAAGGCCTGGGGTCTGCCCGTCCTCTGGCAGCACGGGGGAGTCCCGAGGGGTGCAGGCAGAGGGGGGACGGGGCAAGGTGGAGGAGCGGGGGCAGCACCCACCTCGCCCAGCCCAGCCAGTCCCGGGGAGCCCCCACGCATGGTGGGGGGAGCTGACGGCCGCAGCCGCCGACCGGCAGTTCCTGTGTGTTGGTGGTCAGCGCTGGAGCGATGCTCGCAGGAGCGGGGGAGCGCGGTCCAGCTGCTCTGCATTAGGACGCCTCGCTCATCTTGATCTGGCTGAGACGGGTGAAGCAGAGGTTGTGTTTTTCCCCTGCTGGCAGAGCCGAAGGGCAGGGAGGGCAGGAGGAACAAAAAGACTCCTTCTTCCCTCGCTGGCTCCCAGCTGGGGATGCTGCTGGAAGCGTGCTCGCTGCTTCCTCCCTTCCTGTGCGAGCAGCAGCTCGGGGCCAGCTCCGCTCCCGCACACGCGGCGGGCCAGGGAGGAGGCGCTTCAACCCCAGCTCCGGTGCCATAAGCACCAGGGAGAGGGTCCACGCCTGCCCTCTGGCATCCCCATGCCAACCCATGGTGCCGGGAAGGGAGGTCAGGCAGCTCGGGGTCCAGCGAGAGCGAGGGCAGGGCAGGGCTGCAGCATTTACAGGCAGAGCGCACAAGCCTTGGGTCCAAGGTAGCAGCAAACGCGCAGGGCGGCCCAGGCAGCAGGGCTCAGGCTGGGCCAGCCTTTCTCCCCCGAGGCCATGGGAAGGAAACATGAGCAGAGCAGAGGTGCTGCGGGTCGGGCATTGCGCAGCCGGGCCAGGGATGAGATCAGAAACCACCACTAAGGAGCAGCCTCGCAGTCCAAGGAAATCCAGACAGGAGCATTAGCTGGATGGGAAGGGGGAAGGCTGGAGACCCAGGAAGCCAGGAGGGTGCTGCTGGTGTCCTCAGCAGCGGGTCCCTGGTGCAGCAATGCTGCCTGGGGTGGGATGAGCTTGGCACAGCTGCTCTGCAGCAGCAGATGCAGGGGAGGAGCCCAGTAGGGTCCTGGTCCCCAAGCAGTCCCTCATCCGCTGGGTGGTAGCCCCAGGGGACGTGTCAGAGCAGGATCCATGGTGGCGGTGGTGGCGTGGAGCAGGGTTGCAGCACAAGTTGCAGGGTCCAGAGCAGCCATCTGGCAGCCATGGGCAGGGAAGGGGCTCCATGGCTCCAGCCCCTGGCCCCTGTGTTGGGAAGCGGGCAGTGGCCAAACCCAGCCAGGTCCTGCTGCCGTCCAGAAGCAAGACTGAGGAGGACTCAGGCATGGCCCCAGGGGCTGCCGAGCCCCCTCTCAAGCAGTTCCTCTCTGGCCTCGACTCACACATGGCTCAGGCTCCCCCAGGAGTCCCCGGCTCAGACGCCCAGCGCCGTCAGCGACCCCGAGCTGGTGATCTTCTTGAAGCGGTTCGCGGCACACACGCCGATGAAGTTTTTCTGTAAGACAGTAAGAAGAGAGATGCTCATCCTACCATGAGGGCTGCAGCTCTGGAGGCTGAGCCTCCAGAGACTCCACTCCCAGGGCTGCTGAGGAGCTGGGCTTGGAGTGAGCAGCTGCCCGGGAACCCATTCAGCCAGGCTCCATGGGAGGGCAGCACAGGGCAGGGGGAGGCGGAGGGGTAATGCTGGGGATCATCCACTATACCCTGTCCTGACACCACTCCTGCTCCCAAAAGGTGCTTTTTGGATCAGCTCGGGGGAAACCACCACAAAAGCACCTATACTTGCGGCGGAGTCCCACCATGAGGACACTCACACAAGGACCCTAGTGCTGGGGAGCCCTTCCTCCAGGCTCAGACGTCCTCAGTCCTTGTGTCCTGACTACCAGCAGCACAGTGAGACAGAGCCATCCCAGATGCCATCCACCAGGATGGGCAGAGGCTGACAGCCCCCCTCCCCCAGCTCCCCCAGATGGCATTGACACTTCTCCCCGTGCCAGCCCCGCACCGCACACACCTTCCAACGCCGTCGCATGACATATTTCTTGAGCAGCACCTGGGACTTGAGCCGGCGGTTGCAGCGTTTGGCTTTTTCTGCCAGGTTGTTGAGCCAGGGATGCTGCAGGCACTGGCCAGCACTCATCCGGGCACTGGGAGCGAGAAGAGCCTGCGTCACTCCTGCTCGATCCCCTCTCCCTCAGCCACCCCCTTCTCCAGACACCCAAGAGCCCCAAAACTCCCGAAAACCACAGGGGAGGAACCAGCTGGAGGGATGTGCCCAGGGACCAGTGGGGATGGGCAGGAGCCTGAGTGGTTGGGCACGTCCTGCTCGGGGCAAGTGACCCTGGAGGGATGCGGGGCCCTGCTGGGGACAGCCAGCAGCCAGGGCAGGGCCCCACAAGGCTCATTTGGCACAGGACATCAGGGGATGCTGCTGGTCCCAGTGCAGAGGGCAGCACATGGTACCCAAAGGCCTGGGCATACAGCGCTGGGGATGCCCACCCCAGGACCCCCAATGGCTGCTGCCAGCCTCGCACCTTTTCTCCTTGAT
Source organism: Stercorarius parasiticus (assembly GCA_013396915.1). NCBI lineage: Eukaryota > Metazoa > Chordata > Aves > Charadriiformes > Stercorariidae > Stercorarius > Stercorarius parasiticus. Next base: position 125,058 of record VWZL01001699.1, read on the forward strand.
GATGAGGTTTGAGACGAAGTCTTTGGCCTCATCGGAGACACTCTCAAAGGTCTCCTCGTCGAAGTACCAGTTGGCAGCCAGGACATTGTTGAGTGTCTCCGTGTCGTTGTCACCCAAGAACGGGGAGAGGCCGCTGAGCCTGGGGGTGCAGGGGGGTGAGGAGCTGGGTGCCCTTAGGCTGCGGCATCTCCAAACCCCCCCGGAACGGAGCAAACCTGGCTGGGGCGGCCCCAGGGAGCAAAACAGTGTGGCCTCAAGAAGGGAGGTGGCGTGAGGCTGCTGGCACCATGCTGCGCTCCTGCCTGCAGCTGGGCTGAGCTGTTCCCTGCCAGCACACATGGGCACAGACACCCCCCGGCCCCACTCGCTGCCCCCCAGCCCCCAGCACCACCTGCCCATCTCCCCGTCTGGCACCCTCCACCAGCCCACCAAGCAGCCGGGTGCCTAGGGTATGTGTACAGCCTGGGGACGGCTCCATGCCCGGGGGAGCTCTGCCCTGGCACCCCGGCATGGCACTGGCAGCCCCCCCGCACAGCCCTGACGTACAGCATGTAGGTGATGACGCCCATGCTCCACATGTCTGTGGAGTAGGAGACCTGCTCGTAGTTGACCACCTCAGGAGACAGGAATTCAGGGGTGCCAAAGTTGACCTTCAGCTTCTCCTGGGGGTTGTACCTGCATCCGGGGTGGGTGAGTCAGCAGGAGGGGGACAGGCTGCTCCCCCAAACGGCTGCCCCCCTCCCAGCAGGCACTGCCCTACCCAGCCCTCCTGTGCCAGCCAGGGAGAGCTGGAGCTGGCAGCCACGGTCAAAGCCACAGCCCAGAGCAGGTCCCAGGGCTCCCGGCACACCGAGGGCATGCGGGACTGAAGGGTGGGAGGGGGACAGGGAGGAGGCACAGAGCCAAGGGGGAAGAGACCGCACCTTCGAGCCAGCCCGAAGTCGATGATCTTCACCATGTGCCCGGTCGCAGCGACACAGAGGATGTTCTCGGGCTGTGGGGACAAGGATTCCATTGCCCCACCTCCAAGAGGGAACGTCCCCAGCGTGTGAGTCTGGCAGCCCATGGGTCCTACGCCTGCCCCACGTCGGAGCGATGCTGACTTGCAGGCATCTCTCCCACAGCTGGCCAGTGTTGGGGACACGCTGCCCTCACAGGCACAGCAGGGCTTGGGCCAGCACACAGTGCTGTCCCTTTCAGCGGCTGCAAACACCCACTCCCCCCCTGTGCCCCATCCTCTCCCATCGCCGCAAACCCCTGCTGTCACCCCCAGCCCCGCACCTTGAGGTCGAGGTGGAGGACGCGCATGTGGTGCATGAAGCGGATGCCCTCGCAGATCTGCCGGACGAACACCATGCAGTCCACCTCCGTCAGGTGGTAGTCATCGTCGATGATCCGCTCAAAGAGCTCGCCACCCTCCACACTGCACAGGAATGGATCGTGGGGTCACCAAGGGCTCGCTGCCCCATGCCACCCTCCTGCCCACCCCGGAGACCTCCAGCCTAGCCCCGCTGCGGAGATGCTGGTGTAGAGGCTGAGCAGAGCCACAGCAGGACATGAATGTGCTGGGATTAGAGGACCCCTCAAAGGCAGGCACAGGGGGAGGTTAGCCCAGGACATCCCAGCTTCACTGGGGTTTGTGGAGCAGAAGAGCCCCAGCACAGCCCCAGCCTCCCTGAAGAAAGTGGGCAGGAGGAAAAGGAGCTGTTTGGGAAGGACTTGGGTCATCTCCAACCTCAATACAGCCACAAAGGAGGGAGATGCTGTCCTCACCAGGCAGAGCCTGAGGTGAGCCCAGCATGAGATGAGGACGTGCTTGAGAGAGAATGGGTGAGGTGAGGGACATTCCCTGGGGCCAACCCCTTCTGCTTGGTCAGGGACTGGCACATCTGCTCCGTCTCTGGAGCATCGCTTGCAATGGTGTCCCTCACCCAGACATCGGGCCCCACACAGCACTGCCCCAGCACTCACAACTCCATAAAGAGGATGATCTCCCGGGGCGTCTCGATGGCATCGTAGAGCTGGATGAGGTTGCGGTGGTTCAGCTGGTTCATGACATCAATCTCCAGCAGCACCATCTCCTGCAGAAGGAGCCCCACGGTGGTGTGGGGTGTCAGCCCTAGCCGAGCCACCAGCACTGGGACAGGTTGTGCCACAGCACTGGGAACACACTGGGCACGACACTGCCACCCATCACCTTGGCCATGCCACTTGCTGGTGGCACCATGGCCAGGAGGAGCCCCCCACCCCAGCATCGGTCAGACCTTGTCCTTGGCGCCCTGCTTCCGGATCATTTTGGCCGCCAGCTTGAGCCCCGTCTGCTTTTCCGTGCATGTGTGAACTTCCCCAAACTTGCCCCTGGGGAGGGACAGAGGAAGAGATGCCAATGCCGTAAGCCACCCAGGCTGCTGGGGACCCCCACACTGCTCCGGGGTGCTGCTCCATGCTCCCCTCTGCACCCATCCTGCCCGAGGCACCAAACCATCATGGCCAGAGAACTCCCATCGACCCACGACCATTGTCGAAGGCTAGACAACAGCCCAGGGCAGTGCAGGGGGAAAGCTGGGCATCCCACCCCCTCCCAGGACCCCTCCTTACCCTCCCAGGATCTCCTTGGAGCTGAGGTTGTACTGGGAGCTGACGTTGGCAGACCGTAGAGTGACGATGCGGTGCGCAAAGGGTGCAGGCGGTGGAGGGACATCATCTGCCCAGAGAGGAGGTCTGGGGTGAGAAGGGGAGCTGCCCGGCTGGGGGACCCCACCGCTGGGCACCCCAGGGTGCCCCAGGCTGGGAATACGCCCCGGTGCAGAGCGAAGGCACCTAATAGCACATCCCAGCCAAAGCCCGTGGGTGCAGGATTGCGGACAGGTACCAAGGGCCTGGCTGCAAATCAGGGTCACCTGGCTGCCTGCAGCACCGGGCATGCAGCATCCCCCGACGGGTCCCTCACCACTGTCCGCAGCATCGCCTTGCTGCATGGCACCCACCCCACTGCATGGCGCCCCTCAGGCTCCCCCCCCTGCAGCACGCCCGCTCCCCACCATCCCGCGTGTCACGCTCGCCCTCTCCAGGCCACGCTGTTGCCTGTCACCCTCTCTGGGCCACCACGTCCTGCTCGTCCTCCCAGGAGGCACCCCACGCACGGTGCACCCCATGCTCCCTGTCCTGGGCCACCCTTCCCGGAGCCGGCCTTGCAGGGACCCCCACCAGCACCCGCCGCCCCCCGGGCTGGATGAAGCCCACCCTCAGCCCTGCAAGGACAGCGGTGCAGGACACGGGGACACGCTGTCCCCTGCCACCAGCCAGGCGGTGGCTGTCACTCCCCGGGCTCCTCTTCCTCCCGGGCAGTCCCGGACAGAGCAGCCCGGGGAGGGGATGCGATACATTTAGCCCTGTTTACAGTGAAACAGGAGCTCGAAGGCCACCGGGAGGGCGACCAGCCAAGAGCATGGAGCCAGCAGCATGGGAGAACAGCGCAGGCAGGGCTGTGGGGGACCCCGGGCTGCCACGCCGCAGAAGGTCCCAGGGTGCACGGACGAGGTAGGCACCTCACAGCCTTACCCAATATCTCGAAAGGGTCCTCCTTCCCAAAATCAGGGGTGAGGTAGGGGCTGGGGGGTGGCTCTGCCTCTGTCAAGGATGGTTGCCACCCAGTGCCAGCCTGTTCCACAGCCCCAGTGGGATCAGGGGGCTGCCCCACAGCACTGGGCAATGTCCTCTCCTGCGGGGTGCCAGGGCTCCCAGCGGGGACAGGTGGCTCCAAGGGCTGCAGGTCCCCCAGGGCTAACAGGGCAGGGCCAGGCTCTGTTGAACCCTCTCTCGGCTCCACCACCATGGTCTCCTCCGGTATCATCTCCATCGCTGCCGCCTCCGCCCAGGACTGCTCCTCCCTGGAAGCAGGAGCAGGAGGTGAGCAGAGCCCAGCCAGCAGCCCCCCCTAGCCCAGCGCCCACCTCTGCCCAGAGGGATGCGGGGCTCCCCAGGGAGCAGCGAGGGGAGGGAACCCCATCCCAGGAGGGCACGGGTACCTTTGGCAGGTGGCTGGGCAGCTCAGGCTCTGTAGCAGAGCCGGGCGCAGGGGCTCGGGACCCCTTGGCTGCTGCTGCTCCTCCGTCTCCTCCACCTTTGCCGCTTTCTCCCCTTCACCCTGAACCTTCGCAGCAGCCATGGCCGCTGTCTCTGCGGGTTCCTCGCCTCCATCCCCAGCCTCTGCTGCAGCTGGGGGGGCTTCCACCTTTGCAGCTTTCCTCCCTCCATCCTGAGCCTTTACAGCAGCCGTAGACTTCTCCTTTGCAGCCGCTGAGATCTTCTCCTTCACAGGTTCTTCTTTTCCTCCATCCTTAGTCTTTGAAGCAACTGTGGTTTTTTCCACCTTCGCAGCATTCTTCTCTCCATCCTGCACCTCTGCAGCAGCCAGGGCTGTCTCTTTTGCAGGCTCTCCTTTGCTTCCATCTTGAGGCTTCTTCGCAGCTGGAGTTTTCTCTGCCTTTGCTGCTGTCTTCTTTCCATCCTGAGCCTTGGCAGCATCCGGGGCCTTCTCCTTTGCAGGAGCTGCATCTTTCTCCTTTTCAGGCTCCTCTTTGCCTCTATCTTGAGGCTTTTTTGCAGCTGGGGCTTTTTCTGCCTTTCCTGCTGTCTTCTGTCCATCCTGAGCCTCAGCAGCATCCGGGGCCTTCTCCTTTGCAGGAGCTGTAGTTTTTGCCTTTGCAGGCTCCTCTTTACCTCCATCTTGAGGCTTTTTTACAGCTGGGGCTTTTTCTGCCTTTGCCACTTTATCCTCTCCATTCTTAGCCTTTACAGTAGATGGAGCCTTCTCCTTTGCAGGCTTTTTATCAGCTGGGGTTTTCTCTGCCTTTACAGCTTTCTTCTCTTCATCCTGAGCCTTTGCAGCAGCTGGGACCTTCTCCTTTGGAGGCTCTTCTTTGCCTTCATCCTGAGCCTGCGCTGCAGCCACAGCTGTTTCCTCCATGGGCTTTGCCTGCCCTCCTTCAGCCTCCGCTGGAGCTGGAGTCTTCTCCTCTGTGGGCTCTGCTTTCCCACCACACTCAGCATCTAACCCACCAGGAGTTTTGTCCTTCCTGGGCTCGTCCTTCCCTCCGTCCTCAGCCTCTGCTACAGCTGGGTCCTTCCCCTCCGCAGGTGCTGCCTGCCCTCCTTTGGACTCTTCCACAGCTGGAGCCTTCTCCTCACTGGGCTCATCCTTCCCTCCATCCTGAGCCGCAGCAGCAGCTGGAGCCTTCCCCTCCATGGGTGCTGCCTTCCCTCCTTCAGGCTCCTGTGCAGCTGGAGCCTTCTCCTTCCCAGGCTCATCCTTCTCTCCAGCCTGGGTCTTGGCAGCAGCCGACACCTTCTCCTCTGTAGGTGCTGCCTGCCCTCCATCGTGCTGTGCAGCTGAAGCCTCCTTCTCTGCCGGCACTGCCTTTCCTGCATCCTGGGGCTCTGGAACGGTCGGGGCCGTCTCCTCCACCGTCTCTGCCTTCCCTTCTCCGGCCTCTCCTGCAGTCTTCTCTTTCCCAGGCTCTGCCTGTCCGCCATCCTGAGCCATGGCAGCAGACAGAGCCTTCTCCTGCCTGGGCTCGTCCTTCCCTCTGTCCTGCATCTCGGTGGCAGCTGGCACTGTCCCCCCTTGGGGCTGGGCAGCCTGCGGAGCTGCCAGGACCGGCTGGGTTGTGCTGCCCTCTGCTTCAGGGGGTGCTGTGCCACCAGCCCCCCCAGTGCCGGGCACACTGCCCGCCCCACCGCCCGGCTCCATGGGGACTCTCCGGGCAGGAGGCGGCCGCCCTGTGGTGCTCCCTGTTCGGCAAGGCTCCTGCAGGAGAGAAGACAGAAGCTGAGGGCTCCCCAGACCCGACGCCCCGCAAAGGGGCACATGGAGATGTGGGCAGTGGCTCTGCTCCTGCAGAAGAGGAGCAAGCTGCTGCCACCCAGCCGGCAGCCTTACCCCCGCCGCCTGGCCGGTGGCACTGAGCCAGGGGCCCCACGTGGCCAGTGGTCCCTTGCACTGTCCCATTGTGCCCCGGTATCTGCTCAGCCATGACTGATCGATGGCCTGACGCCGGCACCTGTCGCTGCCACGGGGCCTCTGGCGTGCAAACAGCCAGTGCGGCGCGGCCAGCATGCCAAGTCAAGGCCATGTCCCCTCATGGCAGGGCAGGAGACGGCTTCTCTGTCGCCAGGCTGGTGGGCTGGGGATCAGGCGAGGTGAGCATCCCTGGCACAGCCCCACTGCTGCCCACCAGGAACCGCGCAAGCAGGTCCAGCCACGTAGGCAGAGCCCCGTCTGCTCGGGGGCCACGTGGACCCCTGGCCCCAGCAGCTGCCAGCACTGCCTGTCCCCCTGCCCCGATGGGCACCACAGCTTCTGCCTGAGCGGTCCCCCACCAAGGGGACCTGTTGGTGCCCCTGTACCCATGTGGGCTGCCAGCACAAGCTACCACCCTATTCCTTCCAGCTCAGCACCCGATCCCCAAATTCCCGCTCTGACCTGGGCTCTGCTGCCTGACCCTGCCCAGCTACCTCCCCTCACGCTGTCCCAAAACACCCCCCTGCACAGCCTGCGCAACCATCCAGAGGCTGTGACAGCCCAGAATAAACCCACCAGCAGCCATCCCAGCAACATGGGAGTCACTTGCTGGTCTTACTGGGACAGGAGCTATAAGCAGTTGGTTTCCAGCTGAGCACTCCCACGTCCCTCAGCTCAGCACAGGGAGCCTGGGGGATCCAAAGCGTTCCTCCTGCTGCTGGGGGCTCCACTCTCCCCAGTACCCCCCCACCGCTACGCCCCAAGCGGGCAGCCACAGGGAACCCCCCGTCCCCTTTACCTGGGTCCCGGTGCAGGGGGCAGTCAGGAGGGCAGCATCCACACTGTGGCAGCGCCCGGAGGGAGCAGCCTCTTCTATCTCGGGTGTAACAGAGCTGGATTAGTGCAAGCAGAGGAGGATCCTTTACAGCAGCGGGAGCCGTCCCGCTTCGCCTTTCCCAGCACCTGTCGCTGCTGGAGCCCGTTCAAAGGACACGCCACTCTTCCCTGTGCCCCGCAGGCTGGGGACGCGCAGACACAGCGCTAGGGACGGAGCCACAGGGAGGGCTGGCATGGGGCACCGCAGCACCCTAGAAACATCCCAGAGGGGTGGCCTGGCTGAGCTGGACATGGTGCAGGCAACCAAGCGCTTCTCAGGTGCCCAGAGATGACACAAGGCAGCCACTGGCCACCCCACAGGGATGGCAGCAAGGAGCAGACGGTGATGGTGCTGGCCCGCCCCCCCATGCCACTGAGCTGCGGCCAGCTCTGCCCACCGGCACCAGCCCTTGGGGAGAGCAGCTCCGAAGGACCCTGGACTCCTCCAGCGCGATGTGGCACCCGAGGGCACTGCTCGCTCTGGGCACCGCTGGTGGTCCCCGAAGGAAAAGCGCCAGCAGCTGTGAACCTGACCAGTGGCTGCAGCCTCCTCTGGGAACCAGTTAAAAGACCCCAATTTCCTGCAAAATGAAGTGTTTTGGGAATCAGGGAAAGAAACAAAGGAGCTGGGGGCTTGTGCTGGAGAGGTCAGGCTGCGGATGGGTGCTGCACGGGCATCGCCAGCCCCTGCTGAAGGTGCAACTTGTGCTGCCGTGGGGCTGCACCCCAGGGCATGGCATCAGGGACGAACCTGGGCACAGAAAACCCCTGGGGAGGGGGACACCAGGGGCTGCGCCATGCCTAGGGGCTGCAGAGACCTCCAGCAGAGCTGGGTAAGGGCACGGCCACACAGGGTCCTGAAGATGATCAATTCCCAAGGGCTAATGCCAGGTTTCCGCCTGGTTTCCCTGCCCAGCAGAGCCCCGTTTACTTTAAATCTTTGAACTTTAAGAGGAGGAAAGCCTCGCTGACCAAGGGCACGCTGCTCGGATTGCTGCTGGGGCTGGGGGGGTTTGCAGGAGGAACCCCCGGTAACTGGACCCAGCCCTCCCCAGCCAGCACTGCCAGGCGAAAGCACTCCAATAATACGAACTATTAAAAACCTAGAACATCCATTTATCATGTCAGGGCAACAGGAATGCCAGCGCAGAGGAGGAAGGGCTTGGTCCCTTGCCCTCAGCTTGTGCTCCTTTGGAGGGAACAGAGGAGGCTGTATCTCGGTGACAGGAGATAAAGCAGTGAGAGCAGCTCGCAGCAAAGAAAAAGAGATGGCAGAAGCTGCCAGGGGTCAGGCGGCTGCCCACACCAGGCATCCTCCTGGCCCCCCATCCCAATCACTCTGTGCTACCCCAGCCAGGTGCAGGCAGGGGCACCCTGCTCCTCCGTGGAGCTCTGCTGGCAGCTGGGGCAGTGAAGGGCCGAGCGTTGGCACTTTCTGGGAAGCGGGGACGCTCCCCGGGGCCGAGCAGGGCTGGCTGGGTGCCCTCAGGGAGGCTGAGATTACCATGGGCTCCCCCAGCCTCGGCCCCTGCCAGCTGACGGCCGGGTCTCTCCTCTCGAGCTCTCCATCCCACGGCCACGTGGAGCTCGAGTCCTGCCAGACACCAAGCCCGGCTGCTCCCACATGGGACTCACACACGGCTAGAGCTGAGCCGAGGCCACCAACACAGGCAGCAGCAGCCCAGGAATGGCGTTCACCTTACCTACAGCACCTCCCAGGAGGATGCGACACTCTCCAGGCAGGGGAAGGGACTCTTCTTGCCAAATCCCAGCTCCCAGCAAGCCACCAGCTTCTGCGCACCATGGGCTGGCTTTGCTGGAGGAGCTGTGGTTCACATGTGGCATTGAGAGGGAGATAAGCCAGGATGGGGACATGGCCACCCCCCCTGTCCTGGCAGTGCTGCTGTCCTGCCTGCCCCTGGGCAGCTGCCGGGGGGAGCACAAAGGCCCGGGGCATCACGCAGGAGTAGGCTGCCAGCGGGGCAGGACTGCAGCCCTCCTTGCTGCTGCCGAGGAGACCACCAGCGAGCAGTGCAAGGGGAGAAACAAAAGGTGTCCCTGCACCCTTCCCCTGCCACAGGCAGCAGCCCAAGGTGGGTACGTGCCTCACCCATGGGAGAAGTGCTGCTCTGGCCTTGGGTGGCAGCTGGAGAGCAGGAGAGCGAGCCAGGGCTGCCATGGCTCTCCCTGATCCCAGCACTAGCCCAGGGAACCTTCCCACCTCCCTCCCTGCTGCAGCCTCCAGCCGTGATGCGCAGCCGTGCCCCACAGGCAATCTGCAGACACGGTTTAGGCTAAAGAGAAAGCGAAACTCACGGCTAGAGCTGCCTCCTCTGGAGCCCAGCTAGTCCTGACAGCAAAACCAGCAGCCCCTCAGCAGCGGTGCTGTGGCAGAAGCACCTCAGGCATCCACCACCACTTCAATGCAAGAGTAACAATTGCTCAGCTGGACGCAGCCAGGGGCTCCTGAGCGGACACTGGGCTCTCCCGTTCCAGCTTCGGCAAGCCCAGCTCCGTGCTGGAGAACCTCCCTCTTCCCAAGATCAGGGGCAGGACCTGGAACGTGATGAGAACCAACAGGGATCACTCAGGAGCAGGCACACAGCTCTTACCAACAGTGCCGATGGTGGTGTGCATGTACAGAGGCTGGAGAGTCACCGGCACCCCTGCCATCCATTCCCAGCACAGCCACCACTCCCATATCAAGCAGGAGTCCCCCAACTCAGCCTCTGCAGGACACATGGGCAGGAATAACTGGTAAGATGTCGTGCCTCGGGCAGCAGGGACTCTGCCCACCGACTGTCATCACTAACGTACAGTTTGGAATTGTCTCTTCCCTCCTCTGCCCAAAGGCTGCCAGGCCCCTGGAGGCCACCAATGCCTCTTGAGGCACGCACCGCCACCGCTCCGCCAGCCTTTGGCTCTGCACCCTACCGGCAAGCCCCAGGTGGAAGGAGCACATCGACTCAGGGAAGCAGGAGCCCACATGCCACATCCGTGCCCTGCAGTCCCCACGGAAGGTTTGGTGTGGTGGAAGCTGGGATAAAAAATTCTCCAAGGAGAGCAGGAGCTCCTGCCTGGAAGCCAGCCAGCCTTCCCAGGGCACTTGCAATCTTACACGCTCACTAAGAGTCAGGGTTGGCGTCCGGGCATGAAGCCTTGGGACAAAGTGAGGAAGTAAAGTTGAGAGCAGGCATCGTGGTGCTGGGGATCCATGGAAATGGCTCTCCAAAGGCGGTGTGGGTGAAGGATGGCTGCCCCGTGGTTTGGCACTGCTACAAGACAAAATTTATTTGTGGGCAAAGGGAAATAAACTGAAGACAGTCGCCTCGCAAGAAAGATTTGTAGTACTGCATGAAGGGCAGGATTTCAGATGCCTTGGTCCAAAACCCCACACCCCGATGACCAGCATGGTGCTCCAGGTCTCTGTCGGGCACAGAAGCAAACCAACCACCACCAAGGTTTCTCAGGCTGGGGTGTTTGTTTTTTTGGTTGTTTTTTTTTTTTTTTCCTCCCCATTCAGGAACTTAAGCCAGTCTACGTTGGCTGCAGATGGAAAACAGCCTGTCCTGGGGACATCTGGCAAAGCATCAAGCACGCCAGTTCCCTAGCTACGCCGTTGTCACAACTTCGGCAGCACACTTTAACCTTTATGCTTTTCATGGGTAAGGGAGGCTTCTCTGTGCAGCCAAGCCCTGCCCGTTCTCCAGGAAACCCTATACCCTGTCTAAATCGAGCGGCAGGGCAGGCGAGAACAACATCCCCACCTGAATCCTGGCCATGCCACTGTAACACAAGCCAGCCAGCCTCCCTCTCCCAGGGAGAACCAACCTGGGCACGCAAATCAGCAGCTTAAGTGCTTCCATCAGCACCCAGGACTTCCCCAGATGAGCTGTGCTTAGGTCCCATCAAAGGGATGGGAAAAGACAGGGAAAAATCCCAACGTCATCAAAAGAGCTTCCAGAGCCATGCAACAGCTCAAGGACAGTAACGTGGCTGCCAGCAGCGACACCAGGGAGCACCGAGCATGGATCCAAAGCATCGGGACCTGCCCACACACAGGCTGCCCTTACCAGCTCCATGGCAGCCAAGGCATCCCAGCAGAGAGGCCAGTGAGAAGCAAAGCTGTGGTTTTGCGAGCATCACCAAACCTTTTCATAAGAATCTCACTCACCAACTAATAAGATCTTGCAATTTTCAGCTACCCCTCAACATAAGAGTCCAGAAAAAACTTTGGCTGCCTTTTAGTTCCATCTCTCAGCAACTTACTTTGGTTACAACTGATCTAGAAATGCGTCAGAGAAAGATTTTGTACCCAGCTCCAGCTCTCCTCGGTCCCCCCTCCTTCCAGCCCCACTCGCTCTGAAGGCATGCTCATAAAGGTGATGAGTTTTGAGTTCTTGACTGCAAGAATGCTTTTGCAAAATCCACACAGCAAGAACACAGGTTTTACCCCAACTCTAAAGGCGTGTACTGAGACAGCACTTGGTTAAATCCCGACCTGCTCCAGTCCTGTCACTTTATTCTCTCACTCCAAGTCTACTGGGACTGGGAAAAATCACCTGCCCCTGTCTCCCTGTTGGAGCCTTTGCTGAACCCCATCCTCACTAACACTCAGCTCCTCTAGAACACCCATCATTTACACATTTTCTACACTAGACCAGTTTTTCCAGCACATCAACACTTTCCCCCCAGTTAAGAGGGCAGGTTACACCAACCACCAGCCTGTGACAATCCGCTGGATGACTCTGCGATCTCTGCCAAACCCCCCATACCCTGGCAGAGCACGGCAGCCCGAGGCTCCCTTTCACTAAGTCTGCAGTTTATGAGGAATATAAGAGGCTGTGTTTGCGGGAAGAGGTAATGTCTTTTATTAGACCCAATGATACCCTTGGGGAAAAAACTGACAAGCTGTCAGGCATACAAAACCCTACCTCAGGTCTGAAGCAGAGGCCATGTAGGGCTGTCACAGAAATGCAGTTGCTCCATCCTTCAGGGATCGATATCTGCTCCAGCTCAGCAGCCTTGTTATCTTGCTTGCTTTTACATTCTTCCCCAGCTCATCATCATTCCAGCTTTCCTCTGACTCGCCGTAAATATTTGCTGCTGCCCACACACTGCTCCAGAGGAGCTGGCACTCCGAGCCTGCAGCAGTTTTCTTGACCGCGCATTCGAGGTCCTGCCACGTCCCCATCCAGCAAATGACATGGAACAGCCTCACTGCGACAGAAGTAAGGCTGAAGGCAGACTGAGGGGAAAATCTGCATGCTTTTGGGTCAGATCCACGCAGATCTTTTTCAAGAGGATGCTTACAAATTCCTCTTGCTCCAGCCATTCCTGTAAATTGTACATAAGCCGAGCTGTCAAGTTACCTGTGACAAACAACCAACTGCTGCCAACAGTCCCCCGTTACCCTCAGCTCAGTGACATGGGGCTACCAGCAAAGTCAGCAAAATGCAGCTGACGGCATGCTGTATGACTGGCTCAACCTTTCAGGCCCAGTTCTGACACCACCACGTGAAGAACTTTTCAAGAGAAAGGAAGGAAAAGCTGAAATTTGGCCAAAAAGGAGCCTTGGCCCTTACCTCACTGTTTTGAAGGGGCCACGCCATCACAGGGTCATTCACCCTTTAGTACCACATGCTTCCTCAAAATACATTGCCCCCACTTCCTCAGTTATTAACTGCACAATACCTTTATTTTTATTTTTTTAAAGAATCCTTATGTTCCAGCGGGGGCGCCTTTTCCTCTCTTTTAATCTGAGCAGAGTAGAAGTTTGAGGCTCTTCGAAGCGCCGAAGTTCAGTACATCCACACAAAACGCTTGCTCACTGCCGGCTGCAGACGCTGTTCTGCAATGATAACCCTTGAGCGTTGCACTTTTCTGGAGAATCCCTGCAGAAACGTCATCCTCAGGTACAACAAATGTTGGCCTTTGAATTTAGCTCTCTCAGGACTTTCTGCCTCTGTCATCACTCTCAGATTAGGAGGGAAACAGTAGCAATTGCCTGATACACCTTGGCAAGGCTAATGAGACAGTACCACACTGGATGCCAACACCTAACAAGTTTGAACTCCCTCTCTTCTCCACCCAAATGAAATTCTGAATAAAAGGCCACACACACTAACAATACCTCTCCAACGGTATCCAAATTCAGAGGAAATAAAAGCAAATGTTTGCCATAATCCCCAAACAAGAAACAGTTTGTCCTGGACGTATTAATCCTAAATTTCCCGTGTTTTTCTCTGCCCAAAACAGCATCACAACAGCAGCGAGCAGCCCAGCTCACACAGGTTCCAGCAAACGGTAAAGGTGAAAGACCCATAAAAAAGCCAAGCCACCCTAAAGAGCTTTATGCATTTCCAAACCTGAACTAAAAGGTTTGCTGTCTTTCTTTCTGCCAACAGCTTCAAGCTCAGTTCCAGCCACCTGCCATACCAGTCTTTTTTCACAAGTTCCTTTCCAGCTCAGGAAACGGCACCACGACCACCTGCATTAGAACAGGTAACAGCATGGCAGACATCTGAGCAGGCAGCACTGGTGTGCGAGAGCATGATTTGGAGCAGTTGTATCCCTAACCCCAATTCTTGCCCTCACACAACCTTTTGGAGTTACCTTTCTTGTTAAGACAAGGCCAAGGAAAGGGCTAAACAGTCTTCACAATGCTAAGGTAAGAAATCACTCTTAGTAAATTTTAATCTAAATTTGATCACCTCTTTACAATGATGGAAGCTTTGCCCTCCAGCACATTAGAGCACTTGGTCTATATTCAGTTCTGCTAGCCACGCTAGGCTGGCTAGGAGATGATGTGTCTTTAGCCAAGAGAACTGTGCTGGCAGGAGCCAGGGAGGCAGCTTACAGCAAGTAATTTGCCAGTTAAGTGGTTCCCCAAACAGAATGACTTCAGCTATAAAACAGCAGAAGGTTTAATGCTCTAATGTACAGAGAACTACTTTAAAGTGCGGGCAAGATTCATATTAGCACTCATCTAAACATCAACAAGGGGTCAGACCTGCAATATGCTGCCTTGCAGAAGCCACATTACTTAACACAATTCAAGCGTAATACAGACTGAAAGTCTAAGAAACAGACACTTTAAACCAATACTTAGATGTCCAAAGACAAGCCAGCTCTTCCAGATGTGCGCATCCTCGTGTGTTCACTGACTGCCCTTTACTGAAAGCTCTTCTGCAGGAGAGGGACTGGGCCCACTAGCAAGAGACAGTGATCAGGTCAGGACTTTTTATTTAGTTCAGGTACACAATATTTGTATACAATATAAAACCTGGTTTAGTCTTTAGTGAAGAAGATGTCTAGATGTGAAGCAAGGCCGTATGGCACTGCCTGTATGCCGTGCCTCAGCCACCTGCCTCAGGTGGAGTTAAACTACTCAATGTAACAATAAATGGAACCAAGTACAGGAGTTGAGACTGAGCAGTCATGCAAAAACAACGGTTCCCTCTCTGCGTGTCGAGAGAGTGGAGAGGGACGAGATCTCCCTCCTACTATCACATGGATGCGTATCAGCACCGGAATCTGTCCGAGAAGTTGGGAGACTTCGGCATAGTCAGTGGCTGATCACTGGGCTTCACTTCTACGCTGCGGTATTTGCGTATTGGGTTTGCCTTGTGAACCTGTAGAAAAAATAAAAATCAAGGACAAAGATGAAGCAAATGGTTGCAGTTATGATGAAGCTGAAGCCTGCAGGCGAGCCACCAGTGGGATGAAGGCAGCTGTCTATCTACAAGACTACCACACTGCCTAGGACACCTGAGGGAGCCACCAGGAACACGCAAGGCACACTTTGGGGTTGTAGATTTTACAGAGATCACTCTGCTGCAATGACTACATGCGTACAGCTCCAAAAGTCAGTTATCTGAGTAGAGCTGCCTTTTTTTTTTTTAAGACCTGTTGTAAAGTTAACGAGGAGTCAGTTTGCAACAAGGAAACTTGAAAAGACAGTCTTAATGCAGCTCAACATTGACATTAGTTCATTTAGTATATTCATACATCCCTTTGCGTTACTTTACAGCCCCTGTTCAGGAATAGCTCACTTACCAGTTCTTGTCTTAGCTTAGCAACTTCTTCCTTTTCACGCTCCTCTTGTTGCTGTCTGAACTGCTCCTGATGCCTCTCCTTCATGGCTTCTATATGTGCCAATCGTTTTTCAAATTCTTGCCGCTCTTTAGCTCTTTTTTCTGTTGCCAGCTCAAAGCTTTCAGGAACTATGGAACCAGAAAGGCTCTCTAAGTTTAGAAATAGAGGAGATAACATTGACGCAAAGACAGGTAAAGCAGAGCAGCGCTAGCATCAAATGAAGGCTCCCTCTGGAGCGCTTCACCTCATGAGGGTAGTTAGTAGATACCTCCAGGCTTCAGGAAAAGAGAAAACCTTATGCCCAAACGTGAGCAGCGTTAATGCAGATGTTACCCCGTCACGGGTGTTCTCATAGGAGAGAGCAAGCACACAATGGTTAGTACGAATAAGTTTTTGGCCGATTCTATACACTACGAAGCTTAGTTCGCCCTAAGCGGTATAGATGCCTTCATCTCATTAGAAATGGAAGGAAAAGACTGACAGCTGCTGCAGAAATGCCAGCTGTCCCTACAGGGAGCTCCTTGCATACTATTTACCCTTATCCCAAGCTAGCACACATCAATCATCTGCCAATTGTAGCATAGCTGTTAAATACAGCTGCCATGTTAGTGCAGGACAGGGGGGCAGTGGAGAGGAAACTCCTCTGCTCCCTGGGGACACAAGCTGTTAGGGAATTAGTTGATTAAGTGCGAGGCACTATTGGCTGTGCCGATAAAGAAGAGGCAACAGCCAGTCTAAACATCATTTAATTGCATCAGTTCTGAGTTATCAGCCAAGCCTGTGTAGCAAGTACTTGTAACTCCACCTGATAACAGCGTATTTTCCTTTTTAGGCACAAAAGGCTCCTGGTACACCACCGTGTTGGGACGAGCTTTAAAACACGCTGCCTCTTTCTGCCTTTTCAGGTCTTCTTTAAGCTGCAAGAGAAAAGAGCCCATCAAGTGCCAGGCGTAACAAAAAGACCAACTCCCCCCCATCCAGACTTCATTACTGTAAAAGCTAGGTCGACTTAGATCAAATCATTTGCATAGAAAATTACATTAAAGCCAAGGAGTTGTGTCACCCATAGCACACGTCTCATGGCAAGGACAGGATAATTCATTGCTCAAACTTGGATCCTGATTCAACTCAAGCAGGATGCTTTCTGAAGTCAATCACAACTCCACGAGCTGCCTAAAGTCTAGTCAGACCCATTGCCCTTTTCATCCTACCTGCTGTTTCCAGCTCTGTAGCTTGGCAGCTCCCCGTTCATCAACCTGCAGATTGAACGGCTCAGGCTGAGTTGGGTTTTTGACCTTCTTTTCTGGCAGATTAACATGGTCAAAGTAAGGTAGAGGTAGTGCTTTGAACTTCGGCACCTGAAAGAAACAATTTGAAATATTTCTTACCCTTTCCTTAAGGGCATAAAGATTTGGAAGTTTAACAACCAACAGCAAGAGGCCAGTCCTGCCACATCCTTTTTACTTAAGGAGTGGAAGCCAGGGTAGCTTTTAGTTCTTACCTCTTCCTTCTGCATTTCTTCTATTTTTTTCTCTTTTTGTATTTGCCGCTCTCTGTCACGAGCATCGAAAGAGAAGGGGCAAACCTCCACATGCCTCTGCTCTGGCATTTTAGGTTTGAAGGGCACTCCATAATGTGGCATCGGGTTAGCTTTGATCACAGGGACCGCCTCTTTTTCCTAAAGGGATATTAGCGTTAGGATCTGACACAGCACCAGATTTTTTGTTTTTGTAGAAAGACTGTAACTCCTGCCGAACTAAGCCATGAATACTAGAGTTCCTCTAATAAGGGTCACAAACAGCATCAAGCAAACGCTCTGGACACTGCAAAAATTAGTAACGGAAAAGAGTACCAGTTTACAGGCACCAACTTGCAGGTGGCAAGTTCTTCCTCTTTCCAAACAACTATCAGTTCTAGTACTCATCCAAATTAGACTGTAATTCTTTAACATCCTCTTCACAAGAGGGAAAGGAGGAAGGACTTGGTGCATTCTGAATCCTGCTCCCCACCACCAGGAATCTAGAGTGACTGCAAGGAGAAGAAAGTTCACATGCAATATCTGCCCTTCTCAATAACAGAATAGGAAAGGACGGTGTCCTTTAGAAATTTAAGGAGTTACTTTCCTCATTCGTAGCAGCAGCACCTCAGAAACCCTAGTCAGTGCCCTCATGTTTAAATTGAGTTATTTCATTTTGTATGAGAATTCAGTTTCTGTAAGATGAGTAGCAGCAACTAGAAGGGAATGGCACAGAGAAAGGCGACCACTGGAGGAACCGCCTAACAGAAGGCAAGGGACTAATCAAACCACACCACCACACCCAGCTTGCGTGGGTGGTGGGACCAGAATGCTTGACTACAGCCCATTCACAACAGTTACCTTTTCTTCATCTCTGCCAGATGCTCGGGTTCTGCTTTTCAAGGTGAAGACTGGAGACTTGGGGACTGTAACAGGCAGCGCTTTCTTCTCTGGAACACCCTGTTCAGAAGAGCCAGTAAGGAGTTACCCAAGCTCAAGTACCAAGAAAAAGCACTACAGAGAAACAACCCAGCACAGTACATACTCATTGCAGTTTTTACCTAATGACAGACAGTGTTTACTGAAAACTATTAAATACATAATGCAACGTCTTGGACATTCGCTACAGACATTTTGAAGCTAATTGCCACCTCAGTCCTAATTTCCAGGTTTGGGTATTACTAAGCTTCTTACCACAACGTCCTCCAAGATTTTTGATGGACATGGCCTGGAATGGAATTCAAAGTGCTGTTCCTCCTGCTGCTTCTTACTCTCACGCTCCTGAATCCTTTTTTCTATTTCCAACTCAAAGCCAATAGGTTGCGTGAGTTCCTTCACAGGGGGCTTCTTGGGCAAGAGTGGTCCACCCTCAAAGATCTTGTGATCAAGTTCTCGTGCTTTGAATTTGTACCTACACAGGGAAGACGGAGAGAGTCACCACATATTGTGCACGGCAAGATGCAGCTTCTAGCAAATGGCTTCTCCCATGGCATAAGAGAGCAATACTCGGGTACAGAAGCAGTTGTGCCACATACACATTACATAGTGCGCAGCTCCAGTTAGCAACTCCTCCTTTGCTTTTGAAACAGCCAACACGTTAAGGAAAACCTTATGGATTGCTTTCTTAGAAATCCAAAACTTTGTCTACCAGAGAGTTTTGAAGCATACACTCTGTACTGCTATGTTGGGTTTGCTTTACCAATCATAAGCTGTACTCAACCCAAGATCGGCTCTCCTAAGAGCACTTTCTTCAAAATGAATTGGCTACTTTCACATCCCTATGACCAGAGCCATAGGATTATACGCAAGCTAGAAGAATCTCAGTATTTTTATGCTACTCATTCTTTTATGCAAAAAGGGTATTCCTGAGAAGTGATATTTTAGTATCTGAAAGATATTTCCAGTGTGGTACAGTTCTCTCTTGGAGGACTAGAGTAAACCTTTACTTACTGTTGAATTTTCTCCAGTTCCTCTGCTTCTAACTCTGCTGTAGTTTTGCAGGTGGCAGGTCTGAAGCGCTGCTTTGTTAGAAGCACTGGTGTTTTAGGGTTTGTAATCCGAGCCTTCATCACCTTTCCTGGAAGTGGGCCTATAATTCAAGTCACAGAGACTAGCAGTCAATGGCAAGGACACAGATTGTTTGCTCAGTAGAATAGTCAAAGCATTGTTCTTGCTCCACCACCATCTCTGTGGACAGCCTCCTGGCTGGACATAGCCAGGACTGCTCACCTTCATCAGATTTCCTGCTCCTCAAATGGTAACGAGAGGGTGTGCGCTTTTGGAATGCTTCTACCTGCTCAGCAAGGGACACATATTCTGATGTGGTTTCTTCGAGTTTCCTTTTGTTTCCCTGGGATAGGTTGAAAGGTTTGGGTACAGTGGGTCCCTTTGGCATTCGCCCCTGGAGACAAAAAGCTACAGTCATTATGGCCGTTTAACACAGGCTGCTTTGATGACATTTCCTTTCCCCACTGATTCACAGTATCTGTCCCTTCCCCTTATTGAAAAGAAGACAACAACATTAGACATAAGTCTTAACTGTCTGCACATGCTAGTCGTATTGGGAAACTGTATGAAGTGGAAAATTAAAGCACGAAGTGTAACGACAGGAAGATACAACATTAAAATGTCCCTTTTCACAAGGGTCCTTTAGAGTCTTGTGGCAATGCAGATATGCAGTGAGCTAACAGTCATGTCTGCACAACGCTTGCCACTCCTATGGTAACCCTCTCTGCGGGTTACCAGCAGCGTGTGTGCTGCAAAAGCAGAAAGAAGGTGATGTCAAGAATTAGTCAGCTGACTGCAGGCAATATTCTAGTTCTCACCGGAGAAGGAGGATGCTTTCTCAGTACCGCTGCAAAATCCAGTTCCTTGTACTCATTCCCAGGCTGGCTTTCCACATGTTGTTTAATTCTACTCTCCGTGCAGAAGTGGAAGTCAACTGGCTTTGTTACTTGACCGACAGCTCTCTTCACAGGTTGTCCTAAAGAAAAAGAGCACGTAAGGTCTGGAAGCCCTTTTTTTTGGGGGAGCGGGGGAAGTAGCATTTACTTCCTAATAACTTGAACCATTTTTGGAGACATCATCTATAACCTTTCAAAACATGACAAAAACCAAACAAACATGTTTCCAGACAGTTTAGATTAAAAAGCCTCCTAATACTTGTTACAAAATCTGGAATGTTTTTAGAGGTACTTGTACAGCTCTATGCAGCGCTCTCCAGCTGAGCCCAGTACCGCTTCAATTTGCAATTTAGCTAGAGCCCACCTGCTCCAGCAATAGCTGCTTTCAGAGACTCCTCATTCCTCTTCCGCAGCTCCATAACCTCCCGCTGCAACTGCTGCATCTTCTCCAGCTCCTGCTCCTCTGTACTCTTCAGCTTGCCAGAAACATTGGTCCTCCTGCAGAAGCATGTTAAAGACTGAGATACGCCTTCCTGGTTCAGTGGTTCACAGCATGCTGTTAGTGCAACGGAACACGCTTATCTCTGACTTCATTGCCGAAGCGTCATTCATTAGAAAAGTATACTCTTTAGAAAAGATCTGTTTGGATTTTGTTTGCTTGAGAAAGTTTGCAGCTAACTGCTGTCCTGCATGCACATTTACTGTATGGATGCTTCATCACCCATTAGCAAGAACAACTTCTTCCTCAAATTAAAAGCAGAAGCACAGGATCAGTTGGTGAAGTACATTTCACCCTAATATCATTGCCTTGATCTGATGTTTACTAAATGTGATACCATCACATGCTAAGTTGAAGCTGACAACAGTCTAGCCAGGGCTGTCACCTAAATCAACTGTGATTAGCAAAGACAAGTCACAAGAAAGCTACGTACTTTAAAATTGTTGGCTTGGAGGGCACGGTCAGTTTGTTTTTCCCTCTCCCCGGGGAGAGGTCAGGATTCTCCAGGGGCTCTCTCTTTGTGGATACTTCTGTCAGCTTCTCTCTGCTGCTAGAACTAAGGTAACAAGTTGTTATGGCAAACCACTCCAATTAACTGTGCTCTAAGTGAAAGATCACCTGCAATTCTCACCACCGTGCATAACATCCCAACACCTGGCGAGTTCTAAGGTATGCCAGACCGGCCTTACCTCACCACAGGCCCAGGTATAGATCCTCTAGTTTTCCCTGGTACTCTAAGGCTGTAGAAGGGAAGATGAATTACTGAGTTTTTGGAACTTAAGATTTTCTTGAGGAGGTAGGTGTACTGGAGTTCATCTAGGTACAGCAGTGTTTGAAAGATCAATTTCCTGACCTCAAGCTTATCACCATATGATATCTTAGTGGTTAAGCTAATTTGAGAAATATTTTAGCTGCGACTCTTTCACAGCTTATGACTGCCTGATGACTTCCTCATGGACAAGTTAAGCCAAATTTAAAGCTAGCTGACAGACACTGAGTATGGAATAAGGAGCTTAAGAAACCCAAGCTTATTTCATTCACATCTCCACCTCCAAATAGAACATTTCCTTCAGGTCTTACAGCCATTTCTTCTTGTTTATGAAACCAGTAACAGGAATCAGGTTTCAGTCACCTCCTCCTACCCTTCCTTTGAGAACCCTCTCAGACAAGTGGAAATCCTTTCCAAAGAAACAGTTGTATCCCCCTTTCCAGCCCCAAACAGAAGGGCTTTGATGACTTACATTCTCATTTTTTTCAGGGGTGGAACGTCTTCTGTATTAACCAAGGCATTAGCATTTCTCTCCGCTTTGATTCTAGTTGGCTGTTTGCATTGCTGTGTTTTTCTCTGCTTTGTAGCCTGTCTTCTACCCCCTCTAGAGTAGAAGGGAAAACAGAGGTTAGCTTTCCCACAGGTCTGAGAAGGCACACAATCTGTATAACACTTTTTATGTCAGTGCATCACCTAACTCCAACATGCCCCTTAGGCAAATTGTGTGTTTAACACAACAATCCAAATGCAGCATGAATTATTTAAGCTTAACAATACATAAACTTAATATTCCTTGGTATACATGAGCATAGAGCTTCTTGCATTCATATCAAGAACGAGTTCTGCCCAACGCAGACAGATATAAACAAAGAAACTTTATAAGCCACTTCAGTTTCAGATATCTTCACATTCCAGAAGCTCCTAGTTGCTACCGAGTCTCATTTGACAAGTATGTGAGACACTGCATTACATTTCCACCCCTAGAAATTGTCCCTCCAGCTTAGCAAGCAGATCAGCTGTCCCAATACATGATCTCTGCGATGGAGAACTCCAGACCCATAGGATGGCCCAAGAAAAGCTAGAACTACAGATCCTGAGAGCAACCTGCTTAGTTACACTGTCATCAATCTTTATGCAAACTGAATACAAGTATTTCACCTTTGAGAGGTTTCTGCAGGAGCAGCAGCTCTCCAGGTCTCCAGGGATCCAACAATATTCTGAGGAACCACATTGGTCTGCATGCCTTCTGCTTTTCCATCCTCTTCATCATGGCTTTCACCTGATAACAGTGACAAATGTCAGCTCATATATATACAAACACACAAAGAAATGCTAAAGTGAAACCACATGAGACCTTGCTAGACAACAATATATGAAGATGGTCCCACAAAAGCCAGATTGAGGCCTTATTCTTTTGCCAGTGAAAAGCAGGCAAATTTTTTTCTCTCCCCACCACAAACCATGCCAGCTTACTCATTGATACTCCTTGTGATGTGACAGAAGACAGAACAATATCAGACTTCGAAAAAGCAGCGCTGTTCTGTGAGACCTTTGCCAGATTTTCTGCAGGAGGAACATTCTCCAGATTGGCTTTTTGGTCTGTGAGGAAAGAGAGAATTTCACTACACATACTACATTAGTAATTTTTAACAATACCTCAGAATCTCTCATTATGATGTTAACAAAGTCATCTGTCAAAGATGACAATAAAAGTTTAAATACAAAAACAAAACAACCAAGCATGACAAATGGTGCCATTAACAACATGACTAATCCACTGGCACAGAAGTCAGGCCCAAAACAAGGATCACGCCAAGCCCTCATCCAAACAGAAAACAAATCAAGGGGTTAGAAGCAGCTTACCAAACCAGGAGTCTGGATTGTGTACGTCATCATCGCTCAGAGTCGCAAAGTTGATGCAAGGGTTTGGGACATCAAAGGAATAGCGAGATTCTGGGTGAGACATCTTCACCTTCACGCTGTCCCTGTGAGTCCTCCGCTTGCACTGCTACAGTCCTTTAGACAACAAGCATTGGTGACCTGTTACACCAAACCTCAATGCAGGGATCAGCTAAATCATTCTCCACCTCTCTTACTCCACAGTTTCTAGAGATAGATGCTGGGACAGCCTTTGGTACCTTTTCCTGTCTTGCAATTCACAGCCTTCAGGCAGAATGCCTCCTAATGGTTTTTTATTCTCCTACTGACCGGCAAAGGTAAGGGTATTTTACCACTGTTGTCATTTGCAGGTTCAAAGCTATTCAAAAAGATCAAGTTTTGAAGGTTTTCTTTGTACCTGTAGGTACTAGAATTGTTTTTTTTTAAAAAAAGGAAGTAAAGTACAAAGCTTTTCTACAGAGCAAGTGATTTGCCCTTCCCTCCCTCACCACGCACAGCAAATAAGAGTTCTTATCCTTATCAGGGCATAGACTTATGAAGCAAGAGCCTAATGACGAGGTTGACCCCAGAGCACTGCAAAGTGCAGCCTTTCTCCCTCTGAAGGTCTACAAACAAGAACTAATGACGCAAAGATGCTCTTCTATAGCATAAATTGTTTTCCTAAGCAGGAAGAGAGTTCTGTATTGTTACTGGGCAAAAAGTAGGAAGAAGAGCAGTGTAGGATCCTTGCTACATTCCACAGCACTACCCTGATGCTAGCCAGGCTGTAACCAAACCAAGCACTGGGACCATGTCAGGAACAGCCCCTGCAGTTAATTAGTGGAGCACTGACAGCAGGAGGAGTCCCTGTGTCAACAGGCAATATAAAACTCAATGGAACAAGAATAAAGCCAGCGACAAAGTTATAAACCCTTAAATCCTAACAAAATCTTTTTGCAAAGGTGTTTTCATGATGCCTTGCACAGCTGCAAGGCAAAGCCCATGAGGATATGTTATAAAACACTCCCTAAGGAAATCACCTGAACTTTGCTTTTATGACTCCAACCACCTCCAAAGCAGCATATTCTTAATCCAGAAAGCCTCAGACCTAAGCCATCTGTCTAGGCAGACCACACATAGTTCAACCCAGATATTGTGCTCCGTAAATAAGAAAATGTTCAAGAGTAAACCATCAGCCCTCCCTCACGAAGACAGCTGTACTGAGAAGCTTTCAGTTTCTCCGCACAGAATTGCAATAGTTAAGGGGAAAAACGTCAGTAGAGAAGCATTAGTTACATGACTGTGAAGATGTCAGGGTAGGACCCAAAGGAGGCAAACAGAAGAATCAGAGCCAAAACCAACTGTAACTGAGCTCAAGACATGGCTGGAATCAAATGCTTTCCTACCGCCCTTAATCAAGATAGAGTTTCTGTCAACACTATCCACTTTTTTAAAAATCAAATGCGTCATCTGCATTCTCCCCTCACCCTCCCCAGTCAGTCCACCAAGTCGGAGCTCCAGGAATCATGTTGCACAGCTACTTGTGTCCATCGTTACGCTGCTGCAGTTTCCAGCTTTTTACTGTGTAAAGTCCATATTCTTTCATAGTGTCAGCACCCTCATCACCAACCCAATCACCAACCCCTTCTCTCTCCCCCTCCCTCCATCCTGGACAGAAGCAAATAGTCATGAAAAGAGTGCATCAATGCCACAGTTTCATACTCCAAGTTTCTTGAAAGAGGCACTGGGGAGGTAAAAGTTATCGTGACTGAACTCCAGAGGGTCTGTTTCAGTCAGATGAACCGAGTCTGCTTTTCAAATCCCTATGTATCCTCCGAGTCCTGCACAGAACAGGATTTACTGTGAAGCAGGAGTTGACTGAAAAGCACCTCACTCCTCCACCCGTCAACTCAGCTTGGGACAGAGCTCCCGTCAGTTAGGAGCGTTTCAGCGATGCAGCACTTCGATGTACCCACTGCGATGCTTCCGCAATGGAAACAGGCTCAGCCAAGCACAGCCCGAAGCCTGCTGCCCACTCCCTTCAGGCATTTTTAAAAAACCCAATTGTGATTTTGATGGCAGAACCACTGTTATCTCAATCTTTTCTTTAAAGACAGGAGGCAAAATTCTTTCTCTCCACTGTGGCACTCTTCCACCAGAAGCGAGGTGCAGAAATTCCTTCTCATGAATAGGGACATTAGCTAATTAGCAGGCACTGTGTGCCTTTACCAGACAGTGGTTACAGGCACACTGTAATCCTACATATCTACAGCATGTATTTAAAGCATAACCCTGCTCTCCCCAACATCCATCACCTTCTGTGTCGACACTAGTGTGTGCACAGCTTCGCAGCGAGCCAGCCGGGGAACCCTCACCCCTGTTCTGCAGGATCAGCTTTCACCTGGTTTGCAAAGAGCTGCTCACAGCACCACCGGTGCAAGAAAGGAGGAGGATCCAGTCCCTCAATTTCAAAAATAGGCCAAATTCCTTTGATAAAAGTGACCACCTAACTAAAACCTTAATTCTCTTTCTAGGTCTTTCTAGGTCTTCTCCCCTCACTGACCTGAACGTGCTACACAGCTGTGGCCCTGTACGGTTTCTGTACGGAACAGCACAGCCGTATCCACAAAGAGAAATAGATGACGAGTTTCTTTGCACATCAGGTTTCTTTTGATTAACTACACTTTGGCACGTTCCAGAAGAGTGCCTTGGCCTGGTTTAGATTAGTTAGCTTTGAGAAAGGATTAAGCTAAATTGGAACGAGCATTCCTATCCCAGAATAAGACTGATCCAACAGCAAGCGCAATAGGTATTTCAGAATAACTTCACACCTCACTAATCCAAATTAGCTTTAAAATGCTGACACGATTCCGTCATAGATGTGCTCAGCATCTTTTTCTCAATGTAGTTGTTAATTTCTTGCCAAAAGCATTTAGGCCAGACAAGGCTAGAGAGGAATAACTCCAACAAGTATTGGCCTAGCTGCAGTATGTGAAACAGCACCAAGCACCTCGTAAGGGAGCACTTCACAATTACGACCTAACAAAAAAAGCTTCTTAATTTTAGAGCAGCAGCCCAGTACGGATTGATGATCATCAGGCAATACAATAACGGCACCCACTGCCTGGGACAAAGGACCCTCCCAGCTGTACGAGCCTTTGAGAGAGGAAGCAGAGTTCCAAGATGAGAAATTAGAGGTCAGAAGGAAAGAGAATGGAGGAGCTGGGGTTTGGGGGAGCAGCAAGGGACGAAGGGAAGGAGAGTGCAGAGAGGATCTGCTCTTTCTTGCTGTCTTGCAGTGTAATTAGATAAGCCGCTGATCAACTTGAGACAACACTTAACACAATACACCACTGAAGCTTTATAAGCTACAGGTGTTACTTACTCTAAATCCTACCAGGATGGGAAAGGGGAAAAAACAGTACCAGATACACAAAAGGGATACTCCAAGTTACATCAGCAGATAAGTCTGAAGCCAGTTGATCCACATGCCTCAAAATCCAAGATCGACAATCAGGCACAAGCAAGAGAAGCTTCCCCAAGGCTGAGGAAGCTGCATGGCAATGGGCAGCAGTAATTCCAGTACCTTCTGCTGGGCATTTGATACCGACTGCCATTTAAACACAGGATGCTGCACTAACCAGGCAACTTGCTTAATTCAGTCTGGCAGCTTCTTTATTCTCTTACAACCCAAAGCTTTCTCTCCCTTTCATAGGGACGATAATCCAGAGTTCCCAGATGTTTTTCACAGGCTAGTATGTAAATTGGACAATTACAAGGGGCTGAAAACTGCCTCTAGAGATAGAGTCCTGTCACCACAGCCTCTAGGAAGCTATCCCACCACAAGGCCATCACATGAACTCCTTCAGCACAATGCCAGCAACCACTAACAGAAGTCATCCTTGCTTTTCCCTGAGCAGGGTTAAGTGAGCACTTTTAACAAATTCTGGATCTACAGCTTCTCTTTCCTCTCTGGTGCTCCTCACTCAATGCCCAAGCATGCTTTTCCACAGCGTGGAATCAACACCGACCTCATCATCTCAGGTACAGATGAGAGGCAAAGCTGCTGCTCCATCACATAACACCCAAATTAGGAGAGATAAAGCCTTGAACTCTATGCAGGCATGAAATGAGAATGCAGGGAGCTCCGCAGGCCACCCCGACCTGCCGTCATTAGCCAAAGGAGGAGCAAGGTGCTGGAGCAACAGCTTTGCTTCCAGGCAGCTAATGGCAGCCCAGAGCCACCTCCCTTCCAACAGCCCAAAATAAACAGCCCTGACATCTCATGCTCCGTAAATATCCCGTAAGTTTTAGAAGACATGAAGATGGGACATTCTAAGAATAGCTGTTCAAGGAAAAGTAAATTATTTTTAGCCTGTATAACCTCAACTTATTACTAGATATGTTGAAGCTCCTCTAGTTTAAAAAAAGCACTGTATAAAAATAACTAGCTTCATACCTTTTCTGTTACTTAAGCCAGGTTTTGCCAGGGTATATTCCCTCCTTTTCCTAGGAAGCAGGATTTGGTTTGAGGAGAAGTAATGTAGTTTTTCTTAGCTCCAAAATGAAGCTGGTTTTGAGCAGCGGGTGCAAACGGACAGTTAACGACACAGCACAGCGGGCAGCCCGGGCCGGGCCGGGCAGCCATTAGCACAGCACAGCGCTCTAGGTTTGCAATTAGTGCTCGGGATTTAGGCCCACTCCCCATGGGCCCCGGGTGCGATCCTGCCCTCCGGTGACCGCTCCAGGCCACGGCAAAACCAGCCCCAGGTTAAGAGCCTGGACCCGCTTTCCGCCTCCCTTTCCCAGCGGTGTTGCGAGAGGCAGGGACCGCATTACCGATACCTGGGCTCGGAGCAGACCCAGGGAGCAGCCATAGCCCCCCCCACAGCCAGAGAGACACAACCGGATCCCAGGGGAAGGCCACGGCCTAGGCCACCGTTACCGGACGACGTCTGCCGGGGAAGGTAAGTAGAAGCCGAGAGCGTCCCTAAGACCAGAGGACCGCCCGATACCCGGTAACCCCCGCTCGCTCCCACTCACCTCAGCGCCGCGGCCGCCCCGCGCGCTGCCTCCGCCGCCACCGTTAACGGATTTCAAACAGAGCTCATCGGTCCGAACCGACCAATCAACGCCTAGGGCACGCCCTTGTTGCGTGCCAATTGGTCAGGCCACAAGGAGAGCAGGGGACCCGGATGAGCGCTGCCCGCAAAGCCTGACGGGAGGCGTAGTGCCCGCACGCACAGCGCGAAGCGCTCCAACGAGACGCGAACCACAACTCCCACAAGACACTGCGCGGGGAGAGCCCGGCCAATCAGGTGAGGTGGCGCTTTGAGTGTTGTTCGGAGGCGACCTATCAGCTGCCGGTAGGCGGGTCCCTCGGGCAGGCCCGGGCGGGGCTGCTTGGGGCCGGGACCCACAGCCCCCAGGGCCGGGAGCGACGGCAAGTAGGGCAGGCCGCGCCGCCCGGGCGGGAGCCCACCGGAGACGGGTACCACGGCTGTTCCTTACGTGGTCGGTGGCCTGTAAGGCTTGTGGCTTTGAGTAAGCACGTAGCGAGCCTCTGTCTCCCTCCCGCCTCGATCAAGCACAGGCAGCCTCCCTCCACACGGGGCGGCGGAGGCCAGAGCTCCGGGAGCACCGGGGCCGCCGTGGCGTGGGCTGCCCGCCGGCCTGGCGGCGCCGACAGGGGGCGTCAGAGCCCCGCC
>VWZL01001701.1:191-17651 GCA_013396915.1 Stercorarius parasiticus
CAGAGCCCTGGCACAGGCTGCCCAGAGAGGTGGTGGATTCTCCTGCTCTGGAGACATTCCAAACGCGCCTGGATGCGTTCCTGTGCCACCTGCTGTGGGTGACCCTGCTCTGGCAGGGGGTTGGACTGGATGGTCTCTGAAGGTCCCTTCCAACCCCAGCCATTCTGTGATTCTGGGTGCCCGACTGCCCTGCAGCACCCCAGCACGACGGGGAGGTGCTGCCGCCCTGCCGCTGCCCACCTGGCCCCTCCATGCCTTGTGTCTCGCCCTCAGACATGGGGCGCAGTTTGAAGGACACTAAGTGGTCAATTTTTTTTTTTTAAGCATGGAAATTATACATTGTTTGGGTTTGTTTTATAGCAGGCACTAGGACAGAAGATTTTTTTAACTTCACCTTCTCTTCATCTAAATGCAGATTGGAATGGCAGCAAGACTGAACAGCTTTTTGACAGGTGGGGGCAATCGCCTCTTGCTGCATGCAATTAAAAACTCATTAAAGCAGAGCTCATTTTCCTCATTATTTTAAGCACTTAAATAATCTTTACTGTTTAATATGACAAGACTGAGCAGACTGGGACAGATGCTTCCCTCTGGTCCTTCCTTTCAAACATCTACTTGTTCATTTTAATTTCGTAGCAAAGCTTCAGATGCCAGGAGCGGGACCTGCAGTCCCAGAACATCGTCCTTCGCTCCGCCGGACACCGAGCCCACCCACCACCAGGAGCTCAGCGTGAGGGTGCTGTGCTTGAGCCAGAGCTGCACAATACTCATGAGGGACAAGTGCTTTCAAGTGGCTGAAAACTGATTTCCCGAAGGCTTGAGGAAATTCTGTGCAGTGCCACGACCCCTCTCTGCTCTGCCCTCAGCGAGCACCATGGTACGAACAACTCTCCAACAAAGGAGAAGCCAGGGAGGCTTTTTTGTTTCCTCTTTCTCCTTAAATTAAAAATGGATGGAGAGAAGAAGCAAGGCTCTGCTTGGGCAGGAAGCCACGCTGCTATCGAGAGCTGCAAGATAAAGCTTTGTTTTAGCAAATACAGACCACTTCCCCGGGGATGTCCTTCCACTCACAGCTTTGACCAGAGCAACCAGATCTCCCTCACCATTGCGCAAGCAGCCCCGAAACACAAAGTCTGGTTTGCGAGGCTGAACTCTTGACATGCCCGCTTGCATTCATCAATGACCTGGATGAAGGGACAGAGTGCAATCTCAGCAAGTCTGCCAATGACAAAAGCTGGGACAGGTGGCTGACACACCAGAAGGCTGGGCCGCCATACAGAGAGACCTGGACAGGTTGGAGATTTCAGCAGAGAGGAACCTTATGAAATTCAACAAGGGCAAATGCAGGGTGCTGCACCTGGGGAGGAATAACCCCCTGCACCAGGACAGGCTGGGGCTGACCTGCTGGAGAGCAGCTCTGTGGAAAGAGACCTGGGAGTCTTGGGGGACAACAGGATGACCATGAGCCAGCAGTGGGACCTTGTGGCCAAGAAGGCCAGTGGCATCCTGGGGGGCATCAAGAAGAGCGTGGGCAGCAGGTGGAGGGAGGTCATCCTCCCCCTCTGCTCTGCCCTGGGGAGGCCACATCTGGAGCGCTGTGTCCAGTTCTGGGCTCCCCGGTTCAAGAAGGACAAGGAACTGCTGGAGAGGGGACAGCAAAGGGCTACCAAGATGATGCGGGGACTGGAACACCTCTCTGNGGCGCCTGGGTGTGTTCCTGTGCCACCTGCTGTGGGTGCCCCTGCTCTGGCAGGGGGTTGGACTGGATGATCTCCAGAGGGCCCTTCCAACCCTAGGATTCTGTGATTCGCACCTTAAAGCTCCTGGCAGTGCAGTGAGGATGCTGTGACTGTATGCTCCCCCCGCCGAGGCGTCAACCTGGTCTTTGTCTCCCATGACCCTGCCCAAGCCATAACCACCTGTGACGGTCATCATAGGTGCATCTGGTCATGATGGCTACCCCCGGCTCAAAGGTAGTTTCGGGGAGACAGATAACACAATAGCCAAGGGCTGATGTGAGCAATGTGGGTACTGTGGTCAACATGCAAATACAACTATAGGTCAGTCGTCTCACTCCCCTCAAATAGTCAACAGTCCAACAGTCCTGTGAGCTGTCCTGCTCAGCAGGGGCTGCACACCAGGATATCCCCTTGAGCAGGGACGCAGCTCAAGGTTACTCCTCGAGATTGAGAGATTCCTTGCTGCAACAGATCCTCGGTAAGTGAGAAATAGCACGCTAAACTTGTAAGTCTTAGCTAAGTAATATAAAGGATTGATAGTGCATATATAATCCTTTAGACATAAACCATTGACCAAGCCTGGGACTAGGATTGGATCCAGCCGCACCCAGACTCCTCTCTGAGGAGGAGTTTAGAAGCCAGGGGGTCCTTCCTGGGCCTTGACTCAATGGGAGGGTCTCCCTGACAGCTCGCTCTGACCCTGGCCTCTGTGCACCAGGTGTGCCTTGCCGTCAATCCTTGTTAAACCACTGTCACATTTACTACGAAACTTTGTTAAATCCCTGTTCTCTATCAATAAACATATCGCTGCTTCTCTCTAGGAGTGAAGTGCATCGTTCCACCCATGACGGATGCATGGGTACAGCCACAATTAAAGGCGCTCGTGTGCCCAGCTGCTCCGTGGTCTGTCTGCACCGACCAAAGGTTTCGGGTTTCTGCGCACTGACCTGGCCCTGCACTAAGGGGACCCTGCAGCACACTCCACTCCAGCAGGTCTGAATGAGTCCTTTAGCACTGACTGACTTTTCTCTTCAAAACCCTTTTGCCCCTTCGGCTTCAGAAGGGCTATGAATGGCAAAATGCTGCATGTCAACACAAGTGTCTGGCTTCTAAAACAAGATAGCAAAAAGATGAGTTGCACATTCTAGATCTTAAATATAACAAACAACTTCAGACAACTGTGACGGTGACATTATAGCATTAAAACAGGCTAAGGCAATAAATAAAATTGATGCGTATTTAATAACCACATGAGTGACTCTTCCTTGGCTTGGGTTTTACACAAGGGTAATCAAGGCTAATTTCCATTGGCTTAAATAAGAGAATAGGGTCCCACAGAGTTACACGGCTGTAAGATACTCATGTAAATGAGAACAAGTATTAAGCCCTGCAAGAATCTAAATCTCTATCCACTCCACCCCACAAGCCTCTCCAGAGCAACAGGGGATTAGCTACATTCATTTTAAATGAACGTCATTTATCTCAAGCATTTAACCAGGAAATCCCGCTGAGATGAGCCTAATTTTCTGGCAGACGTTTTGCAGCATCTTGTAATATTTTTTTGTTTATTTGCTCTGAGCAGGACCTGGTCCTTGCCTTTTCAACCCAACACACTGGGGTTTTGAAAAAAAAAACAACCAAAAAAAAAAAAAGCTGAGCCCTATCCACACACCAAACAGATTCTTCAATACACTTAATTCTCAAAGTGATGCAAGAAATTACTTTTAATGAAAAATATCAAGTCTTTTCGGGAAAATTCCCAGGTCAGAAACGCTGTGTGAACACCACAACTGCTTGGGTTGGACTAAAGGCCAGTTACACACTGGCAGGAGTTTCTGTCCAAGTGGAGAAATGAAAAGGAATACCGACAGCAATAAGGAATGACTTGAACCCACCTCAATCCTGCCTGTCTTCCTTTGTGTCTGAACTTAACTCCCAATTTCTTGTACTATTGTATCAAGCATCACTTTGAATGCTGTGGGATTGTATCTATGTGATGACTCTGTTTACATACGCTTTGCCTACGCAACCGCAAACCCCCAGGCATTGGGGGGTACGATGCAGCCCCTCTTCTGCTGTCCTCCTTTGCTGAGAAGGAGATTGCTGTTCACCTTTTAGTCCAGAGCAGTCAAACATCGCAGGGACAGAGAGCCCAGCTCTTTGCTTCATCCTGCAGGCACACAGGCAGAAGCAACAAAGCACCTTGAAGCCTTCTTTACTCCTGTTTGCTCAACAACGTGGCTTAGATGCCTCTGAAGTCACTGCAGCGTCTATCCACACCAGTGGTGCTGCTGTAAGGGAAGGCTGATCTCATGGGTAGGGAGTTGGACAAGGCCTTTGCCAGCCAGGATTAAAGATGATCAGATGAGAACAAGCTGGCTTCAGAGCGCCAAGCTGAACGTAAAGGAGAGTAACCCGCTCCTTTAGTTAGGTGACAGCATGGGGTAAGGGTCCGAGTGCAGGCACAGCAGCAACACAGAGTCACAGGGGTTGGAAGGGACTTTTTAGAGACCATCTAGTCCAAGCCCCTGCCAGAGCAGGGGCACCCACAGCAGGTGGCACAGGAACGCATCCAGGCAGGTTTGGAATCTCTCCAGAGAAGGAGACTCCACCACCTCTCTGGGCAGCCTGTGCCAGGGCTCTGCCACCCTCACAGGAAAGAAGTTTTTCCTCATGTTGAGACGGGATTTCCCGTGTTCCAGTTTGTGCTCGTTGTCCCTTGTCCTGTCCCCGGGCACCACTGAGAAGAGCCTGGCCCCATCCTCTTGCCCCCCGCCCTTTGGATATTGCTGAGCATCGATGAGATCCCTCTCAGTCTGCTCCTCTCCAGCCTGAACAGCCCCAGGGCTCTCAGCCTTTCCTCAGCACAGAGATGCTCCAACCGCTCAGCATCTTCACAGCCCTCTGTTGGACCCTCTCCTTCAGTTCTCTGTTCTTCTTGAACTGGGGAGCCCATAACTGGACACAATAAACACGATGGTCTCCAGCAGCACGGGGGGCACCCCACCCCACCAGCAACCACTCCACGCTTCAGAGGACAGCCAAGTAAGGAAGCCATCCGTAAGGTGACATCCCCTCTGCCAGCCACTCCTGTCAGTACTTGGCCGGACTCTCTCGCTACCCCACAGCAACCCAACTCGTTGTCCACCAGCCACTGCAGAACACACCGCTTCTTCCTTCTGGCCAAGAAAAGGGAAAAAATTGGTTCCACGCTTGAGGTGAGAAGCCATGTAATCCCCTCACATTTGTAAGTCACAGAGAGAGTGCAGCAAGAGGAGAAAGGCATTGCACCTCCCCACCGAGCCAAATCTCCCACACCTCCGAAACGCTGCTGTTCAGCAGGAACTGGCAGATAAGACTATGCAAAACAAATAAGGCCACTGACTGGGTAATACTGTACGTAGTGTGAGCTACCTGCCCTCTGCAGAGCACCAAGTGCCCACCTTTTGGAACATTCCGCTTACTCCAAAGAGGCGAGGAAGAAGAGGCAACTGTGTTGAAAAACCCCTCGCTCTCACATAAAGACATCCCATGTAACAGTCTGTGAGCAAGACCTTTCATCCAACTTTGGGCCTATTTAAACACAACGTAATGTCAAGCAAGTGCACTGCTCCAGAGAAGCCATCACAAAAATTTGTGACTTTTAAAAGGGATGGAAGTGCCATTTAAACCCCCAAAATTGTGTCAGCATAGATTTGCACTCTGTTTCAGACACTGATAACATCAGTTGAGCTCCAACTGTGAATGGCCGCTACCAGCACCGCTGCTCACAACAGCGTGCTTCATACTTCAAGGACATGAACTCTGCTTTCCTGTCTTCAAAATTAAGATAACAGGACAGAACAGCTCTATTTAAAAGCTCAATTAAATGGAAAAAAATGGAGACTATCTCGGAGCCTGCTGGTGAACAAGGTGGAGCAGCACCCTGACAACTCATTTCTGCTGCCTTTCAGCTGAAAAGGAATTAGTGTGTTTTCTTGTACTCAGCCTCTCGCTTCTGCCTTGTGGGGCTTAGCTGCTGTCAGACTTGCTGTATGGTTTTCAGAGCTTTGGAAAATTGTCCTCCCTCCACTAGACTGGAAATGAAGAACAAACTGTAGAAGACGTTTTTTGGACTTTGACTATACAGATCGCAATCTGTATTTGTGAAGTTGCGAGAACTGAATCTGAGGTCGTGAAACATGGCACTGAGGTTTTCAATGAGAGCTGTAACCAGGGAAGGAAGGACTTTCCCATCGCTCCCAGCCTAAGCCAGCAACAAGCAGACACAAGGGAGAGCAACACTGCATCCTTTGGAAAGGCTTAAGCTTGAGTTTCCCTGTGCCCTCGCGTACTGCTCTTGGGACTGGAAAGACAAGATACCTTCCACATGCCAACTACAGACCACTTCTGTGGCCATAGTATAGGCACAATGCTAAACCATTCACAGAAGCAGAAACTCTGGCATAAGACGTTCTGGCCCTTAACTTGAAGACACCATGATCTGTCAAGGATCAGCACCGTAGTAGACAATTCTGTCCCCAGCACTTAACAGAACTTCACTTACCTGTTGGAATATTTCTGAACAACTGACATCTAGATCAAAGCATCCCACTTGCAAATTTAATTAAGTAACATTAAGCAGCATACACCTTTTTATTAAAAAAAAAAAAAAACAAACAAACCAAACTGCAAACTTACACTTATATCAGTCCACGAAAAGACCCAAAGCCCACCCAAAAAGCATGAGGCCATCAGGCACCAGGAGCACCCCCCTGCCTTCCTTGCCTTGCAACCCCTTTGAACCCTTTGCAGCAGCTGGCAGGTACAGGAGCGATGCTGAAGTCCCAGCCACACTACTGGCCTATGTGGTTTTTGAGAACATCATGCAGCCCCTCTCTGCCTCAGGTACTTTTGCAAGCATGGCAAAGTGCTCAATACACATCCATTCCTTGGAGAATGTCCTCACTGGTTGAGTCCCGACGAGCACTTTGAAGTACTCAGAGTGCAAAGATGACATTTTCAACTGAAGCAGTGCGGGCAGGAGCCCACCCCAACTGGAAGAGTCAGGAGTACATCTAAGACCATCCTGGGACTACCTCTACAACCACCTCTTCTTGCCTATTTCCCTGGCAGTCTGAGGCATGATTTTCCCTGGGAGAGCTGAGCTCCACACTGCTGGGAAACCATGGCTGAATCCTTCCCCAGGCAAAGGGAACGGCAGCCCTCTACCTTGGAAGAGACAGATGTTCACCCTGGAGAGCGCTCAGAAACATTGATTAACTGACACCTGATTCATTTTACTAATTAAAGCCGCTACACATGACAGAGCAGTGTAAGTGGCACGTACACTGACAGCCTCATACTCCATGCTGTCGTGCACGCTCATCTCTGCCTCCTTGCGTGCTGGAGAAAAGGATCTGGTACTACCAGGCTGCAGTAAGAGTCAGGAGATACAAGGTGGGAAGGGTCCCATAGGAGCACTCCTCCTGCTAGGTTTTACCCGAGGAATATAAAACAGTCTGATACACATTGTAAAACTGAGGCTTTTTCCCCAAACCGTACTCAAAATCTGATTTTCTATTAAGTTATCAACTTCAGCAGCACATTCAGAGAGAGAGACCTCTCAATACTGATAGTATCAAAACCTTTGGGTTTTGTTTCATAAGGAAATTGCAGCAAACTCCAGTTTTTTTCTTCAAAGCAGCAGTAAATAAAGGTTAAAAAAAAAAGGAAAGAGAAAAGGAAGAGGAAAGAGAAAAGAGAAAGAAAGTTCAGAAGTAATAGAGCTGCAAAAATACAGACCTGAGGTAAATGTGCTGGTCTGCAGGTGAGATGCTGGATGAAAATGCTGATACTGGTTCTTTACAGAACACTTTGTAATGTGCCTTTTTTTACATTCTCTATACACTAAATTGATTAATCCCAAGATAAAGCACCTCCTGCCCTGCTGTAACTCACATGCTCCTATTCGGAGCTCTTCCACTCCCCAAGGGTAATATTTTCCCCGTTTTGCACAGCTTGACAAATACCACATCAGTAAGCCAGACATCATCACTCTTTCCCCCGGCAGAATTCAAGGCCAGGATGGGAAGAATAATACCACAAACTATCAGCTTCTCCTAGAATATTTTGTTTAAAATGTTGGTTAACATAAAAGAAGGAATATCTATTTATCAGTCTCTGCTTTCATGAGAAATACAAAAAGAGACCAGAGGGTTATGATTCCGTTGAGCAGAAACTGATGCTGGCTGGTACAAAGCTTGTCGTGCGTAACATCGAACACTACTCCAAATGCACACATAAAATATTAGAAACCTGGCTGCCTAACTTTAAAAGCAAGAGATAAGTTCCTTATGAATCACTGAAATCTCTGGAAGAATTGCATTTACTTGTGTAAGCTTCAGAGTGGGAGGGGACAGGAAATGGGAAGGAAAAAAGTAAAATACTGATGAAAAAAAATAAAATAGCTCCATGCAGCTCACCTTGACCTCAACGAAGTCTGGTTTACCGAGGGCTATCAGGTCAGCATAGGCTTTGAGTTCATCCACGTTCCAAGCTTTCACCAGTGTCAGCCTATAAACAGTGCGCTGTTGCTGGAATAAAGGAAAATTTACATTAGCAACACATTCTGACACAGGGAGGATGTTCCAGCCTTCCACGTAGCTTCAAACAGGAAAAAAAAAATAATAAAAAAAATCACTAATTTATTCCAAGAACCCAGGGGCTAAAACAAACCAGACCCAAACCTGGAGCCACCTCACATGTTTCAAGAAAGCTACTTGCAGCATCCGTGAGCTGAGCTACCTTTGGCCGTACGAAGACTTATCTTCCCTATCCCAGGCACTTTGTCTTTACAGGAGCTTTAATTTAATGGGAAAATAAGCAGGAAGTTTATCTCTCTTTGATTTGCTTCCCCAGGCATAAAATCTCACTGTTAGTTGCTATACAGATATTTTATTTTCTCCAGCTGGATCATCTGGCATTGGTGACTCTTGGACAGGAGGAAGAAGAACAGACAGACCATGGCCTGCCCCTGTCTGCAAACTCTTCCAGCACATGAGGCACAATATCGCGGAGAGAAGGCTCTCCTGCCATCAGTTACGCAGAACATTTTATTGGAAGCAAAAAGTGACAGTTAAAATCACAACCGGGAAACGGTGAAAATACCCTGCTTATGACCTACCCTTATAAAAAGCGCGGTGCAAACCATTAGGAACAAATGCGGTGGCTGCTGCGCTAAGGACTCCAGGAGCAGCATCCTCCCCTTGGTACCCTCCACAGCAGGGCAGCCCATTTTTGCCCGGCAGCGTCCCCACACAGACCCATCCTCTTCATCCCACAGCTCCCCGCCACACCGCTGCCTCTCCTGGATGCCCAGACCTAAGGCGTTCCTGTGCCCAGAGGCAGACAGCACTCGAGGACATCTTTCCCTGGAGTTATTCTGATTTTCCCTCCAAGGGCTGCTCACCAAAGAAGTTACTGGAGACAAAAGGACTTCTACTGTCAATATAAGCACTTGGCGATGGAACAAGTCCAGTCTCACCGCTCACATCTGGTCGCTTCCATCTTTCCCCTCTCCTTCCCTTTATCTTCCCCTAACATTTTATTTCTCTTATCTCTGGAATTTATTTATTTATAGAGCAATCTTCCAGCAAAATTGTTTCTTGAATTAACGCCTCTCCCTTCCTTGGCATGCTGTAGACTGTGAAATGTGACAAAAGCAACAGTTTAGCCAGAGCAAAGGAGCACAGTAACAAATCCATGGCAACCCCAGACTCCCCAGCAGTGGCCAGGCTTATACCATGGCTGGGACTTTGCAGAGCAGCAAAGGGCTGGGATCAAGTTCTCCTGCCCCGGAACGTCCAGGCTTAGACTCAGGATGAGTTAAGAGATTCTCCCTCCCCCATAACGTGCCCGTAGCCCAAGGTTACCACGTGTGGGAAGCATGCACAGTACTCCATTTATTACATTTTTCAACACAGAACGATAAGCTAATAAGGAGATCTGCTACCGAATTGAGCTTTCCATCACTGAACCTCAGACCGTTTCCCACTGCGATACCTCCCACAGCACCCACTGGGCAGGGGCAAAGCAGGGACAGATCCCAGCACCCCAAGTCCCAGCCCAAGGCTATTAAAAAGTTCGTGCTCTTACCCTTCCGCAGATAAAACCGACATGTCCCAGTACCAATCCCCCATCTAGCCACGGTTTACTTCTTCAGAGCCTCTGATCTACATGCCACATAAGTGAATTCTGTCCGCAGTATAAAAATCAAAACATCACTTACCTAAACCAACACACTTATGTTTTCCACAAGAGAAAAAAAAATAAAATATTTTCTACACTGGTTTGCAGTGGAAGCATTCCAAATTATTTACTAACAAATAACTGAAGGACAAACAAACACAAACCAGGAATATCTTCCACCTCCAGCTAAAGTCCCAACAGAGCAGGCAGCAGGTCTTTGTGTACCTACGTACATACGTATGTCCAATGGTGGGGCCCCCAACATCAGAAGGGCACGGAGCTGTTGGAGCGGGGCCAGAGGAGGCCCCGGAGATGCTGGGAGGTCTGGAGCCCTTCTGCTGTGGGGACAGGCTGAGATATGGGGGGGTTCAGCCTGGAGAAGAGAAGGCTCCGGGGAGACCTTCCAGCCCCTTCCAGTCCCTCAAGGGGCTCCAGGAAAGCTGGGGAGGGACTCTGGATCAGGGAGGGGAGCCATGGGACAAGGGGGAATGGTTTTAAACTGAAAGAGGGGAGATTTAGATGAGATCTGAGGAAGAAATTCTTGGCTGTGAGGGCGGTGAGCCCCTGGCCCAGGTTGCCCAGAGAAGCTGTGGCTGCCCCATCCCTGGAGGGGTTCAAGGCCAGGTTGGACGGGGCTTGGAGCCACCTGGTCTGGTGGGAGGTGTCCCTGGCCCGGGCAGGGGGTGGCACTGGGTGGGCTTGAAGGTCCCTTCCAACCCAAACCATTTTATGGTTCTAAGAACTAAACCCAATGGAGGCAGAAGTGCCCCAATGCCCTTGCTGCCTGGCGTCTTGGGAACCTACAGCACCAGGTAAACCTGCAAAATTCTCCAGGAGATAAACACAAGGGAGGATTTGATACCTACAAGGAATCAGTGTGTTAAGAAAGTAAGGTAGAGGCGGAGGTTCTTTTAAAAAAAGTCTGCGAAGAGAACTTCAAAGAATTATTAAGAGAATGATTATTGAAGGCCAAATATTACAAGAATTCAAATATCTGGCCTTTACACATAGCTTAGAAGCACATACTTAAGTACAACAGGCTACAGCTTCTACAATTTGAATGTACTGGCCAAAGAAAGGTTCAGGCCAAGAGACAACAGGCAAGTATGAAGTCAACAGCTAATTATGAGAGAAAAACAATGGAGGTACTAATATAAAAAATAAACACATCATTTGCCATGTAACAGGGAAAGAAGAAACCAGAGGGGAAAATATCTAACAAGACGAAAAACTCAGATACGCGCACGCCTGTCAATCATCTGCAGTGATTAGATACCCAATTAATCAAGAAATGTCTCCCCAAAGGTCAGCTCACAGTGGTAAACAAATGCAGGCAGCTTCAAGGCAACAGTAAATAAAAATGATATTTTTAATACCAACCCCTACCGAAGGCTGCTGGTCCAGACCCGGTCCTCAGACTGGGAGGTCAGGTCCCCAGTGCACTCATTGGAGTGGGGAAGCCACCATGAAGTGAAGCCTTTACGGGTGTCTCTTTTTGGCAGGATGGCCTTGTGCTAAAATTAAGAGCAGATTCCTGGTTGTCGCTGTTGCGCTTCGGAAGCGTGGCTTGGCAACGTGCACGCAGCAAGCAGGACAGTGCAGCCTCTTAAATCCAGCACCAGCAGCATCCCCGCTGCCGGCGGGAGAGTCTGCAGCAGCGGAGAAAAAAAAAAAAAGGGGAAAAAAAAGAAAACCCCTCAAGCTTAGTAACACGGAGACGTAAAACACAGGGAACCCATTTGTGGGTGGTGGGATGAAAGTCCTTGGAAATCCACTTGGTCTTCAGACAGCAGATACGCACTATTTAGGGAGTCTGAACATGGCATACAGATAAGAGACTGGACCAGGCAGAAACTGGTCTCAAGTGCTGGACTTAAGGGAAAAAAAATAACATCAATATGTATGGAAAGCTCCTATAGACTAATTAGAAGTATTTATACCTAGCCCAAGTATGAAGTGGACCAACTAGAGCTTTGCACGTCACCTCTGCTGAGCAGTGGGGGCAAGAGCTTTAGGTAACTGAAGTGCTGGCAGTTCAGGAGGGCACCTACTACCCTGGGGAATACATGTGACAAGTGTCACTGATGGTACTGCCACATTGCTTGGAGCAAGCTTAGAAAATGCCACCAATTGTTCTCTCAAAGTTCATTTACTTTATGAGATCTCCAAAAGGGTAGAAACCATTTTCTAGGGGCTGGGAAGGACCAAAGGATCGCTCACAGCAATAAAA
Organism: Stercorarius parasiticus; assembly: GCA_013396915.1. Lineage (NCBI taxonomy): Eukaryota > Metazoa > Chordata > Aves > Charadriiformes > Stercorariidae > Stercorarius > Stercorarius parasiticus. The sequence continues at coordinate 12,390 of VWZL01001701.1, forward strand.
AATGAACAGCAAGTCAACTCTGATCAGAAAGGGAGGTGACTCAGGCAGTGCCATGCTGTGATTTCAGAGGACCACTCTGTTTTGGGGGGGGCCACACTGGTTCCTGCCTCCATCCCTGCTGGCAGAGTAATGTGCCAAACATCTACACCCCAGAGGAGACCACACTGGAGGGGACCACCTGCAGCTCATGTTTCTTGCCAAAATCTAGTGGAAGCAATACATTTTTAAAAAATCCAAGTCTATTCTATTAAAAAGGGATGAAATCAGGCTGCAAAGATTAACACACGTGGTTATTAAAGAGGAAACAAGTACACACTTGGTTCTTATTCGCCAATCCTCAGCCCTACACTTACGGCCATCACTGCCACTTCTCTCCCCGGGACGGCTCTCCAGGAGGCAGCACGGAGGAAGGTTTCTTGCTTGTCCTTACACATGTGGCTCAGTCCTCTGCTGACACAGAGGAAAGGGGTTCCCAGACATGGGGCTGACCCTACAGAGCCCTGCTTCTGCCTGGGATCACAGGGACAGCCTCCAGCACTTGTCAACTTCTCTTACACACGTCTGGTTGTTCCCCAAATGGCCCCTGCAGCTACCAGAGCAGATGGGGCAGGTACAGGGAAGGCCACAAAATACTGGCAGCAACTGGAAGAGCTGCCCTGCTTCCCAGTAGCTGCCACCCGTACAAAGGGAGCTTGTGACGTGAAAGCTGGTGTGAAGGCACACAGCCACCAACAGCTGCTTCTGGCTCGCAGCAGGGGGACACACTCTCAGGTAGACGTGACCGAAACCCAAGAGGACCAGCAAGAATTTTGCAAAAATACAAACATTTCCTATGTTGGCAGAGGACATCCATGTACAGTGACGACCATCAAGCAGTCTGCCAGCCTCCCCTCTGATGCCTGAAGTCCAGTCACTTGTCACCTTGCAAGCCAGGGTGAGAGGGGACACCCTCTGCCCAGCATCGCTGCGCCTGCGAGTGCTGGGACCAGCTCACTTCTTCCCTCTATTATCTAAAAAATAGTTTTTAGGGGCTAATCCCCAATTGCTGTCCGTGCTTTGTTCTCGTAACTCTTATCAATCCGTTCTCTCTCCCACTTTGGAACTGGGCTGAGACATGCAAACACTTTTTCTGCAAAAAAATTATTTATTCATTTTGCACTCATTTTTCAGAGGGAGCAAACATAAAATGCCACCAAAAAATGGTTGGAAGCTCAGGCTGAACCCAGGAGGAATGCCGGCAGAGCTGAGCAAAGGCAATACTGCAAGACCAGTTCTGTGGAGAGGATGAAACCTTATCATTTTATTTTTACCGCAACATTTTCTAACGTACATTAAGTACAACGCTTCAGCAAGTATTTCTTCTCACAGCAATGAAGCTCTGCAGGAAAGGAGGGGTTTTCCCCAGTTTAAATCTCGTTTTTAAATACTCTCTAATATACATCCTAGATCATTTTAGAAGTCTAACTTTAAAGTTCAAGTACTTCATAAAACCAAAACTGCTACAAGCATATTAAAAGGGCTTTTCCCCCCACAGGGCAGCACTAACTGACAAGCACTAACCGCAGCCCGTGTGTATTATCCATCACTTCAATAACTGGACTATCACAAAAACTGTATTAACTAATCGCGACCAGTGGTGAAAGAAACAGGTAAAAGAGACCAAAACACTACCAAAGGGATCCAGAGAAAAGGTAGAAATAGCAGAAATTAATATTGGGACTGAAGAAACCTCTTTCCAGAGGGCAACAACTCTCAAGCGTTGTCTGAGCAGAGAGAAAAGTCACTTTTTTGAAGTGGTAGAAGGGACAGATCAAAATGACTAAGGGCCTAACACCGCAAAATGTTGTATACAAGTAATCCTTACAGACTGCCAGCAGTACAAATACACAATCCTGTTTTATTAATGTATTATTTGTATTTGGTTGTACAATAGGGCCCCAGGAGATCCTCTTATAAGCACTGAAAAACAAGAAATAAGAGCTTGAGCCCTGAGAATTTAATGATCTAAACCATCAGGATATAAAACCAGACTGCAACGCTTTACGCCCTGTGTTTCCAGGAAAAGCAACCATTATTTCACTTCAGACAGCCATCAGAATAACATTAGCAGAAAAGAAAAAGTTAACACGATAACGAGCCTTTCGAAAGGGTGAAAGTTGAGGATGCGGAACCGCATTTATTTCACGCCCAAAAGCTCTTTACGCAGATGATCTGCCTCCCAGGAAGGGGCAGCTCCAGGGCCTGGCAGGACCACGAATACCCATTGGGTGGCAAAGGAAAAGAAGAGATGGAAAAGAAAACAAGAGAATATGCCCTTGTAAATAAATACCATAAATACCTGGTGGGGGGAATAAAGCAGACGGAGCCAGACTCTCCCCAGCAATGCCCAGGGAAAGGACAATGGGCACAGGCTGAAGCACAGAAAATTGCATTTTTAAGTGAAATTTCTACAAGGAGGGTGACTGGATGCCAGAAGGGGTTTCCAGAGAGGTTGAGGAGTCTCCATGATTGGAGACATTCATACCCAACCCACCGAGCTGGTCCTGCTTTGAGCAGAAGGGTTGGTCGAGGCGGTGCCAGAGGTGCCATCCCACCTCAACAGCTCCTGTCCTGCCCATCCAGGAGTCGGAGATTTTTCTCAGGTGCCTTTCAGAAGGAGAACCAAGGGCAGCATGCAGAGTGGCTCCACGAGGATGGATGACAAGCAACTGCTTTTAGAGAAGATTCCATTAGATTGGGCGAGCACCGCCACAAAGCAACAATGTGGGAGGGAACCAGGCAGTGCAGGCCGCAGCCTCATTACAGCTGGCGCAGGACCCCTATCGCCCGTCAGGTCATCAGCAAGGGAGATGAAATAACCAGCAATTATGGACCTTACTGAAGAATGCTGAAGCAAATCTAGTCAAGGCTGGGGAAGTCAGGTGTGGGGGTGCAGCCCCCTCTCCTTCAGGCCTTCATTTCCTCCCCACCTGGGCCACATGATACAAAGGAACCAGAGCATCATATAATGGTCCAACATGAAAGAAAGCAAAGGTGGAGAGCAACGGACCACCACACTATGGCAACCCCTTAGCGTGCCTGGCTCCTCTGACTCCTACCATTTGAAAATACTAACTACAATCGATCACTCCTGACAATATATGGATTCTGGCCAGAGAGGGGGGATACCAGGACCCCAAGGTTTAGCAAATTCTGGTGATACCAGAATATCCCATTGTCTGAGCTAGACTCTAAACTCAGGAAAAGGGAAGTTTTTAACTATAGGCTTGTCTCTCTTTCAGTGACCTCTCCACCTTTATTGCCCTCAGCACAAGAAGGACACGGAGCTGTTGGAGCNTCTCGTTTTTAAATACTCTCTAATATACATCCTAGATCATTTTAGAAGTCTAACTTTAAAGTTCAAGTACTTCATAAAACCAAAACTGCTACAAGCATATTAAAAGGGCTTTTCCCCCCACAGGGCAGCACTAACTGACAAGCACTAACCGCAGCCCGTGTGTATTATCCATCACTTCAATAACTGGACTATCACAAAAACTGTATTAACTAATCGCGACCAGTGGTGAAAGAAACAGGTAAAAGAGACCAAAACACTACCAAAGGGATCCAGAGAAAAGGTAGAAATAGCAGAAATTAATATTGGGACTGAAGAAACCTCTTTCCAGAGGGCAACAACTCTCAAGCGTTGTCTGAGCAGAGAGAAAAGTCACTTTTTTAAAGTGGTAGAAGGGACAGATCAAAATGACTAAGGGCCTAACACCGCAAAATGTTGTATACAAGTAATCCTTACAGACTGCCAGCAGTACAAATACACAATCCTGTTTTATTAATGTATTATTTGTATTTGGTTGTACAATAGGGCCCCAGGAGATCCTCTTATAAGCACTGAAAAACAAGAAATAAGAGCTTGAGCCCTGAGAATTTAATGATCTAAACCATCAGGATATAAAACCAGACTGCAACGCTTTACGCCCTGTGTTTCCAGGAAAAGCAACCATTATTTCACTTCAGACAGCCATCAGAATAACATTAGCAGAAAAGAAAAAGTTAACACGATAACGAGCCTTTCGAAAGGGTGAAAGTTGAGGATGCGGAACCGCATTTATTTCACGCCCAAAAGCTCTTTACGCAGATGATCTGCCTCCCAGGAAGGGGCAGCTCCAGGGCCTGGCAGGACCACGAATACCCATTGGGTGGCAAAGGAAAAGAAGAGATGGAAAAGAAAACAAGAGAATATGCCCTTGTAAATAAATACCATAAATACCTGGTGGGGGGAATAAAGCAGACGGAGCCAGACTCTCCCCAGCAATGCCCAGGGAAAGGACAATGGGCACAGGCTGAAGCACAGAAAATTGCATTTTTAAGTGAAATTTCTACAAGGAGGGTGACTGGATGCCAGAAGGGGTTTCCAGAGAGGTTGAGGAGTCTCCATGATTGGAGACATTCATACCCAACCCACCGAGCTGGTCCTGCTTTGAGCAGAAGGGTTGGTCGAGGCGGTGCCAGAGGTGCCATCCCACCTCAACAGCTCCTGTCCTGCCCATCCAGGAGTCGGAGATTTTTCTCAGGTGCCTTTCAGAAGGAGAACCAAGGGCAGCATGCAGAGTGGCTCCACGAGGATGGATGACAAGCAACTGCTTTTAGAGAAGATTCCATTAGATTGGGCGAGCACCGCCACAAAGCAACAATGTGGGAGGGAACCAGGCAGTGCAGGCCACAGCCTCATTACAGCTGGCGCAGGACCCCTATCGCCCGTCAGGTCATCAGCAAGGGAGATGAAATAACCAGCAATTATGGACCTTACTGAAGAATGCTGAAGCAAATCTAGTCAAGGCTGGGGAAGTCAGGTGTGGGGGTGCAGCCCCCTCTCCTTCAGGCCTTCATTTCCTCCCCACCTGGGCCACATGATACAAAGGAACCAGAGCATCATATAATGGTCCAACATGAAAGAAAGCAAAGGTGGAGAGCAACGGACCACCACACTATGGCAACCCCTTAGCGTGCCTGGCTCCTCTGACTCCTACCATTTGAAAATACTAACTACAATCGATCACTCCTGACAATATATGGATTCTGGCCAGAGAGGGGGGATACCAGGACCCCAAGGTTTAGCAAATTCTGGTGATACCAGAATATCCCATTGTCTGAGCTAGACTCTAAACTCAGGAAAAGGGAAGTTTTTAACTATAGGCTTGTCTCTCTTTCAGTGACCTCTCCACCTTTATTGCCCTCAGCACAAGAAGGACACGGAGCTGTTGGAGC
>VWZL01001701.1:17711-53661 GCA_013396915.1 Stercorarius parasiticus
GGTTTAGATTAGACATTAGGAAGAAGCTCTTTACAACGAGGGTGGTGAGGCACTGGCCCAGGCTGCCCAGAGAGGTGGTGGAGGCCCCATCCCTGGAGACAGTCAAGGCCAGGCTTGATGAGGCTCTGAGCAACCTGATCTAGTTGAAGGTGTCCCTGCTGACTGCAGGGGGGTTGGACTAGATGGCCTTTAGAGGTCCCTTCCAACCCAACACATGCTATGATTCTATGCGTCTGATATACATGTTAGCTTTTACGGATATGGATGGTCTTCCGTTTGTCCATGCATGTGTAGGAATTAAAAGGGGTACCCATCGGCTCATTAGTCACTGCTACTAACAAATTTTGATTCCAGCAAAGACCCATGTGTGTGTGTGTGTTTATATGCTTTTGCTTATATGTATATGTGTTAATTTGAGATCAGTGCTTTTGCTTACGTGTGTATGTATCGATTTGGGATACCTTATAAGTCAGTGTGAATCCTGTCATCTTCAAATCTGTAATTAAGTCACTGTTCAATTATTTTGTTAAATCACTTTGTAAACCTTTAAATCAGTTAATGATTAAGTGCTGCTAAAATTCAACCTCTTGATCTACCTCAAATCATTAATAAATTTTGAATCGCTGTTAATCATAACCACGTCAAATATTTCCATTTGCAACATCAGGATAACTTTTAAAGTGATACTAGGAAAAGCAGAGAGTCATCAGAGAGGTTTTATGGCACAACACCTGCAGACCTCCACGGAAAGTGTCTGGACAGGATGTGTCCTTGCTCCAACATAATCCACGGCTCTGAGCACCGAGGATGCACATCCAGCCCAAGCAGAAGGTGAGCATTGAGCAGCAGTCTCCAGCTTTTCCCCTGATTGAGATCATGGCTGAAGAGCATGCTCCATGAAGAGCTGATCTCAGAAACAGAGTCACCGACTATTAAAGGGTTATTTTTGCAGTTATGAACACTCAAAAGGCAAATGAAGCCTCCTTGGCTGCACTCCAGGCCCAACCAGTCTCCTTGCAGGACTGCAGCAGAACATTGCGCTGGACATCCTGACGCTTCTGCTCCCATCTGCGGCTGAGCGGTGGAAAAGAGGTCACCCCTCTGTCCCTGCAAGGCACACAGAACTGTTGCATGGCTGCAGGTCACAGCGCATTCACTGTGCAACTGGGAGGGCTAAGGACAGGGGATTCTGGCCCTGCCGAAAACTTCAGCAGCCTCCCAAAGAGGTTAAGTAGCATCATCGTTGGTTTCCTCCAAGCACCCACACATGCTCCATGCCCCAGAAAGCAGCATCCCTACAGGACCGCCCTTCTCTACCAGGAAATCCCCTCTCTGTCCCAAAGCTCAGGGGTCAGCAATGCTTTTACTCCTGGTAAATCACTTGACTCGGAGGCAATGTGTTCCTGACAGAGCACATCATCGTAACAGCAATGCGCACGGGTCACAACACAGGGCAGAAGCACGAAGCTGACCCTTAAAAGCTGCCAAAATAGCATCAGAAAGGGCCTGTGCTGCTGCTTAAGGACAAGTAGCACCAGGTCCTTTGAGTCCTTCATGCTGGGAGATGTTCCTTCAGGGCAGTGTACAGCGCTCAGGAGCAGAGACAACATGTTTCTGCGATCCTACCCAGTTCTGATTAACTTTTCCAACTCTCAACCCACAAACTCAGGTACAAAAAGCAGTTAATGAGGTGCTTTTGCCCGCACAGGACACTGAGCATAGGGGTAGAAACTGAGCAGTTTTATACAAATACCCCTTGCCTTCCCAAACCTTTGCTCAGGTTATCATAGCAGACTTCTCTAAAATATAGCACATGTCGTTTCTCTGGGACTGTTTGTGGTGGTTGGTCCATTAAAGGCACCTTAATACCAAATATTGTCCAAGAATTATCTTAAAAAAAGGAAAAATATCTTAAAAGGAGGAAAAACACTGAGAACTACTTTGGCACATACCACACCATGACCTGTTCCTCCAAGTCTTTCAGATCTTACTCTTTGGAGGACACAAACCACATCAGTGTTGGCAGCATGCTCAAGAAACAGAGACATCATGCTTTCTCTCTCATTGCATTCTGAAAACTATGCAGCAGCTGTCACCCTTTTATAATGGGGTGCCAAAAATGCAAAACAAGAGGGGCCAGCTCAGCCTTCTGTTCCCCCAACACTTGAAGACAAAGTAGACTTGAGGACAAAGGAACAAAGAACCAACCTGGGGAAAAGCAGCATTTTCACTTTAGGCAACGCTTGCTAAAAGTCTTTCCAAGCCACCCCAAAAAGCATTGCATCTCTTGAATGCCAGAAGAGGGCACCAGGGAAAACAAACCTGAACAGGATGAGGGAAGGATACTTATTATCAAATACATTTTGTTAGGCAGACCTGAGATCCTGGTGTCTCACTCAGCACACAAAGAGATCAAAATTTTTGTCTCAAGAGTGTCTCATGCCCTGGTCCCAGCAACAGCAGTGCCCTGTGGCCAGAGCTCAAACTCATGATCGGGGCCAGCAGACGGGGATGCAGCTCCTTCCTTCCGTCTCCCACAGGATGGCTGAGACTTGGGTGAACCTTGGACGAGTCTCCAGGATGCTGCAGCCTGCACCCCTCCAGCAGCTCACCCTCAAACACCCCGCTGGGCGCTACCATGGCCACGCAGCGCAGCCCAGCTGGGAGCGCAGCGGGGTGACGTCCCCACCGTGAAGCCCAGCCCTCGCAGCAGCACCACAGCACTGATGTTTCTGCCCATTGCCAGGGTGGTTACATTTTCCTTTGAAACCATCCTAAAATTTTCCTAGTCCTAGGACAGTTGCAAATGAGCATTTTCTGCACGCGCATATTTTGCCAATGGCCAAACCCCAAAGCCAAAGCACCAAATGCACCTCGGACTGAGACAGAGCCCGGGAGGTGACACTGCTCTCCCAGCATCTGCTGGCTCAGGAGATGTTAATAAAGGATTCACATGTCAGTTTGACAAAGTGCTCCCTTCTTGCTTCAATAACCAAGAGGGATTGGAGCTTTTTTTTTTTATGATTTCTTTCTAATTCCCTCCTCCTCAACATTCATCTTTTCGTAGATCAAATGTAATTATTCTTCATAAAACATCTCAGGTCTAATCTCAGGAGGAAGAGCGAGGGGGGAACGCATCAGCCATGCTACAAAGAGCAGGTCGCTGGATTGATGGATGGAGACGAGCTCGGCTGGGACAGGGGAGCAGTGGGAGAAGGACTGGACCTCATGGGACTGCAAAGGGCAGAGAGGAGACAAACCTCCTCCTCCAAACCGTGCACTGAGGTCCCATAAGATCCTCACCTTGGATTGTGTCACTTGAACTCACTCTTTTGAGTTACAGTGTCCTACTGTTTGGAAATAAACACAACAAAACGCAGATTTCTACTCGCTGGCTTAAAGCCAGATATTCTGAACGCTGATATACCCTTCCTTGGATACAGATAAAACAATTTTATTGCTAGAAAAATGATGTCTCATTCACAGACAACTCAATGTAAATCCCTATTTTGTAGCTAACGAAACTCAAGTAACAAAACCAAAATTGTCAATAGAAACACTGCTCTGCTTAAATGGAAACAGCACTCTTGGGGGAGAAGAAATTACAGTGCAGACTCTAAACAAAAATTGCTCTTTCTTTCACACAACTTCACAAATCCTTTGCAGGTATTAGATGATGAGCAGGAAGCCACTTCAAAAGCCAGCTCCTTAGTTTCATTAATATTTCTTATTCCCTTCAACGACAGGCTCGGCTTGCAAACTGACTTCATGACACATTTTCAGAGCTTCCCAGCTGGCGAGGACCCGCTCTGACCGTGATACTAAACAGCCTAAAAACCTGAATGGCGTGTGCCATCCTGGCACAGCGCTGCTGCTCTTGGCAGGCTCCCGGCCACAGCCCCTGCGAAGGGAGAAGCCGCCCTCTGCGAAGACTCAATGCGGTTCCCGCGGTCGGGTTATGCAATGTCTCACAAAGTGAGCGAGTCCTGAATAAAGATATCAAAGCAATTTCCACACTTGGAAATTACTCGTCACAGGGATGTGATCAGAAAAAAAACCCAACCCTGCAGCCAAGTATCTATTTACCATATTCAATAACACGCATCTTTATGCATAAAACCCCGAGAAGGATAAAAGATCCAAAACACAGCAAAAGGAACTCTCAAATGTCAACACACCCCAAATTTCACAGCTTTCCAAACCCTTCTCGTTCAGCCTGGAGACAGTCTCTCCGAGAGGACTGGAGATCACTTTGCCTCTCCCGAATCCAGCCCTGCTGAGCCTCCAGGCTCCCAGGAGCTCTGCAGAGGAGCTGTGGCATCTATCGCGCTCCAGGAGAACACCATCGGGGAGAGCCTCAGTGCCCTTGAAAGGACAGCATATTAATCTATTTTTTTGGCAACCAGGACCCTCCCCTTAAATAAAGGGCTCATCACTTAATTTGGGCTGATCTATCATTACACAACCAGCCTTGCACACGGGCACTGGAGAGATGACATCCTCCTAAAAGTCACATTGCAAACACCTGAGAGCATTCTCTTGGGCAGATTTGCACAGCAGAGGAGGGTTTTTTTTCCCTTCAAAGATTAACTCAACACAGAAAACTAAAGTTTTCAGCTTCCTTTCTTCAGGCTAATACAGTCATTAACGCAAAAAACCTGAATAGGTTATGCTGCGTAGGTACCTACTAAAAACACACATTGTTCAAGCATTTGCTATTAATACACCAGTTTAAAGCAAGTGGAGGCTTTGTCTTCATTGCTAAAAAAGGTGCCTATTACCATAGGATAATTAAGACATTAGCTACCCTGCTGTAAAACCAGAGCAAAACTCAGAACTTGGATTTTACTGCCAGAAAAGTGAGCGCACTCAATCCCGGCATTCACGTGCAGATCAGCACCGAAGCCCTGGGTCTTTGCCCAGGATCTCCCAGCACAAGAGTTGTCCCCGTGTCATCCCCAGGACGGGGGAGAAAACCAACCTCATCACCACCACCTTCTTTTTAAAGCAGCAGAACAAAGACCCTGCACCAGCTCCAGCTCAATAGCCAGATTCTAATGCCCAAGAAACTAGGAGGTAAGGTTTTTTTTTTTTAAAAAAAAAACCACCAAGCTTTTAAAAATGCCCCCGCAAACTTGGTACGACCTTTTCATGCAAAAGCCATTCCTGGTCCTTGCAAGAGAATCAGGTAACAAAACCCACGACAAGGTGCACACATCCAAATGAGGGACTGGATCTCATCTTGACACCTGGGTCCCAAGTCAGTCCCCTTAGACGAGGCCAAGGAACAAAGCAGACTGTAATTCCTTCTGTTTTAATATACTCGTGTAAGGAACAAAATTCTCTCTGTAAAGTATTATTGTTCTGAGATGGCAAGTCTGAAAGCCATACGAAATTTCTTATTTTTCTAGAGCCTTGAAAATAAGATGAAAAAAACTGTCATGATTAATAATTGCAGAAACATGAAAGTTGGACCTTTGGTTTGCACAAGGTTGTGTTTTGTTTTTTTTTTTTAAGACAGAAATCAGTCAGCATGATGACTGTTCCCATATCATACAAAATCGGTTTGTACCGACCAGCTTTGAAATTCTGCCTCAAAATAAAAAGACAATCCTGGAGTGAGACAAGCACATCAGCTCTAATTCCCAAGCCAAACCTTTAAGCCAGAAAAGCCCCTCAGCCCTGCTGAAGTACAAAGCACAAGAATAAGCGATCCAGACTGGAAGTCAAGGAGAAAATAGATCAGATTTCATTATCTTACCTTCCTAAACCAGCATCCTAAATCACATTCCCCTCCGTAATCATTCTTCCTGTACTCGCTTCCTATTGCTTGTAATCTACTTTATTGCTTCACACTTCAGTAGAAATTAATCAGTTTATTTAGTTAAAAATCTCTAGAAATAAAACAAAGTAGAGCAACAGCTTTGTTCTGAGCCCTAAAAACGTTTTTCTTAAGTAAATCCAGAACCATGACTGCTCCTTATCCATTTTTCATGGACTCATCTTTAATACACTTACTCTTGTAAACCAGCACCAACAGTATTCCAGTGATTCTTTCTTTCTTTTCAGTATTTCTAGGGCAGTTTCAAGGAATTATCACGTAACATTTATACCAAGGGGAAAGTGTCCAACACAATGTAACTTAAAATAGAAGAACAGCATTAAAACAGATCATATCAAATCATCAGCAAAAAAACACTTCAAGCTTGCTGTTAAACAGACCACACAGCCGGACAATATTTCATTTCCTGGGGAAACAGAGTATGTTTAACACCAAACAGCCAGCAAAAGCATTAGCAGGAGCCTGGGTAGCGCTCCCACCGAGCCCTGCCCCAAAGAGGCAGCACAACCCAAGACAGGCTCAAATCTGAGCAGAAAGCGAACTCGTGAAACTAAAAAAAAAAAAAATGCGCTTTCACCAGGAAAAAAGCCTCCAGCAATGCTCCAAGTTTGTGCCCAGGTCCCGCTGACTTTGAAAGGACTTAAACTAGAAGCTTGACAGGGGCTGCTCTTGTGAAGGCTCCCAAATGTAGGCGAGATCAGGACCTTTTCCGCATGGGTGTCTTCCAACGGAGCGCGGCAGCAGCCCCGGGGGTTGAGCAGCAGCTGCCGCAGCAGCGGGGACCTGCCACGCAGGCACCAAGTGACAAGCTCTTTGTCCCGCTCCAGCTGCTGCTCTTCAACACAAAGCGAGGACAAGCGCAGGAGCTCGGCCAGGAGCCGACCTGCTTGGCCACCTTGGCTCCATCCCATCTGCAAAACAGCCCCTTCACCAAAGAGGGGCAAAATCCAGGAGAATCACTGACTTGCTTTGATCTGACCATAAAAATGATTTCTATTCAAGCTGAGTAGACGCCTCGACTTTCCTCTGGGCCAGGACTTTGCATGCAAGGTCATAGGATGGACCTCCAGTGGGAGGTGTCCCTGGCCATGGTGGGGTGTTGGAACTAGATGATCTTTAAGGTCCCTTCCAACCCAAACTGTGATTTGTGATGGGGCAGACACTTGTGTCTGGTCATGTGTGGGAAAGAAGAGGCATCCAGAGCCAGATTTGGGATGGGGAAGTGCCGAAACAACTCTGGGACTTCCCACAGCCCCCTTTTGTTTCACATTGCCCAGAGCATCCCAGCTACAGCTCCACACTGTCACGTTCCTCTGGCTTCAGGAGCCGACGTCTCAGGCTGGGCTGCTTGGCCAAAGAGGAGGACAGCCTGCGGCACCTGGTGCGGTGCTGCTGGAGAGGCACCATTCCAAACACATCACTTCACAGTGCCCCGCTGTAACCCTGGCAGTGCAAGGAAGCGTTACAGTTTGAAAAACCCATAAAAATTTGTTGTGGTTTAGACACTTATTCTCTCACCTGATGACCCCTCCCACCCGTGAAGGGGAATCAGGGAAAACAAAGAAACCCAAGGGTTGAAATATAAATAGATTTAATAGGATAAGACTAAATAATTAACAATAATACTAAAGTAACAATATCAACGCCAATACCAATATGAAATATATGAGGATTATACTCAGCTGTGCATTCCCCACAGGGACAGCCAATGTGGGACCCTGCGAGCACGGCAGCTGCGGGAGGAAGGGAAGGGCTCAGGGCTCCGGCACCAGGGCAATGAGTTCTCTGGACCACCGCCATCAAGGGAGAGACAGAACTCCTCAGCAAACTTTCTGATTTCTATTGAATGCGCCATTCATGCTATGAAATAATCCTGTTGGCAGCTTGGGTCAAGTACCTGGGTCTCACTCCTCCTCATCCCCAACTGGCAACCCGAAAACACCGAGACCTTGAATCCCACATACCATAGCTGGCTATAAAATAAGTATTTTCAAGCATTCAGACACAGAGTCTTCTAAAAGTGCAGTTTTCCCAGGCATTAGAAGACAAATTAGTCCTGTGTCACTCAAACCAGGACAGAAAGACAAGAGGATAATTACAACCAAACTACAGAGGAGGAGGGGAGCCCCAGAGAGGGTGACAAGAAGGGAAGTTCACCTGGAGCAACAATGTGCCAAGTATCTTAACACACAGATTGCGGAACTGAAAGAGAAACCCTGAATGGCATTTGTATGCGCAAAAAAAGAAAGCGAGGGATAAAAGCAGTTTGAAAACAGGGCCCAACTTTAGCCGAATGCTTCTGGCTGAAGAATGAATTGAACATTCACCAAAGTGACTTTGGATCCAGTGGAGGAACCCAGCCTCCCCCACGTCAGCTCCCAGGTGCTCAGGATTTTTAAGCCATCCCAGCAGTTATTTATACATCCAGCCAAAGACTTGGACGCTTCCTTACAGACCTCTGTAGGTGGAAATCTTAGCCAGGAAAACAACATCCCGCTGAAATTTTGCGGGGCTCTAAAAGGATATTCCTCAAAATCAGTGCTTTTTGCTTAGCAATGGGGGATACAGGATGGAAGAATAAACTGCATTTTAAATAATCCTGTACTAACGATGGTTTAAGCGAGCAATTGCAGGATAATGAAAAATGAAGCGGCATCACATTAGTAAGGTGAAAAGAGAATCTGTGATTTGACAAAACGTCAGCACTTCAATGGGTGTAACTCACAGAGAGCGGCAGCCAGCACTGCAGAAGGACGGGTGCGTGGCTAACGACATGGCATGGCATGGCACAGCACAGCACGCAGGCTCCACCGCAGCCTAGGAAGGGGCTACTGTATTTAAGAGAATCGTAGAATAAACTGACACTCGTTATCTCAGGAAACAACAAACCAGCAATGCAACTTCAATAGTCAAGTGATGAAAGCAGAGATTAATGCACCGTAAAAACATAATTGCCTCGTTAAAAAATCACTCTCGCAGTCTGCGAAGTGAAGGATTTATAATATTTGTCTTCTGGGTTTTGTCCAAATCACCTAAAAATAGATCTGAAAGCCCCACCACGATTTGCTGAAAATCCTGCCCATTTCATTTGACAAAGCACAACATGAACTAGGAGCCTGAAATAAGTTTCTTTTTTATTGATTAAGCAATCCTTGCAAGCCTGCCACTCTTGTAAAGCCCTAACTCAGGAGTTAGGCTCTAAAGTAACAAACATTATGGAAAGGTAAATAAGCTTTAAACGTTTTAACTGCCCATCCTATTGAATAGCCGAGCTCCAGCTTGAGCTGGGGACTGAGAGCAGTCCTGCCCAGCACTGGGGCACAGGAGGCGTCATGTGCCAGGAAGCGTCACATGGAGAGGGGACATTCCCCATCAAGCACGCATGGGAATGATGCTCTGCAGAGGAACAATGCTCCACATGGGCAGGCTTGTACAAGCAGCCCCTGAACAGCACCTGGACGATGCTCTGCAACACAGTCAGGGTCTGGAGATCAATCCTGCTGCAGCAAAACCACTGTTTGCCAGTAGCCACCGTTGCCCCCCTCCAAACCCTTCTCACCAGCAATACCCCAGCGCTCAGATGCAGCACTGGGAGCCTTTTAGCAGCTGCCACAGGCTTTGTATCTGGCTCTTTGTTTTGAGTCATGACCCTCTGAGCTTTAGCCTCGAGGAGCTGGACTCCTTCCAGTTCCCATTGGTTTACAGGATTGCTCCCTACATATATACTCTAGGAAAAGTTGTAGAGATCACCGTTTCAGAGCAGGGAGTGATACCTGAACTCCTCAGCCCTCACCCTATCATTTCCATCTGTTGAGAGCTTCCTCTTGGCTGTCCCAGTCCCACTGCCAGGGCAGCATCACAGAGCAGTGTCTGGAGACCCTGCAGCCTGGCAGCTCACAAGTGAGAATTGTTTCTGCTGGCTGAGGAACTGCCACTACCCTTCTGTGTGGCACCCCGGTCCCCTTGCAGCCACACGAAGATGCATCCAGCAATCCACTGCAGGCAACTGTCTCTCCTGTCTCGACACGCTGAAACCCACTACAAGCTGTCGTGGTTTTGGCCAAATCGGCCAATGGCCAGCGACAGATGCTCCCCCCCGACCTCTCATACACAGAGAGCAGGAGGAGAGATAAAGAGATTTACAAGTTTAGAAGAAACTAAACTACTTCAATGAAATATTAATAATAAAAAGGAAAATAATGAAATAGATACAGTATATACAAAACCCTATTAAGCTCCCAGGATGACGTCACCGGCAGGCACTGGGGAAGTCCCAGACTGGACTCAGCGATGGGTGGGAACTGGATTCCACAGACGGAGTCAGGAACACACGGATCGGAATCAAAGGCAGATGAACAGACAGGGTCCTCCTCGGACGTCAGCCGTTGAAGGAAGAGAGTTGACCCTTTCATCCCTCAGTTTTTACACTGAGCACGGGGCAGATGGGATGGAATACCCTGTTGGTCAATTTTGGGTTGCCTGTCCTGTCCGCTCCTCCCTGCAGGTGGGACCCCTCTACGCTTTTCCGCTTCCGACCCTCCAACAGGGTAAATAACAAGATTAGCTGACCTTGGTTGATATAGCAGTAAGTGTAAGCAAGAGCCTCTCTGCGTACCATTCCTTGGCACAAACTGTAAACATTGGTCTTATCACTCTGAGGACAAACCATTTTCAGCACAAGATACTGTTAATGTCAGAGAGTTAGAAGAGGCCTAGCTAAGAAATAAAATTACTGAACAGAAAGTTGGTTCTGTTTTACCTCAACCAGGACACAAGCTCTTCCATGTGCCCCAGGACCACTGGGTGACTGTCACACACTGCACACCCTATCTGGACTGCTTATACCTAGTGGAGGGACATCCCTGTGTACCCCCCTCTAAAAGGGACAGTCATGGGCAAGGTTCATCTCTTCTCAGTCCCGCTCCTGCGTGTGATGTGCTCTCAAGTGCAGAGACATAAGCATTAAGTAACAGGGCATCACTGAAAACTACCAGATGGGATGCTCCTGAAGCGTCACACAACACATTAAAGCTCTCGCTTGCCACCATGCAGCATCCTGCTGTCCCCACCTCACTCCAAGTGTGGTATTGCTCCATCAGATTTGTAAGTCAGTTCCCCACAGACCACTGCAACAGAAGCAATGCATGAAAATGGAGTATTTAGAGCAGAATCAGAAGGATTTGCTCAATGCAACAGAGGCTGGGTGAAGGAGGAAAGCGAATTAACCGCTTAACGCATATTGCAGAAGTAAGCCAAAGTCATGGCAAGAACCAGGGCTAGTGTCAGGGTCTAAACGCCACGACCCATTCCTGCAGAGCAGCGGGGGAGCAGCCAGCTTCATGAACCCGCCTGAGCACAAACCTCGGGCGTGAGGCACCACTCATGACTGCTGCTGAGCACCATCACCTCACCTCCACCTTTCAGCGAGGCACACGTTCAACTGCTAAATTACGTTACGGTTGTGGAAGGTGGAGATCTGCCTCTCCGGCAGCCTGAACAGAAACGGCAACTTTCTATTTGGTCAATGGCCAGCACGGGCAGAGCCTTTGGCAGGAAGGCTGCCTAGCCAGTGCTGGGTGAAGATGCTGTGCAGTCTTCACTTCCTGTAAAGGAGTCTGAGCCCAATCTGTAACAGAATAACAGTCTTGCACATTTCAAAGGTATCCAGGAGTATGATATACAGATTGAAAAGTTACATTGCTTCTTTAAAAAAAAAGAAAGAAAGTGTATCACAAAGGGTTTAACAAAGTCCAAATTGTCTCTGGATGCGCAGTGCAACTTCTTCTCCCATTTGAGGAGCCTGCCTTGGGGGGTACGTGCTTGATATTACCTGAAACTGACAACTCAAATTAAAACACTCTTTTAGAGACCTAGTCTCCACAAAAAGCCTTCAGATCCTCCCACTTTCACACAAAGTCGGGCTCTTCAGAAGACCCCCGGAGGGAGATAAGACTCCCCAAGATTGTTAAGCAAATTTCAACACAAAGCCAGAATGAAATGAAAGCAGTGAAGCAGACACACATTTTTACAGGCCTGTAAACAATTGCATCAGCACCATGGATCATCAGCTCTGCAGTTCCAGGGCTCACCACCACCTATACTCTCTGTGCTCCTCTGGTTTTAGAACTAAGCAGTTAGAGGAGAACATTTACCATGCATCTAATACCAGTTCCTCCACCGAACAGATTTATGAGCAGCCAAGCGTTCTTCTGGGATAACGAGAAAGGGAGATCCCCAAATTAGCCAGCACAGTAATTGCACCCGACTATTGCACTTAGAAATGGCTGAACAAGTTTGACAGAAGCTGAGCTCACCCATCACGAAGGCCTTAATTGTGTAAAAAATGAAAAATAAATCACCTTTCATTTGCCAGTTTGCTTTGACCTTTTGTCACTGTTATTAATTACCAGCTTCCTGTATTCAAGTACATACAAGACGAACTCCACAAATTTGTATGAAAGATGCTCCAGCAGTTCAGCAGCTTCAGAGGAGACACTGAATCCGCATGTTGTGGTTCCTGCATTTCTTACATTGTCAAATCTAACAGCATTTTCATCCGAGGAGAAAAGGCAGGACTTGGCTCTCAAGCCCACAACTTGCAAATCAACAAGGCTCCAGACAGGTTACTCCAGCAGCTCTGGAAACGACAGATGGGGCACATGGTTTGGGAGGTCACAGACCACCCCACTGACCACAGCCATCATTTACCCCCACCAGCAAGTGGCCAAAGTTACAAATACCCAACTCGTGCCACCAGCTCCCTTTGGGTTTTTAAAGGCAGAGCGCCACAAAAAGGAACAGAGCCAAGGCACAAACAATCACATGCAACAAGGAGAAACAGCACTTCTTTGCATGAGCTGGTTTCTTGCTAAACATCAATCTGACAAAGGAAGTTTAGGGTCAGATTCTGCTCTCGCTGGCACTCAGGTAACCCAAAGAAGCTGAAATGGGAGCTGAGGAACAAGATTACTGACAAGCAGAGCACCGAAGACATGACTGTTCCTTGAGCTCTATTGCTACCTACCTGCTGCAGGATGCTGCCCTAATGGAGAACCAGAGGAAGAGATGGAGCACTCTTCAGCTGGTTCAGCCCCAAACCAACTAAATTAGGTCAAATCACTTTCAGCAGCAGTTTGAGCCAAGTCTGCTGATCCCACCAAGCAGAGGAGAGCCTTCCCGGAGCCCACTCCAAGTGCTGAATAACCCTGGGGCGCTGAGTCCACATGTCACTCCAGCTCCTTCCACAAGGCTGGAGGCAGCAGCCCGGCCTCTGTCATCCAAACACACCAGCCCGGCTCAGCCCATCGTAGCCAACCCCTTACGAGAGGAGTTCTCACCCCCTCCAAGCCAGTAAGTCTTCCTGATTTTACTTGCCTTGCACAAGTCCATGAGTATGTTCCCTCTGCTTCGGAGGGGCACGAGGACAACCCTTACCACATTCCCATAAAATCCATTTTCTTGTTCGCAGTTATTTCACCTCAATTATACATTCACCATCCGAGACAATCTTGCAGATGCTTTGCCAACTCATCTTTCCTGAAATGTCAAATGAATAGATTCAACGAACCCAATAAATGCTTCTAATCTGAATCATCATGCTAGAGCCATTGATAATCGGTCAGCAAGTAGAGAAATCCAAGAGCTAATGCGTTTAGCAGAATGGGGTATTATGCAATGCTCTGCACAATCCCGATCTGCGGCATTTGGCCCAGTTACTTCAACTTTATAGGCTTGAATAAAAACATGTTTTAAAATAAAGTGCAGATACAAGTTTCCTTTGCCTAGTTGCCACAAGCAGAATTTTAGGCTGGCTCTTTCCTTTTTTAAGAGTTCACATAAACCCACACACATGCTCTGTCTTCTCAGGGTGCTTTTACATGAAGACTACTGCTCTATTTCACAGCTAAAGAATGAAAAAGTGAGAAGATGTCTCCCAAGACCACGGAGCCTGTTGGGGTAGCTGGGAGTTCTGGCTCCCAAAGCCAAGCCCCAGGAATCAGATCAGCCCCTTTGCTAGCGATTGGGTTAATAAATAACAGAAGGGCTGGAAGGGGGAATAGAGACTGGTTTGCTCCAAAAGCCAAGTCTGGCATCTCTCATGCAGTCTGAGGAAGTGCTCAAGGCAAAAGAAACGTCACGTTTAATAAAGAGTAAGAATAGCAAATGCTTCTGAAATGTTAAGTAGCACGAAAGCTAGGCAAGCTAAGTAACATGTGCTGCTCAGGGAGCGAAAGAGAAGTGAACTTGGAAGCGGAGGAGGAGGGCCCTCTGTTTCTCCCATTTACACCTCATAGGTCAGAGCCCATTTCCAGAAGACATGGGAAGCGGAAGAAGTTCCTCCAAACAGTGAGGGTGGCAGCTGGGCAGCCTCTTGCAGCCCTAACTGCTCCCCTGGCAAGAACAAGGCCTGGCTACCCCAAGGCACCAGCCAATAATGAGGAGAAGGGGACTGATGTGGGATAACGGACAAAGCATTGGACAAGGGGACAAGGACTAAGTCAACATGGATTTTACCCCCACCTCTGGCTGAGGCTCGCTGGGTGGCCAGAGACACCTTGCCTCCCCCCCAGCCTATCTTGTCTTCAGAAGACACACAGTCACAGCCAGCAGCTTGGAATAACACATTTTGATTGCAGAGTGTGTATATGAACATTTTTCCCTTTTTCTTGCCTGCAAGCAAACCAAAAGGTACTGGAACAGACAGAAGAAATAAGATTTCACTCCCTCTGCAGCCAAGAATCTCGCTGAAGCCTCATTTGGATTGCTGCTTGCTGTAAGCTAAACTGAAAGGAAATGATGTATTTCAGCGACAATAACTTAATATTAAACATCGTACCTTTGTAACAGTCATCATATTGCATTTCAAAAGGCTTACACCAGAAGTCTCATTAGCAAAACTATTAAAACAAGCACACAGCTGGTGGGGAG
Source organism: Stercorarius parasiticus (assembly GCA_013396915.1). NCBI lineage: Eukaryota > Metazoa > Chordata > Aves > Charadriiformes > Stercorariidae > Stercorarius > Stercorarius parasiticus. The sequence continues at coordinate 32,482 of VWZL01001701.1, forward strand.
CATTTACTGTGCAGAAGAGTCAAATTCTTCTACATTTACAGTGGCAAAATTGATTACTGATTCTTACATCTGTTGCAAATTTTACATTTAAATTCTCCTTAAAAAGTCACTTAGCTCAGAAACATCACGCTAGGCACTACAAACCAGTTCCCCTCCCCCAGTAATCACATCAATAATCTCCAGGTAAATCAAATGTGCTCTTTTCATAACAGCAATTGTTACTGTCATATAATATAACAAGCACTAAAACATGCTCAAGGTGTAACTTGATGTATTTACACTACATTTATAATCACATAGAAGCCAAGGGTAACTTTGAAGAAAGGATCACACTGGAGAAAAAAAAAAAAGACTAAAGTAAACAGCACCAGCTGCAAGCCTGAAAGTGTTTAAATATGCAAACTGGCATCCTCATCACCCAGAAATGTTGAAGGAAGTACCTGGAAGCAGCATGGAAATGCAGAGCTGGAAGACAGTAATAGGAGACATTTTTATATTTCATGCCTTTCTCTGGACAAACCATCTCTAGCACCTTCCAGCAAGGAGCAGAGTGCCACAGGTGCCAAATATGTGATACCCTAGGGCACGTAGAGCTAAGAATTTCCCTTTGTGGTCCTTTATTAAAAAAGAAAAAAAATACACTTGCTACACCTCGCCCACAGAGCCATGACCCAGTTTCTCTGTGAAATCTTACTTCACTTGAAGAAGATAAAGATTGAGGGCAAGGTTTCACCCAAGGTCTAAAGCAAGAGTTGGTATGTCGTCTAAAGACACAAGTCTAACTGAACTCCGGAAAGCGCCAATAAGCTGCTTCTTTTGCTTTTTGTGACTCTCCTGGAAGGACAGGAAGGATAAGGTTTTGCTTCATCATCAGTTCCTGTAGTGCCATAACATCTATTAACCTAAAGGGTTTTTTCCCCCTGTTTGCTTTGTGCGTGGCTCCAATCTGTTTGAGAGAACATTGGCACCTGTCCCCTGAAAGTTAAAGCAGTTCAGCAATGCCTACTTGGTGTCTGGCAGCACAGCAAGTACTGTGAGGGACAGCGCATCAAACAAATTGGACAGGATTTATCATGATTAAGTCAAGAAGACACAGACAGAAGTGACACCACGTCAAGGTTGGATGAGTGCTCCTCAGAGCACGAGTGACACCAGGGACCTTCTTCCCAGTGCTCATCAAGCCCATGAACATCCATAGACCAGCAGCCACTTCCTTCAAGAGCTGTTTTACTCTCTCAACAGGTGAAAATGAAGTCTGCTCAGAGACGTTGCAATCACAGAATGGTGGGGGTTGGAATGGACCTTCAGAGACCATCCAGTCCAAGCCCCTGCCAGAGCAGGGGCACCCACAGCAGGTGGCACAGGAACGCATCCAGGCAGGTTTGGAATCTCTCCAGAGACGGAGACTCCACCACCTCTCTGGGCAGCCTGTGCCAGGGCTCTGCCACCCTCACAGGAAAGAAGTTTTTCCTCGTGTTGAGATGGGATTCCCCGTGTTCCAGTTTGTGCCCATTGCCCCTTGTCCTGTCACTGGGCACCACTGAGAAGAGTCTGGCCCCACCCTCTTGACACCCGCCCTTTGGATATTGATACTGTAGTGTTGAACCACAAGCGGGGCATGTTCTGCTGGTACGTCCATTGCCATCTTTTCTCCAGTTATTGCCAGAGTGCTTGGGGAGAAATCTGCGAGCACTTTTGCCGTACTGGGTCACTGCATCTCCACTTCATTTTTCAGCCACTCAGCGGGGGATTCGCATTTGTCTCAGTCAACATCCCTATCACTTGAGAAAACACTTGGTGATTTATGGATGACAACCACAAGAACAACAGTTTGCAAAGTTTCTCAACCTGCAGAATCTGGTAAAGGAACACTGAGGGAAACAGAGCACAAAGCCAAAACGCAAATGGATCACGAGTCCAACGGCTGGTGGATGAGAGCTCACAGAACATCGCTTCCTTATTTTCTCACTCAGACAGCACATATTTGGTTAATGGTGTTTTTGAAAAAAGCATCAGTTGGATCACAAAACTTCACGAGATGGAAAATCTGCTTGTTCCCTCCTGAGCTTTTGGGCCCTCATCATTAATTTGTACATAATTTCTCATTTGGATACAGCACTATGAAGCAGCAGTGGCTGGAGGAAACGCCTTTCAACCACTGAACAGAGATCCTCAGGATGAGAATAAGGATTCATATCCTCAGCGCTTCCTCCAAGCTTTTGTCTATCAAGTCAAGCCACCTCTCAATCATTCTTATGAACTCAAGGCTGTCAGAGGACGAGACTACAAGACTTGTCAAACATGATGTTTGGAAATTCTAAATTGCACACGTTAACATCTTTCTTTTTCTTCTCAATTTAATTTGGAGGGCAGAAGACACACGACAAGAAACAAATGAAGCCTTCTGGGAGTCTACCTGCTGTTTAACATAAACTTCTCAAAAAAAACATTTCTTAGCATAGAAGATTCAACACAAAGATAATCGCAATGAGAATCACTCTAGAAAGGATAAAACTCACTCCATATAATAGTGGACAAAGAGGTGGTTTCTTGCTGTTTGCTGCAGAAAAATACCACACAAGATTTTTATTTTTTATTCCTGAACTTCCTTCGGAAACGCTGTAGCAACGAATCACCAATACGCTGTATGTGGCTGTCAAACCATACTGGGAACAAATGATTATTAAATTCACTCCTTTATTAGGGGCTCAAGAACTTTGTGCAGAACTTCAGTTAGAATCACGAAATCCGTTATCAGCATAACTACCTCACTAAGGCAACAGATTTGAAACACACATTTTTGTTCAGGCCCTTCCATTTCTATTTTTCACAAGAATCAGCCTGCTTTTTGGTGGTGACAGCCGAGAAGAACATCCTCACTGCTTTCTCACCTAGGACCATGTCCTCTCCTCTTCCTTTCTCCCACTCGTCTATTCGGATCATCAACATTTTGCAGCAGGACCTGTCTCTAACTATGCATCCCCACAGCACCGAGCACCGGGGCAGCCAGCAGCCAGCACAGCCAGCAGGGTAACGGCACGAGAACAGCACCTGCCAAACAACGACGGCAAGTACAGCAAGGTACAACTTGTGGTTTTAAAAACTCCCTTCGCCCATTTTTATTTTTTAAATGTGCATAGATCAAACCTATCCATGAGTCTTATTAGCAGTGACTCACATCAGCTGCAATGCCAGCTTGTCTCAGCCTCAGGAGAACTGAATAAGCCTGGATGGTTTGTCAGGCAGTGTGAAAAATATGGGACTTGTATTTTGTTTCCAGATAAATTAGCATCACTTTCCCAACGCAGTGCATCAGCGCTTCCCCACCTATTCTGAAACAGGAGCTGTACCTCTCAAGAACCAGCATGTGCATTAGCTTTCACCACCTCTCCTTCATGGCAGTCCTACAGAGCAGTGCTTAACGCCACACCTGAACATCAAGCAACACGCTCAGAAGGAAAACGGGAAGGTGCTTCTGCACAGAAGTAGTTCAAGATAATTCTGGGGTACCAGAACCATGTATAACATTACAAGAAAAACTAAACAAATGGCTTCCGCAAGACTTCTTGCTGTCCCCGATGTGTGATGATGCACTACGCAGCTGAGCGGGGGCTGGCAGAACAGTGTATTACCAACTGGAGCAACTATTAATTGGCCCTTGTGTTATCAGTGTTTCAAGGACCCTTCAAAGTGCAGTTGCTTCGAGGAGAAAATGCACCTGCTAGTTGAGCTGCTCTTTCCTCTCCTCTTCACCTTGACCAGAGTATTTTTAGCTGTATGGACAGACTTGCCAATACTTTCACCTTCAATTCTTCACAAGGAAATTTCTGACAACACACAGCAGTGAACGAACCGCATCTATCCAGGGTCAAGAGAGGCAGAAGGAAAGAAGTGATGGGCAAAAGCAAGTTCCCAAAAGACTTTTTCAATGTTTTTTCCTTCGATATTTTAGCACCCCTTCTTTCCACGGCCTCCTCTACTCACGCAGAGGACATAGTAAATTTGTACCTGACTCCAGTAAGATCAGAGTTTGGCCTGAGATGTTGCTTACAAGCTCAGCCGGCACGGCTGCACGTGAGCAGCTTGATAAAGCTCCGCACGTGCCTTTGCAGGAGAAATTGTCACTCAGTTACACTGAGTCTCCCAGATCTACTAACATAAGTACGTGTGGCAGAAAATGGTCCAACACTGTCATCGCAGAAGGCACAAAAACTCATTATTCAAATGAAACAGTCTCTCTTGTCTGTTCATCTCAGCAGGTAACACGTCAACTTCTGCCAAATGGCTAAACAGAAGTACTTGCTTCCTTCAGAGCACAGGATCAGTAAATGAGAGGGAAGACATGCTCACGAAGCACTATTCTTATTAATTCATGTGACACTGGGACCACAAGTGCTTCATTAACTACTACAAAGGCTGTTACACGGTAGACTAAGTTCTGAGCTGACAGCAGCAGACATGATCCCATGGGCCCTCGGGTCACTGTTCCGCTGTCTCATGGACACAAACTACTACAAACCACTGACAGGGTAAAGGGTCACCCCTGCTATTACGCTCAGATCTACTGGTTTGGATAAATCTCCCAGAAATAAGCAGATTTCTATGTAGCAGGAGGGTGACTAGAGCTAGTAAACTCCAGCACGTGCATTTTAATGTCCTTTAGGTATTGCAAATTCAAGGGAACCCTTGAGAACCGGTGCCAAGTGCCACACGGGGATTTACGACTCTTCCTAGGCTCCCTGAACTCCCAGTTTTCCTTCAGCAGCCTGCTTTGGGTGTAAACGCTTTGTTAGGAAATCTTTTATTATTTTATAATCTCTTCATCTCTCATAGCATCTTAAACCCACAGCAGAGGTTACCATCTCATTTGGCACACGTTCTGCTCTCTTTTTGTCATTCAGTTTCTCCCCGCATGGAAAACTCATCAAACCTGCTGGACTTTACACCCCTTGATGTACAAAACATGTAAATATGCTCCCAACGCACCCAGAACCCACTCCATGGCCCATCTTAAACCTCTCAAGTCTTCTACTTTCGTCCTGAGTAGGTAAAGTGCAGAAGGAAGAAAAAATATCTAAAAATACATTCTTAAGTGGGTACCTTTTTAGACAAGGCCTTTAAACTGTCAAGAAACCTCTGCCAGAAATCCTTGAAGAGGGGGCGATCAATTCTCTTCAGGCTCTCTTTGGTGCTCGCATCCACGCTGACGTACAGCTGCGTTACTGGCTCAAGGTTCCTTGGAAATAAAAAGGAGAAGGGAACTGTTGCTTTCAGCCATTACTGATAGCTGAATTTGTGGTTTCCTACCAAAGCACACATAAAATACAGTATCTCCGAACAATCTGTTCTGCTGGTCCAGTAGCGACAGGAACTAGACAGTATTTACAGGGAAAGCTATCAAAGTCCAGTGGTTCATCTCTGCCAAGTGACCATCATCTTAATAGTGAGACGTTACAACCTACTTTCAATAAATAATACACCCCAAAGTTAAGAACGTCTCATACAGAGGCCTTGGTTGACGTTTTAATTATTTTTTCCTCACTGAACTGGAACACATCTCATTCCAGTGTGGCTGTAAACGCATTCAGAAAGGCTTCCCGAAGCAGGCTGCCAGCCGTTCACGCGAGGCACTGAAATGTTCCGCTTCTCACCACAGCCCCCATGGCTAAAAATCATGAAGCTCAGTCCCTTCCTCAAGTTGTGTTTGCCCTGGCCCATGGAAAAATAAAGTCATTCAATAGAAGCACAGCAATAATTCAGCCAGTTTCTACTGCTGGACACGTTGAACTTACCCGGCCTGCAGCTGGCATCATCAGTCAAATTTTTGAAGGGAAATCAAAGCTGTTTAGAAAATAAAACCAAGCACAATCCCCCACCGCGTTCTCCCTCCACTTCCAAGGTTCTTATTTCACATAAATCCTGCAATATAGTCTTCCTGGTCACATAATGCCAGTGAGCAGAGCCTCTGTGAGCCCAACACCGGTAACTTCTCAAAAGATTAAACCTGCTCTGCCGTGTGAAGAGCCTGGGTTGAGTCTAATCCCTTCCACAAAGCCCAAGGGTATAAAGGAGAAGCAGCAAGGCTGCAGTCCATTAGCAAAGGGATAATGAAGGGCATTAAGAGGAAGAACCTAATATGAGTTCCCTTGTCACAGATAAAGCTGATAAAGCCAGTGAGCGTAACAGACATCCACCCCTCGGAGCATCTTCCACCTCGGTGTCTCCGAGATGAAGGATCGGAGGTGGCAGCATCCGAATTGCACTGTGTAACACTTTCACTCTTAACAGTTTTAGGACAACATTTTGCAAGCTTTTTTTTTTGTGAAGTCTGTTCATGAACAGGCTACAGTCCCAGCTTGATGTGGTTCTTTATAGGAGATGAGAAGAAATTAGAAACTATTGTTCAGCTGCCAAACAGTGCCACCTAAAAATACACCAAGCCCCTGCCCTCCAGGGCATTATTGTCCAGAAAAATCCACTTAACATGGACACTCAAACAACCTATTGAAACATATTCTCTCTGTACCTATTTAGACAGAGGTATGAAATAACCCAGAACAAATTTAATATTTTAGGTTAAAAAAAAAAATCAACCCCGTTTTGTAAACAAGGTTGTCTGGACTGGCAGCCCAAAGCCACGATCTCCAAAAACGACCAAATGTTCTAGGTGTAAGTGGATTGAAGAGTTCAGTTTCAAAGAACATAGCCAAAAACTCCTGTCTTTACTTAATGCTGCATTTGCCTAATGAAAAATAGGCTCCACTGAAAATGGAGCAAGTGTTTTTTCAAAACACGAGCTGAGAAAAATCATCTCTTCTCTGCGGATCTCAGTCTTAAGGACAGGCAAGAGCCAGACTCACTGTTATACTGGAGAAAACTAAGGAATTAGAAGAGATCTCAGGGAGGGATTTCTGCCCCACATTGCTCCAAAATGGAGCAGTCCCAGGGCTGTGCTGTGGCCAGGACTGGAGTCAGGACGGCCTGGTGCGCGCTGTGCCAAAGGGGAACAAGGAGAAGGGGCAGTCACAGGTCCAGCCAGCACCAGGGAGAAGCAGAGCACAGACTGACATTCCCAAAATACAGCTACATTTCATAATTAACAGGAAATTTAGTTACATGGTACTAGGATGGATTTTCCAATGTTCCTCCTTAATTTTTTGGTTGTAATTTCCAAGCTACCTTAGACAGCTGAGATTGAATCCAGGAGATCAAACTGACGGCATTTACCACATACAAACTTGGGCAGAAATCATGGCCGAGTAGCACAGCACAACTCACGAGCAATAAATCGACTCCAGGCCACCAGCCATGAGGGGGTTTCACGAGCCAGACAGGACACAGCTTAAGTCAATGATACAAAGACCAGAACCAGCAATATCATAAAAATAAGCATTTTCTTATGAGCAATAATAAGCATCTGCTCACTATTATTATTATTGACGCTCATAAATGCAAACACATACACAAGGGTTCTTGTTCACAGCCATTAACCAGAAACAAGAGGGGGAAGAGGCCAAGAGCCAGGTAACTGCTCCATACAAGCTCACGGGCTGTAAAACCTCCTTCCCTTCACGAAAACACGTGTGTGCCTGGCGGCAGACGGAGCTGCGGTCCAAATACAAGAGGAGGAAGAGAGGAGAGAGGAAGGCAGAGGCAGCACCATGCTGGAGATCCAGCCAGGAGGTCCGCAGGGCCCTAAACCCAGGCCGTGCTCCCCATTTGCACGTTGGACACCAGAGATCATGTTGCCTATTTTAGGACAAACTTTTAAACTACAGCTCTGCTCTGCTGACAACGGAAAAGTGAGTTTGGCACATCCTTCAGTTCCCATATTAAGCAAATAGTTTGCTTTGATGAGCCAAAGATCAGCTGCAATTTTTAAGACAGCAAAACTGGCATTTTATCACTTTCCTTTTTGTTTCTTTTTAAAAACATTCAGCAGATCCTAAGAAATGCAAGCTTCAAAATATAGTCTGTGCGCTCTTTTTAAAATGCTATTTTTAGGAAAGAGCAATTTCTGTCTATCAGGCACATAATACATGACTTAAAGTAACTTGATTACACAATTATTCAATCGTTTGGAATGCCTTTGTAGTGTATAATTACTCACTCAAAAATTGCATGCCCTCCCCCCTCACTGCCATATTCAGATCAGGAGAAGGAAGCGAAAAGGAAGCTCTTAGCAGAAAGCGCTCACACAGAGAGGCAGTGAGCTGAAATGACAAGTGACATACCAAAGCCACCCCGCGTACAGCTCCGCTGACGTGCTCACATAACTCCGGGGCTGGACTTTGTCAGCGTTATCAGCTGACGATATTCCGACAAGCTCCCAACCACCCTGCAGCTCACACCACGTGCTGCACTCCCTTGCTACATCGCTTTGGATTTTGTCAAAAGCAGCCCGGATGCTCAAGAACATCAGAAACAGGGATCCTTTGCATTTGTACAGGCTTTTTCAGACTTCATTAAGATGTTTTGAACATTCAGCCTAGGTCCCTTTGAGTGGGAGGTTAAACACCACTGATCCCACTTTTGCAGATGCGTATGCACTTTGCGCCTTTTCTTATTCCACACTTGGGGTCCTGATGGAGATGCTGGGCTGTGCAGATCTTTGGTCCAAGCCGTTACGGCTGGTCTTACGGATTTAGAACAAAGATCAGACTGCAAGAGAAGCGCACAAACCAAAAAGGCAATTTATGAGTTCGGTCTCCTGCTCTAGCTGTTGGAAACTTTCACACCAGTTATCCCTGTCCCCAGGCACAAAACGCAGCTCGCTCAGTGCTCTCCTTCCCTCGCACCTCCGGGAGGTATTATATTACATTCTCTTCACTTTCAGAAGTAATCACACTTTGTTTAGGAGTCACAGAAAAGAAAAATCAAACTGGGAGAGAGAAAGAGATGAGAAAGAGCACAGGGAGATTAAGGTTAAAATCAAATAGATGCCGAGTGGACTTCTTCATTGTCAGTGCTCACGCAGAGCTGACTGACGAGCGATAAAATGGAATCAAAACACAGGTCAGCACCCAAATGTTTTAGTAGGGAGATATTTTGTCCAGCTCTTACCTAATCTCCTCTGGGAACTGTGCATTTGTAACCAGGAAACTAGAGATGCTGTGCTGGTGCAGGAGCTTCACAAACCGGTTGATCTCTGGGTACATGATGGGCTCTCCCACCAGTGAGAGTGCACAGTGCTTTGCTGTCATCGCTTCCTCGAACCGATCTGCTTTCACTCCTGACACGCCTGCAAAAAGAGGGAAAACATCCTGTATCCAGAATACACCCTGGCACAAAGGGAAGACTGAGCAAAACCAGCTGGAGCCCTCCTCAACCAGAGGGGACACCAGGCCGCAGCCAGCGCCCGCTCAGCCAGCTCTGCAGGGATGCACAGAACAGCATCCGCCCAGACCCACGGAGCCTGGGGCTGTGGGTGCCCTGTTCACTACCGCAAGCCATCTTCTAGCAACATTTGAGCCAAGCTTTCCATTGCTAAGAGCTCAGTGATGCTGCCTGAATGCCAAGACAGAAACACAAGAGACAGTTAAATGCCATCTCAAGCAGGTATCTTAAAAAAGACGACCTGGTTATGTCCGTCTCCACTGCCGACCCCTCCGTGGCCCCTCAGTCTCATGAAGACCAGTTCCCCAGAGGAGCTGGGCACGCTTCCCCGAGCGCAGCACCAACAACCGGGTCTGAATCCACATTGGCCACCACACAAAACACAACTCCACAGAGGATGCATTTAAAAAGAAAAACCAACACATGACACCGTCCTGGCCAGCAAGAGACATTTCAGCACCAAGAGGAAAACACAAGGAGCTCAACTGTAGCGTCCACGTGAAAACGCTTCCTGCGGGTTCAACCAACCCAAGTCACATTTACTCTACCCACGGGAGGGCAGGGGAGAGGCGAATTCTCCTCCAGCCCATCCGTATCCGACCAAGTGCTCAGGACCCCGTATGAAATCCTCTGACTACAAACAAGCTTTTGTTCCAAATATGTCACTTCACATTTCCTTGACGTGCCTTGATGTACTCAAATAATATCTGAGGTTTTAGACTGGGGGCTTGTCTGCTTTAAGAAAAAGCCAAAGACTTGAGTTTGAAACCAGGTCCTCAGCTCACCTCTGGTTGCCTAGATGCTGGAGCTCAAGCAGTACAGAAAATTACATGCTATGCTGCAAAGCCAAGATAAAAAGAGGTGTTGGTGGATATTGCTTCAGCTGCACGTAGAAGAGCTGGTTTGCGATCAGAGCGAAGCTTAGCGCATTTGAAACCAGCCAGGCTCAGTCCTGAAGAAGTGACAGGACTAATGGTTATTCCGTAGAAACTTGACAGTGCTAAATGAGAACTTTATTTGAAAAGAAAGAAGCATCTAAACCACACACGGAGATTAAAGGACTAACTTTTGTACTCCTAAAGCTACTGTAAGTCATTTTTGGAATGAATTAATTTCCCTCAGCATCTTGCAATTGGACTATGGTAATTACTGTGCCAGCTTTATAAGCAGACAGAAAAAAATTCCAACATCACATAAAATTTGAAAGTAACTTTCTCAAAACAGTTTACATCAAATCTGGCATGTAGTAAATACACTCCAGAGGAGGGTAGAGGTTTTGTATGCAATCATTTGATCATATAAATCACCCACTAGGCGGGGATAAACTAAACAGGATTAGTGAGTATTCCAGGGAGCACACGCACTCTCCTGCAATTTGGGTTGTCGTATCACTACAGTGCTCAGCCTCTGCTCCTCTGGGAGCCTCCTCTTGCCTTCAGTCAGTGAACTTCAAAGTCAGAGCCGGGGCAGGTTTCGTATGGTGTGCAGCAGGTCCAACACAAGTGCAGGATCTTGGAGCCATAGGGATTTGAGGAGCCTCTGCAAGAGGCAGTGGCAAACAGGTTTCAGCACCAGGGCTCAGCAGAGCATGCAGCCAAGCCCCCTTTGATCAACGTATCCCCTTTGGAAAGCTGATTCCAGCCGCTCTCTTACTGGTGCACTTGAATTTGGGAAAGAAAAGCAGCATCTGGCACATCACCCGAGAAAGGCTGTTGTTGACTTCAGGTACCCCTCTGCAAGTACCTCTACACCAGTCATCACAAGTGCCTGGTGACTGGGGAGACAAGAAACCTGTTTTACCTCCTCTTACAGCAAAACACACAGGTAGTCTTAGGATTTCCTAGTTCAGGTCATGCATTTTTGTTTGTCCATTTTTCCCTAAGTTGTATTATCAGAGACTCCAAGTTTTGAATTATGTGTCCATTCTGTGTGTGCCCTTCACAAGGGCGCAGAGATTTACTAGTCACTGCCTAGAAAATGTATCCATCAAACAAACTACTTCCCACCTTCGCACCTTAGCTCCCTATCAGTAAGATGTCTCTCCATCAGTTACACTAAAAGAGAATTATGTGACATTAACGTCTATGGTCTTCAAAATCAGTACAAACTATGGCAATAATAAAAGAGAAGATGACATATCATCATCTTTAAGAGCATGCACAGGGACTCCTAAGGACAGAGGGCCATTCTCTAGGGTAGCCTATAGGACGGAAGGTCCCCAAGAATTCTTTTGTTCCTTCAAGGAAGATCTCATTTTTACTACAGTGTGTGGAATTACTAAAGCATCAGATTAGGTCACCATTTCCTTTGGCTCACGGAGATGTCTATATGTGCGTACCCGAACACAAAGCTGTGGTACTTAGAAAGAGCACCAATTTATTCGAAGAGCTTTGGGTATTATCTGAGCAGCATTACCAGACACTCGAGAGCCTTGAGGGCTCTCTAGCCAAGACATCTTCTCCCCATGCTTTTCTTTTCCAGTAGCCCAAAAGCCTGGTGTCTGCTCTACGCTGGGGGTCAGCGTTTAAACATCCCGCAGACACACGCAGCTCCCTGCTGGAAACCCCTCCGGAGCCCCTGGGGCGGCCCATCCGAGCCCAACTCCAGCCTGACCTCCCCCTTCAACACAGCACCCCACCATCCCGCTGCCCAAGCTTGGGGTGGTTGGTGGGGCTTGGTGGTTTTGTTTTTTTTTTTTTCATTTTAGAATCAATCACAATAAAATCCAACCTACTCTTTGCAGAGTGCCGAGAAGTTTGTTGGAAGTAGACAGTCATGTTTTCTGCCTGAGGCACTTCCAAGCCGGGCAGAGCACAGCCCTGGCATGGCACGCAGGGGATGTTCATCCTGCAAGACACTGCGCAGCTTTTAAATCTCCCTGGCTTCAGCTCACCGCACAGCGTTTCAACCCAATTTGGCTTTCACTGATTCTACTCTAACAGTATTTTCACATGCACCTCAGGGAAGCGACAATGTAAAATTCACAAAATCTAACGGTGAGCTACGGGGCTTTTCTTCACTGATTTTTTTTCTCCTTAATAAACCTTTTGCTTTTAGGCTCCTAAGACAGGAAGCATGTTGCCATCTATCACTCTGAAAAAGTAACACATCTTTTCTTTTTCCACTTTGCAGCACAGTTCTAGTCCAGAGCCTTCTTTTTGTTTTGGTCTTTCTCCTTTCACAGTTCCAAGCCAAGGGTAACTCTGCTGAGATGCACATGGAAGTTTCAGGGAATATTTATGAATTTGTTTAATAAGCTCCAAAAAGAGAGAATTGGGATGTCCTTACAGGCCTCTCAACGCTTTGGGAATATTTTCAGATGCTGACAAGTCCACCTATAACCTTTCCCTCTCCCCAGCCCTTTTTGGGAAGACACCAGGGGTAGTAAGGGAAGGAGAGGGTTATTCTTTAGTCTAAAGTTGGGTTTAAACAGATTCCTGCACTCGGCTTTCAGAAGGCTTTTGAGCATCTGCAAAGTAACTTTTGCTTTTCACCTTTCTTTAGTGCAAATAAGACACGTTTCTGACATAGAGGGGCAATACTTCCATCACCCTGCACCAGTACCGCACAGCTCGAGGGCAATCTCTGCCCTCACAAGCATACCCTGCACACTCCACCAGCGCCTGCGTGCAAATCTAGCCATTGCTTGAAACATGTGGCTTCTTCCTAAGCAAATATAAATGACTATTTTGAGTCAGGTCCTGCCTCATAAAAAGGAGGGTGGTCTTCATTGTTATTCGTTAACAATCACAACAAAAGCCATAGAACTAATAGTTAGAAGGAGCTCCTGCAGGGCTCTAGTCCAGCCTCCTGCTCAGAGAGGACAGCTGCCAACACCGGACCAGGGTGACAGTGACTTGACTTAAAAGACTTCAAAGCCTCCAAGGTTGGAGGGTCCCCTACCTCTCTGGGCACCACTTTGGTTGAACAAGCTTGTTTTGATGTCCAACTTGAACCTCCCAAACAGAAACCCAAGTCTGTTGTCCCTGGTTCTACCACGGCAGGTGGGTCTCCCAGCATGGACTGACATGGGGTTATAACATTCTCATACAGAACCTTCCACTTCTTGCTGGACTCCACATGCATCTACTGACCCAATAATCATGTTTCTCAAGGTCCCATTGAAGTAAAGCCGTGCCATTGAGCATGCCTGCCACCCTCCCTAACTTCATATTGCCCGCAAAGCTGCTGAGGGTGCATTCAGTATCATCATCATCCCCATCGTCTGTTGATGGAAATGTACAACAGGTTCCTGGACCAACCCCTGAAGTACCCTGCTTGTTGTCAGCCACCCAACTGACCTTGAGCTATCGATCACAATCCTTTATTTCAACTCATCCAAGAGCCCGGCCATCCAGAATAGATTGAATAAGAGAGCAGAGTTTGAAAAATGCTCAATGCCTTAAGCGTTAAAACATGAACGCTCTTGTTTATAGCTGTAGCAGTCTTCTACGGTTGTTAGAGCCTTCCAGACAAAATCTGACATCCCACATGCTCTTTGCTCATGCAAACCACCCATACCCAAACTCCTGCTGTGCTGGCACTGCATCCCACCAGCTGAGTTAACAGGCAGCCTCAGAACCCTGCAGCAGCTCTGCCTGGCCAGGCAGGCAGCACTGCTGTAGGCATCCTGCCTTCAGTCAGCACTCACCCCACAACTGCGGTGCACAAGAAGCATTAAGGCAAGGGAACGAGACCTGCATTTCCTTACAGGGGGTCCTGCCTCGAGCTCTGAGGGCTGCGCTGTGCTTAGTCTGAAGGGAGATGCACTGACACCAACTGCCGCCTCCACTGACTCATCTCGCTACGTCTTCCCCAAGGAAAGCTTCCCCTATCCGATTAACACTGTTTTTCCCCTATCCCACTACCGCACCTTCTCTGCCTTCCCCTGGTGGAGCTCTAGAGCTGTGATCCAGCCCATGGGACCACACGAGTGCAACGGCAGAGTGTGCCCAGGCCTGGTTATTCTGGCTGCTCCCCTCCCAGTTCAGCAATGCAGCTCCCAGGGAAGTGGATTCCCTGGAGCTGCTGGTCCGAGAGTGCAAGATGACTCAAACCAGCCACTTGATGAAAATGAAGCTCACGAGGCCCTAAAACTTGAGTTATTTTTCTGCCTATTCTATAACTCCAGTGAACGAGACAGAGCAACTCCGCTCTGCTGACAGAAGAGTTTTTTGCCTGTTACATTTTTAATCCATTGGGTTCTCTCTGTGCACAGACAACATAAACAAATGGGTTCCCAAAATGACAGCCAAGACTAAGGCTCATCTTGCACATTTTATGGTTGCTTCATTCCACTCCTGCTGCTCGCACAGCCTCCGCTGTCAGTTAGGAAGAGACGAGTCCTAGACCTGTCCTGCCAAGCTGGCCAGCCCTCCCAGCACACAAAGCTGACCTTGGCAGGTAACCAAGTTTATCACATTTGGGAAAAAGGAAAAAAAAACCCCAACCATCTCTATATATAGATATAGATACATACTGATTAAATAACAAACTCACAAGGAGTTCCTATGGGAAACAAAATACAGTAGTTTTCAGAGGTGCTGTGTAACTGCAGCTTCAATCACAAACAGATGTACCGAATAGTTCCTCAAAATAATAATACCCTGAATGCTACTGCTCGCTCGTTAACAAGAAGTTTCAGAGCCAAGACAAAAACTCCCAGGGAATTATGCCTGGGCAGTTTATTTCCTATCAGGTATAGAGGCTGATTCCTTTTGCCTTCTACCTGCCCTCACTTTTACATAAGAATCAAGATCCCTCATCATCCAAGGCCAGCTTTAACCACTGCAGAAACCTCTGTGCACACCAAGGAAAAGGCTCTGACAACTACCGAGATGCACAAGAGGCAACTCCACTCTACTCCCTCAAGGCAGCAGTAAATACTCAAAGGCTGACTCATGTTCTAATGTCAAAAACAAGGCAGAACATCTCAGAAAACAGTGTGCCACAAAAGTTTCTTCTCGCTTCTCCATCTCTCTGATATTATAAATCTCGTGCCTCCTTCCCAGTATTTCCCAGATGACCAGAAGTTTGGAGATGCTACTGCTGATTATCTCTTCCAAAAGCATCGTTAAGAAGGAAGAAGTGGTAGAAGTTACCTTTGAACTGCTTGATCATATTCCGATGGTTCTCAATAGCCTCCTGCAAGATCATTTCAGGTTGGTCCATCTTCCATCGCCACTCTGTGCCCACTGGATTTGTATGATGTCTGAAGGAAAAAGAGACAGAGTTATTCGCTGTCGTTTGTAACAATACATGTAAGAAGCCATCTGTCGCCCTGAGGACTTTGGCATTGTTCAATAATATTAAAAGCGGTAAGAAATTCTCAGCAATATCCTGCTTCTGACAACTTTCAGATGTCATCTGTGAACACCATTATCATACCCTCTCCTTCCACGCTCTAGTCTCCCCAAAAGGAAGAGGGGACCTTGCAGTTTATATTAAAATTAACATACCTATTTTGAATCACAGGTAAAAGGTTTCTAAGCTAAAGTGATGGTCTGCAGCCAGAAAGACCTCTGTAAAGAAAGGAAAACTGGTTCTACCTCCTCTTCTGACCACCACTGCTCAAAGCACTAGAAAGAAAAGGTCCTAAGTCACTTTTAGTTCCATTATGAAGGTACCAACTGCCGCCCTGAGAAGGACAGGATTTGTCTCTAATGCAATCTTTGTGTAACGCTCTAGTAACAAGACAGATAAGGGCAGACCACTTCAAACTCCATAGGGACTAGGAAGTCTGCAGTATGTTGGAGATGCATTGCTGGGGGATCTGGTTAGTCTCCCAGATTTACACAACAGGGGCTTCTCATCACTTCTGAGATCTGCTAGCTACCATGTTACCACAACCCAAATGCAAAAACTAAAAAAAAAAAAACGTTAATTTCTCTGAGACAAGCAGATAGCAAGATAAAAAAAAATAAAATAAAATCACCGATCTTCCATCTGAAGGACAGCTTGTGTTACATTGCGTTAGGAAGCCAACACCTTGCCTACCCAGAGAGGATGACTGTACCCATAGTTTGTTTTCTTCAAAACCAACCAGGTGCTTGGGTGGATTTGCCTGGGAAGATACATGCAAGTTTCTCCCCATTCCCCTATTTCATCAGCATGGGAGGATATTACAAAGCCATAGAAAGTCATCTGGAAAAAATGCATTCTGACAAACAAATGAAATATTAGAAGCAACTGGTGTGGTACCCACTATGCTCACACCTGGACACACACAACCCAGAGAGCGCCTGTTCGAGGGCGCAGCCCTCTCCCTGCTGAAAGGCATGTCCCAGTAACCTCGCTGCACTTAGACTGGTATCAAACAGGGATAATTCAGCCTTTAAGTATCAGCCTAAGAAAATCAATGAATTTCTGTGCTTTCATCTCTGCCTTCTCCCTCCATCTTCACCTGCTTTTTTCCAAAATACGCTACAACAGATTCCATGCTTTTCCCCTACTGATTCTACTGCAGCTCACAGAATAATTTATTAATAGGAGAGTATCACATTTTGAGTGTCTCTCAAAATAGCACTACTGGATTAACACAGCTCTGGATAAGAAAACAAGATCAAGCAGTATAGACTCCTGAAATTCTGTTTTCCGACCAGCTGATCTCCGTTTCCTCTCCACTCTCCATCATCCCTGGAAGTCAGCCATGGAGACAACAGAGGTTACCTGCTGTATTCAGCCTTCCAGCCACACGGACACCAGGACATGATGTCCAGCATTTAACTAGAGGAGAAAAGACAGAGGGAAGCACTTTCTCAGAACGAAGTGGACAGTCCAGTGCTTACTGAAGACAATCAAAAGACTCCCACTGACTTCTCCAAGTGAGAAAGACCCACAGCTCCACACTTTGACAGTGCTAAAACACACAAACTCTAGACGCAGCATCAATAAAAACAGCCCTTTGGTCAAAACATTGCTTCATCTGCTTCAAGAGCGAAGATTCAAACACTGCTCTCAAACTGCTTTGCAGTCTCAGAGATCCTTTAGGCTAAAACAGCTTTGCTTTCTGAATTAATTTTTTTTTTTTTAAGTCTGCCAATATGGAAAGTTTTCCGAATGCCAACTATAAAAGGCATTTATAAAACTCTTACATGTTTAACTACATAACTTGTACCTTGTATATTTAATAGGGCAAGTTGGCAGAAAATCAATAGGCTCTGGACAGCTATTAATTATTAGCGTCTAACAGTCCTTGAATTTTTACACATTCTAACTGTTTAATAAACATACCAGGTCATGTCTACAAAGCAGCTCATTTGGCAAAAAGCAGTTTTTCTTCTAATGGTGGGGGGAGGGAAAGCAATGTCTTCTGGCTGATGAGATTGTTTCACACTCCCTGGCACAGAGAGAATTTCCCTGTCACCTTCCCATTCCCCCACAGGCTTGGTGACGCCCTGCATCGTCTGCCTCATCAGCCACTCCAGGCTTCAGCCCGTAATTGTGCGTGATGTTCCTTCCCTTCCAAAAATAACACCAGCAAAAAAAAAACTCACTCAGAACTACACACACCAGAAAACCCTTATTGTATTCAAGATTCCAGGTGTGAAACAGGTTTGATTTGATACTTCAGAGACAAGCCATCACCACCACAGCGCCCCACCACCAAGTCTGCGCAGAAGGTGATGGGGAGCTGCCAGCTCGGAGCTCTCTCCTGGGTAATAGGGCTGCCTCCAACCCAGCTTTATTTGCATTTCATCATCTGACCTGTGATCTCCCAGCTTACCAAAGCGTCCCTGGCCTCTGTGAAGGTGTATTCTTCAGTGGGCAGTGCATCCCCCTCCCCGATCACTTGTGTATTACTTTAATAAATCAGCTTTTGCTTGATAGCCTCTTTTAAAATGGTTGCTCTCTTCTGTAAGCAGTGCTTCCTATTGTGAAGTCTTTCAAGAAACTTTGAGGGAAAAATGCAGCACAGGTATAAAGTATCATTTTACTCCAGTGATGTTGATACCTGGTGGGGAACATGAAGGCAAGGAAACACTGGTGGCAGCGATCCTGAAAGGACAGAGCACGTGGCTCCCAGGAAGGGACAGGGAGGAAAGAGCAGAAGAAAGCCAAGAAAGCTCAAGAAGGCAGCCTTCACTGAACCCTGGGAACCAGCGGGTGAGACCCCAGAGGAGAAGAGTTTAAGGGCAAAGGAGTTCAGGAAAACCGATAGCTTTTTTAAAACCCTATTAAGGCAGAAGTGCAAACTGCAGCAATAAAAGGCAAAGATATGAAGAGTAACAGGAAACCAAATCTGGCAGAACCACAGGTTCTTCTGCAACCTCGCGATCCTCCAGCTGAAAATAAGAGGAAGAGCACAAGAACACACTGTTAGAATCAGAACGGCCAAGGCAGAAAATCAGACACAATTAGCACAGGACATACAAAAGGACTAACAAGAAAGACTTCCCCTATAATGTGAGGAGTAAGAGGAAGACCAAGGAGAGCGCTTGTCCAATGTGCAAGCAAACAACGTCTAATGTTCCTCCGTGATGAGAAGAAACCTTTTCTTCTACTTTCTCCTGACAGCGATGGGAAGAGCCCAGAGTGGACTAGGAAGAGGACATGTTAGAGATACCTAGTCTAAATGAAATGTTTTCACTAGGATGGTTAATGTTGGATAAATTGGCTGACAGTACCAGAGTTGCTAGCAATAAGTTGTAAGTCTGCGAGAAGCATGTGAAAGTGATTTAAAACACACCCGAAAAATGCAAATGCAATACCCACTTTAGCAGGAACCAAAGATTTCTATACCAGCTCCTCTTAACTTCCAGTTCCTCAGGACATACTGGACTAAATAAGTGTTTGGTAAGCCCCAGAACACAAAACAGCCAACACGAACCCGCTGAGAATGTTTCATGCCAAGACCACCACTGGTCCTTGTAGGCAAAGGGAAAGAAGTTGAGCTTTTGACACCATCTTATCCAATATTCTCATAATCTGCCCAAAGAAATGCTCAGTAAGTAGCGCTGGTTTGTTAGAGAGCACAAATCAGGGCGGAAAACTTGAATCCTTTAGTTACCAGTAGGACACTAAATCGAACCCTAAAGGCATCCGCAGGGCTGTGTCCCGGTCCTATACAGCAGCTCCCAGGAGTTGATGATGGCTCAAGGAGGCCACATCTGAGGTGGAACCAACCTGGCTGGAGATGAAAACTCGGGGAGGACAACATGCAATTAAAAAGATCACCACATTGATGGCATTACCAGCCATAATTTGCATTTGACTGCAAAATGCCTGGGTCGGGGCGGGTAAAGTAAAGACTTCAAGTCAAAGTAGAGACTTCAGGTCTCTCAGACTTACTTTCTCAAATTGGATGACATTCACTTTAAAAAGAAAAAGAAGTTTTGATAGGAAAAACAATTAAAAAAAATCCCTATCTAGACTGCTGTCTGAGGAAGAGGAACACAATGTTTCTATAGAAATTTCCTGTTAAATAACAGACAATTATCTCTCATGTTGCTCTGAGCAATCTTTTGTTAGCTGTAGGAATGAGAAAAATAATGGTTTATTATGAATAAATTCAGGAAAAGAAAAAAGCTTTTCAAGAGGGATGGTATTATTCCTAAATGCTGATAATTTTAAACAATTTTAGAGGAGAAAAAATTGGGCAAATAAGGCTGAAGTCAAATGTTTGGATGTCTGAACACCCCAAGAGAACTCTCATTTTTAAAGTGACAAAATATTCAGTATTTTGAAAGGAAAATTTGGACTTTCCTCATGTTTTAAAATCAAATTAAATAAAAAGATTTGTCAGAGACAGATGAAAGAGCCCAAAATGAATTGATGAATTTTAGATTAAACAAAATAAATCATCCCATAACTTCCACATTTTCCCTAGGAGTGCATTGCAGCTGAACCCTCCCTAACTTCCTAAGGCTTTTCACATCAGCTGCTCAATCAGGATAAATTTAGTCTTCTCTTTGTGAGACTACCTGGTCATATAACAACACCTGGCAGCAACTCATGAGAGTACCCACAGTGAGGACTTCAGACCAGGCTGGTTTTGCCAGTTCCTCTGAACTGAGAGGACAGAGCTTCAGAAGATTTTTAGAAAACCCCACTTCTAGTACTGGGATGGATACTTGGCACTGGTGAGGCCCCACCTCGAGTGCTGTGTCCAGTTTTGGACCACTCGCCACAAAAAAGACATTGAGGCGCTGGAGCGTGTCCAGAGAAGGGCAACGGAGCGGTGAGGGGTCTGGAGCACAAGTCTCGTGAGGAGCAGCTGAGGGTGTTCAGCCTGGAGAAAAGGAGGCTGAGGGGAGACCTCCTCCCTCTCTACAACTCCCTGAAAGGAGGGTGGAGCCGGGGGGGTCAGTCTCTTCTCCCAAGGAACAGGCAATGGGACAAGAGGAAGCGGCCTCAAGTTGCGCCAAGGGAAGTTTAGGATGGATATTAGGAAAAATTTCTTCACCAAAAGGGTTATCAAGCACTGGAACAGGCTGCCTAGGGAAGGGGTGGAGTCACCATCCCTAGAGGTATTTAAAAGATGGGTAGAGGTGGTGCTGAGGGACATGGTTTAGTGGTGGACTTGGCAGTGTGATGTTCATGGCCGGACCATATGGACTTAAAGGTCTTCCACAATCTAAAGGATTCTTTGATCCTTTTTAACTCACAATTCTGAGATCTGAAGGATGGAAGACATCCCATGCTGCAAGACTACATCACAGAATCACAGAATGACAGGGGTGGGAAGGGACCTCTGGAGATCACCCAGTCCAACCCCCCGACAGAGCAGGGGCACCCACAGCAGGTGGCACAGGAATGTGTCCAGGCGCGTTTGGAATGTCTCCAGACACGGAGACTCCACCACCTCTCTGGGCAGCCTGTGCCAGGGCTCTGCCACCCTCACAG
>VWZL01001701.1:53680-94414 GCA_013396915.1 Stercorarius parasiticus
GGGAGCCCAGAACTGGACACAGCGCTCCAGATGCGGCCTCCTCAGGCCAGAGCAGAGGGGGAGGATGACCTCCCAAATCTAAGAAATACTCACTTTTTTTTTTTAAAAGAAGGACAGTTACTAGGAAGGCAGGCAATGCTGAGCACCTCCCAAAAGTCTGCCCTGTGCTTGTATTTCACTCCTTCCCAGCAGGACCATGCTCAGCACAGTCTCAAAGGCTGTTTCAAAACTAACCTGAATGGCAAGATGTACAAGTTTGCTTTCAAGGGCCATAATCATTCCATCACATTACTGATTACTGTAACCGGGTACCAAGTCACCAACCACCTGCAATAACTATCAAGACACAAGTGAGCATTTCGTAGCCGATAACCTGCTTATATTCACTACTGATGCCATAAATACGTAAACTAATAATGACAACTACAAAGGCCTTCAAGTCCAAGACCACGCACTGCTATAAAATGAAAAGCATAGATTACGCTGATATTAAGGCCTCAGATTATTACAGTGCTGGCAGAGGAGCACATAAAGACACCAAGACTTTTTTTTCCCCCACCATTGAGAGGGGCTGTATTTTGTGATGTCCTGTCCCCCGCCCCATTTATATGGTTATTCCTAAAAGACAGACAGGCCCAAAGGACAACAAACCAGTGAAGAATTGAATCTGAAGAACATGATGAACCATAGGTCACAATATATTGTGAAACACTGGAAGAAGAGAGTATTGACTTAGCAGAACAAGGACGGGAGGCTGGAGATGCAGAGAGACTCTCTGAGCTTTCAGGCTCAGGTTGCAAGTTTCACAAACCTGCAGCGTCAACTCCTTTGATATCATATTATTTCACATTTCGTTGAATCATTTAGCCTCTGGAGTCAAGTCACTTAACAAGAAGAAGCTTTTGTTTTAATCTATGTTTTCAGTTTCTTCTTAATTTTTTGAAGACCTGATTAAGTACCTCTCCTATGGGAGATCAGTAATCTCATTTTGCAGGGCTTACTGTGATCACTGGCTTTTGGCCATGCATTTATTTAGATTGTCTGAACAGAACTTCAGCTGTCGTCTACTGTACAAATTAAAGCTGAAACCTTCAAGTACAGGTATAAACACCATAAACTTACAGAAGAAGAAATATGAACCCATTTCTTTACGGGATATTTAACTCTGTCTGGTTTGCCTCCTCCTCAGATGCAAAAATAATAAACCCTATTAATTTAAATCTTATTTAGTTGTTCCATCTCTCCTCAATAATTGATTGGGCTTTAGATACTCTGCCAGAAAACATAATCAAATCAGGTTTGCCTGGTGACTGTGCCGCAATACACAGTGTCAGAAAGCCTCGGTCCCCACACTTGCTCTAATTGATTAAAAGATTTGGTCACTTGCACATTTCCATTTAGACAATTAAGCTGAAGAGACACTACAAACACAGCAAGACCAGCTAAGAGCAATAATGGATAGTGATAGGGAGGGAGAATTATGACTTTGGGCTGTTGCAGTAATTAAGGTGTTTCTTTTCCCACCCCCCCCTTGCTCTTGATGCAAAAGCCTCAGGAGTTGAACACAGCACGATTGCTGCCTCGCCGGGGGAGCAATTTGCTTTTCCTGCCCTCCAAAGAAGCTGCCACATCATAAACCTGCATCACCAAGCTCTCAGCCAGGTCTCTGATGGGCAGAGGCAGGGAAGCACGAGCCAGCGGTCACACCGTAAGGGGACACTGGCAGCCTGGATATCTACCAGTGACGTACCGCTTCCAGGGACAAGGAGGAGAAGGAAGGTCTCTAGGGCAGAGTCAAGCTACATCTTTTACGAAAACCCCTAACTTTCTGAGTGTGTTTGGATGCTAGCTCCACCCGTTGATTCCTGGTTCAGGGCCAAAATGCATCAGTCACAACCAGCCAACTACGATGACATCCAATTCCCAGGGAAAGTGGCTGAACTACAGCATTTCTTGCCAAAGTGAGGAAAGGAAAACAAACAGGCTCCTTGGCCTTTTCCTCAGCAATCCCGGGAGAGCTGCAGTGGTTATGCAGTTGGAAACGTTGGCAGACTCTACAAATGTCAAAATCCTGAAAGAAGAGATCAAGGAAAAAAAAAAAAGAATCACAGCTGTCTTATCTGCAAGTTAGTGCGCAGAGCTGCATGATAAGACCAGCAAGGCATAAAACCTGTATTAAAAACATCTTGCCAACAGCAGATCAAAACTAGCACTTCATGTGTCTCCAAATGCACAGATGGTAACTGCTAATAAGAAGGTAACATGCTTACCCTACCCAGCCACCGCTGCCTGTGATTCTACTTTTAGTCTCACATGATTAAGAATCCACAAGGCATGGTGGGTTTAAAATTAAAAAAAAAGTTATATATAGATAGTCCTGCCTGCAGGGTTTGTGAACGGTGCTGACATGCAACTGGTAGAGAGGAGAGTGGCTATGGAAGCCTCCTCTTCTTGCACCAAATTAACCTGACCTGGCACAGCTCACAACCACACAAAGGCTGTAGCAGCCCAAGCACAGGGGCTGAAAAAGCAACCAAAGCAGAGAAAGCTTCTTTCAGTTCTGCTTTATGTCAAGCTGGAGGTGGACATAATGTGAGCCTTGTGATGAGTCTCAAACTGAGCCTTAAGTCTTCTCTTCTCAAACCTCTACTGAGTTGGAAGAGTCAGCTGCAGTCCATATGGAAAAGTCCAACAACCGCAACCCATTTCAGCCACAGAAGGTAAGTGAGAACATTTTTCAGCACAATCCCTTGAAAAGCCGTTTCCTTGCATTCAGGTTGTTACCGTTAGTAAAATAAGCATTCTAGCATTTGTTATCGTTAGGGCTACTGTTTCCAAGATTCCTCTTAGAAGTGACAAATGACAGCTACAGGACGAAGAGTCAGAAGCACATGGCAGGTATCACACATGGCGATTTATCCCAATTACTGCACTTTTCAATTTACACTTCTTTGACTTCCCTGATTCAGACCCATACTCCAGACGCAGGCTCCTGCTGCTGCTAAAAAATACTGAGCTGGGTCATTCTGAAGAGGAGCGGAGTTAAATGGTCTGCAGTGCAATACTAGGAACAAAATGCCTCATTCTGGCGATGTTATTGCTTTCTATTTGGTGTTTATGTACCTTCTGCTTAGGGACAGAGGGATAATATGCATGGCAATCTTCTTCCTACCACTACAGCCACCACTCAGAATTAAATGCACCATTGCTGGCTGATACGGTGGAAACAAGAAACGAGCAGTAGCAGTACATTTTTCTCCCTGGTCATTAGATTGCTCTAAAGAAAAGCAGCAAAATTTGCACATTAAACATGCCATTTACTGTGTCCTTTCAAGCCAGGATATGATAAAAGCCCATCAAGAGCACCAATTAACATTTTGGTATAGGCTCCCAAATGCAAACTTAACAGAACAACCAGTGTCTAACACTTATACTTAACACTAACATGGGAGACAGCTTCAAAGGGCCTTCAAAGTTACAGCAGTCCTCCTGCACCGCTGCTGGCATTCAAATATTCTCATGAAATATTTGCATTATTAAAACTTGAAGAGCCTATGAAAGACAGAAAATGGTACTCAGAGGAATTTGGCTGGTTTTGCATGAAAATACCGGGATGTTGGACACCCAGGCTGAGGGATGCAATAGGTATTATCAGCAGCCAGCCTCCCAGGCCAGGCATAAATACCTAAGGCAGCGCAGCCCCCGTGGTCTGAATTAGCTAGCAAGGTAGAAGACAAAAGAGCTCAAAGAATAACCTCCACATCCTCCCACTCAGTACACTTTCACGTCACTGCTCTTATTTCTGCTGAGCCTCTCAGTCTCTCTCACTGATCGCATCCCGCACTCCCCCAGCCTGGCAAAGTCCTCCCTCGGAAATCCAGGCATTTCAGTGAGTAAGCAGCGCTGCAGCAGCTTACCCTTCCGATCCAGGCAAAGCTCATTTCCTTCAGAGAATTAACAACAAAGTAATTCCTCTGAGAAAAGGGGTCACTTTACCAACTAAAACAAAGACATTTATTAGCTACTGTTTTAGTAAGGCAATGGTTACTAAGTCATCACTTTTCACTCATTGCGAGTGCAATTGAATTGGTAGGGGTGAAGGTACTTTAAATAAGAAAAATGGTTCAATCTCAAAACAAAGATACTCACAGCACTTCGCACCTTGGTGGCTTTGCACAACACGAGCCAGACCACTTTCTCCAGAGCACTGGGAGCCACGGGAGTCCCAGACAGTGATCTCCGGAGGGAACCGAACCTCCGCCAAGTGCTCAGCGCAGGCAGCAGTGGGCATTGCAGGGTGGCAGATGGAGAGGTCTCCTGCCTCCCTGGTCTCTCCTTCCACTGGTCCCCACCTGTGCTGAACTTGCTGGGGCCCCAGACCTGGCTGCACAAGACACAGCTGGAAGGGAGGTGGCACTGGGGAGCCCTCAGATCCTCTTCAGCCTCTAAGATGTGGAGGCCGCCCACCCAGCTCACCCCCTGCCATAGCTCTCAGAGGGGGAGGAGTACAGGCAGGAAGGGGAGCAATGCTGTTTCCCTTCCAAACCCTTCTTCCCGCAAGTCCCAAGTGAAAATGGCACACAAGTAACACTGCCCTAGCTTTGAGGAACAGGGCAGAGTGGAACAGAGCCCCAATCCCAAAGTAAAACCGCATCAGTATTTTACCTCCAGCAAAAGACGCATTTGTTGGCGCAGGCCAGGCTTGGCGTGGCCTCCATGCAGCGGTGGCTTTCAATCCCGTAAAATGTGTGTTTGTAGCAGCCGCCTCGGCCTCGAAGCATCGACTAACAGCAGAGAAAGACACAAACAAATACCAAGAAAGTTAAAACACACCATCTGTAACCAAAGGGAGTGGAGAAGTTTGAAATCTGCTCCCTGGATGTATTTGCAGTTTTCAGTCACCAGTAACTTCAGTGTTCAGAGTCACCTGTGACACACTGCGAGCGAGGTCACAGCTGCAGGGCAGATCTGAATAATGACAGATGCCTCCTTACAGAAAAAAGGCACTTACGATGTCAACTTTACAACTGTTTTAGAGGAGAGAAACTTTCACATAATCGATAACTTCTCACTTGGAACACTACAGCATAACAATGAGCTCTACTGAAGCCTTTAACTGAATCAGCCAACAAAAGCGAGCGGGTGACGCCACTTAAGCTGCAAGAAATATTATTGTAAAAGCCCACTAAAGAGTAATAAGGATCAATTTTAAGGCTGCGCTACTGAACACCCAACTCTTTTCATTGGTCTGGTAGAGTATTTCTTCTAGCACTAAATTAAATAAATACCCTGACCTTATAAACCCTCACTGGCACCAGCAGGATGCTGCACTTTCCTTCCCAGCAGAACCGCAGCAGCCTTCCCACTGGATTTATCTTCTCTTCAGCCCGCAAGTTGCTTGGAGCAAAGACTATCTTTCATTATCTCAGTTAAATAATAATAAATGAGAAAGAATCTTTACTACTCTCAAGAGAAAGTGTGAAATATGACATAGTAACTTTTAATCTACCTTCCTCTACCTGAAGGGTCCTTGTGGTCCAAGAGAAAGTCTCCCCTGAGCAGCAGGGAAAACACACACAGGTAACCCTTAACACACGCACAGCCTTGGTATACAGCAGGGAGATTAAACAAAGTGGAAAACGCTCTTTATTCTACCCACCCTTCAAACAACATAGATTTTAGGAGATTCACAAATTCTAGGAGAGCAAGTTATATTTTGGATTTCATAAGACAGTTGAATCAACAGATTCTTCCTAAACTTTGCAGGTTTTATGCTCTTTTCCAGAATATGACAGAACACAATAATTTTAATCTACGATATCGCTATGAAACTCTATTTAACACTAATCCTTCTAGCCCTGCTCCTGCTTTCCGCTGATAGAAATCTCAAACAAGCCCCCTGAAGATATTCACATATTGGTGCGAATCTGAGTCAAGGCCACTGCCTGTAATCAATTTCAGCTCAATTTATTAGAACACTTTATGTTCAATTCCTGCTTAAGCTAAAAATAGTATGGTCCTATCTAAGCACACAGAGCTGCTATTTATTTTGTGAAATGGTTTTACAGTGCTGCATTAAATTCCTGTTCTTTAACAAAAATATGTTCTCCGGTTTTCTCTCTCAGTCACACCACTGAAGTTTGACAAGTTTTTCTTTAAACACTTCATAGTCCTCTCTGATGCTAAAAATGACAGAAGAGAGAAATATTAGTAAGCGTAAACAGCAGAATCACCAGTGGGATCAGTACGTCTCACAAATATTCATGACAATACAGCAGTGGGCTCTTTAAACTGTTCCCAAGAACAAGTCTTTTGATGAAAAGGTTCATTGATATCAGGCATTTCAAGAAAAACCTCACTGCAGCCACCTACTTTGGTGATTGCCATTCAAAGAGCTCTTTTCAAAAATAAACAAAGTTAATCATACAGCAAAAGAGAGCTGAGAGACCAAGGAACTGATCACTGCCACCGCGCAAGAATTAGAGATGCGCTGGCATTTTAATGAGGTGATGATTCCCATAGTTTATCACCCGGTGAATGCTGAAGGCTTTAGCGTGTTCTATTAATGTTACTCCCCAAGTGTACAGCGTTGCAGATCAGCTTTCAACTTTGGAGCTGCTCAGGGACCTGCAAAGGACAGCCAAAACAATAAACATACTGAAGAGGCTGAAGTTTGTTCTACGGGGCTCCATGCCTTCCCACTGGGAACATTTTTAAGTCTGTAAATAAACTACTTAAAAAGCGACTGGTTTAGATAGCCTAAATCACACAACTGTAGGGCTTGGAGGATGACTTTTCCATACATGTGTGTACATACACACACATCTATACACAGACACATTGCTCACTATATACACATACACATCCCCCCTCCAGAGTTAATTTTTTAAGAAGTCCTAGCATTAGCAAGCACCAGATATCTGGTTATCTAAATCTTACTCGACAAATGCTGAAAGCCAGTGGAAGAGGACCGACTGTGGCAACGCAGCTGTATCAGTGGCAGCACAATAGGCTTAAAGGCCTTCTGTGCGCATCCGAGTGGAATGACGGACGGTGGGATCTTTGTTTCAGAAGACCTCACACCGCTGACATAGCCTTCCCGCTTTTCTCTGCGGTGTTCTGCTCCTGCCATATATTTCAGTAGCCAGGAGATATTTTAGCAGACCACGGAATAACAGGAAAAAAAACAACAGAAAATGATGTTCCCAGCTCTTTGCCACAGTTGCGTTCTCACTCTTCACAGTGGGATTTTAATAGCTTGAAATGCAAAACTACAGCTTGGAAGATTAAATTTGTTTTTGTGCAACGTAATATCACATTTTTAAAGGATATTCACCTGGAAATTGTAATAAGTCTCTAGCTTCTTTTTTTTTTAAATTTCTGAAATGAGAAAGAGAGCATACCTTTGTCCACCGACAGAGCTTCACCCCAGAATGGCTTCCAATCAGCTTGTAACCTGAAAACATGAAATAAATCAAACTATCGATTTTCACTTACAATAATTGATACGCAAAGCTTATCAATTGGTACACAAAGTTATTAAGCATCACCATCTTGACGCTGCTCCTCCCTGTTGGCCCAAGGGCCACACTACCAACAGGACACTAGTGTCCACCCACAGCACTCCCCATTTGATTCTGGGGGCCTGCACCTCACAGCAAAGGCCACAGCCACCAAGGGACTGTGGCTAACTTGAACCCATTTCTCTTAATGGGAGATTTATTTATATTCCTCTGTCTTGTTTGAATCGACAGGGGGTGGCCACAAGACTTCTCCATAACAGGGTGGCAGAATAGCAGGTTTAGCCCAGCAATGTGGGACATCTGCACTGACCCCAGGGGACAGCACGTGAGAGGGAGCAGGACAGGGAACCAGAAGGATCTCCCCAGCCCTAAGCAGTCACCCCAGGACCAACCCTTCCCCAGGACCAAGGGGACACACTCCCAGTGTTCCTCAGCGGGTTGGACCAAGCCTGGAAAACCACATCTGGCTCATGGCGCAGTTGTGAGAGTGGAGGAAGAGAACCAAAATGCAGGGCTCAGCTTGAACCCAAACTTCACGGGTTCACCAGTTTCACCAATTCCATCTCCACTGGCCGCGGTGGAGCCACACTGAGGGAGCCGCTACTCCATGCCCAGAGGAAAGCCAATTTCACATCGCTTCCCTGTTCCCCAGCCAAGATCAACACAATTTCATTTAAATTTATTGGTCCAGGAGGATTAATTCCACAACGTTCGTTAAGCACTAAGTACTATTATTACCCAAACTGCTTGAGTTGGGTTATTTTCCTCTTTGAAAAAAGTGCTTAGAGACCAATATGTCTGAAGGATTAAAAGTGACTTCAAAAATCAGCATAGAAATAAGAGGGATCTGAGGAGCCTCACTGTGTCATTCACACAGTAGCGTTTAAACGTCAATGGCCTGGTGGTCCCCAAACCCAGCATGTCTCAACCAGCTGCTTTAGGCTGATGTTTATATTAACATTTGCAAGGGAAATCAAATTTTAGGTATCAAGTCTCCTTCCTGCCAACCAGCATGAACTTCACAAGGAGAAAAGCCTTCTGTTCAGCAGAAGAACTGGCCTTCACCACCTATAATGAAAAGTGGCACAATTACCCTGCCCTGCTCATTTGTCACTGTGAGCCTCTTGCACAGCAAGATCCCTGGGGCACAGTGGCACTGCCCTAAGTCCCCTCCACCCCCAAGGACACCAAGCCAGCCAGGAACTACAGTGACAGTAGATTCCACAACAGCTGCACCAGCTAAAGAAAAACAACAAACAATCAAACCTTGTGAAGGCTAACAAGGAATCATACAGCATCAAGAACACACTGCTGTAGTCACTCTGCCACTTAAATCCAGCAGAGATCTACCCAGGGTCATCCTCCTCCTTGACCTCATGTTTGTTCCTGCCTCCTCCTACTGCTCTAACCTTGCTGGGGGTTAAGGACATATGACATTTTAGCCTCATCTGTTCCCTGAGGCGACTCTCCAGGAAACTGTAGGAACACTTGGCCAGCACAGGGGAGGTGGCTGGCAGGAGCAAGCAGTGGGGACCTCTGGTTAGATGGCAAAGAGGCCAATTGCTAGATTAAGTGAGGCTTTGGTGACTTCAATATCAGGCTGCTCCCATGTCCTGTGCTCCCTCTCCCCCTCCAGCTCAGTGCGAATGGTCAATATTTCAACCTTTCCCTCCGTAAATGAATAAGTCCAAGGCTCACATGCAGTTTCAGGGTTAAGCCAATATAGCAAGGAGGAACAAATTGCTGTAAACCTTGATATTTCACATCGCAGATCATCCAGTCCTTTCCTGGAGAAAGGCATCACTGCAACCCCGATCAGCACTTCTGACATGGAACTGACAGTCTGCAAAGCCACATGCAATATTGGGGACACCTTTATCTAGGACTGGATGAGACCCAGAAGATCTTGTGGCAACTTCTGACTGGCACTTGTCAGAGGCACAGCCAAGTACTCACAACTGCCTTTGGCTACATCACACCATCTCCTCCCACCCTGGGTCCGTCCTGCCCACTTCTTCTGCATTTCTTCGCAAACAGGCTTGTCCAGCAAGGTCTAATCTCAGCAGAGACCTCCCTGCGCTACTAGAATTCAGGTCCTTACAGGATTTCTTGATGAGCATGGAAAAGGGTAATACATTTCTCCTGCCTCTAATATGGCTGTCCAAGCCAGACTCCTTGCTGATGTCAACCAGCACAGCCCTAACCATATCTTTCCCATTTTTCAGAATCCAGCAATAGCATTCATGTAAGATTATTCTCTCACAGAGAAGTAATATGGCTGCTTTAAAATGGGTTTTAGATTAAAATTTAATTGGAATAGGACATGCTTGCCCAGATCTGCTACCGAGTTGTTTGAGGGAAGAGAGGAAGCTGCTAAACTGAGCAAGGTGCCAAGCTCCGGAGCCCAAAGCTGCAGCACTTTCTCTTAAGTTACTTAAATCAACTTCCACCATGTGGAGCGCCCACAGCTTCCTATAAAGGCCAAGAAAATTCTACACGTTCAACATCAAAACAGAGTCTTACAAACTTCAGCCAGCTTTAGCGATGAGACGGGGTTTACTCATCCCGTTTGCTGCTGCCAGGAGTCACCGCTATGGTTACAAGAAGAAACAGCACATACTTGCAGAACTTCCTAAAAGCTCTGTACGAACCTGTTGAACTCGGGTCTTCAACGTGCAGGTTAAGTCTAGTAGGAAGTGTCGTTACCCTGCTAAGCCATCGCAGTGCACACTGGCTGTGCCATGCTTTTTCACACTTGGAAATTAGATAAACTATCAGTGACGAAGGCCAAACACTCTTTACGCATCTACTCTAGGTGAGCAGGGTCCTTCCACCTCTGTAAAGCCTGTTTCTTCAAGCTTTTGCTTTATTGCTGGCTAGTAACCTCGGCAGCAAGCCAGTTCAGGCTAAAAGAAAGTACAAAGGGTTAAGCAAGAACCAAGTAGCACCGAGTTTCAAAGCAAACATGGGAGAAAACGTGTTTGAGAACCAGTCTGAGGGTCTTCGCAGTGCCGTTTCCACACCGCAGCTTCTGATGAACACCCTTCGGAAAGCACAGGCTGGCTCCTCTCTGTCATCAGCTCTGCCACAGCTTCTCTGTGGCCCTGCCAAGGTAAATGGTGCTTGAATCAAATCACACCAATGGCCCAGAAATCCTCACCTACATACGCCAGGGCTCACTGTGAACACATGCACTTCATTGCCCATAAGAGATACTACTTGTGAGCAACAACTGTACGTGAATATTTGGATACACCACCTTCCAAACAATAGAGTGTGATGTCTCGGTGGGACTTTGCTCTCAGTCCCTATGGATCTTCAGGCACTGAGGCTGAACAAAACCAATCCATTTATTATTTCTACAGCCTAATATTCAAAGGATTCCTTAAATACTAAGCAGGCTCAAAGTAATCAGCTCAACTCCTAACTAAAGACACAAGAACATCCAATCTGAAGTCTGTGTATTAGCTGATCCTGCTCTAGATGATAAATTCTGAATGACCTAGAAGCCTGCCAAACTTCCCAGAAATTGTCATTTTTTACTATAATAAGAAATGAAATAAGCTTTTAAACAAGCTTTTGGGTGAATTGAACATTATCAGGCAATAACACTAGGCTGATAAAGATTTGGCGATTGCTCACCCTGACAATCCAACCGGAGTTTGGCAGACCACAGACAGTTTTAACCGAAGAGATGGCCAGTGTCACAGATGGTCACTGCTCCATTGTCTGGGGCAAAACTGTTCTGCGGCAATTTAAAACTACATTGCAGCATTTCAACTCTATCATGTAAATAAATAGTTTTAAAAGTCCATTCTCTGAAATACAAAGAATTCATTGAGGGAGCCTACTGAGCTCTCAGCCACTGAGACAGAACACTGCTCTCTACACACCTATGTCATGTTCCAGCAGAGCAAAGTATTCTGGCTGTAATTATGTCTTCTTAATTTTGAAAGTGGAACAGATACAGTTAAGACAAACCAAATTTCTACAGCTGTCCATATCAGAAGCCGTATCATGATATCTGCACACTCTGAAAAAATGCTTCTGTAAGACAGCCATACTGAACAGCTTTCAAAGGCTGATGAATATCCCAATGTGCCGAAACATCTAGAAGAAAACCCACAGACACCCTCCAGTACAGATCTCTACACCAAAAGCCTGCTTCATCAGAAGAGTTTGAAAGTACAAAGCAAAAGATTTAATTACGAAAGAATGAAGTAGATCAGTGGTGGAAAATTCCCCAAAAGGTACAAGAAAAAGACTTAGCCATCCTTCTCGAAGAGTGCAGTCACTGTAAGCTTGGTAAAAGCCAATCTGATGTCACATTGTGCTTCACAAACTCAAATGACTTTCAGAAGGCTTTTCTTCTGAGAAAGGCAATATCCAGCTAGCAAATCACTCTGGTTCTGTCAAGCAATCTCCATAAATAAATGCTCTCTGGTCTGAAGCAATGATTATCTGGTAAAGCTGAAACTCAGTGCAGAAAGGGGAACTTCACACTAGGAGAATGTTTACAGGAGGGGGGAAGAGTTCCCAATTTCCTGCCTTTTTGCAAGAGTGCAGTTTCAAAGGGCCAGAGCTGAAGGTGAGCGACACAGCAGTAATCTCTCACCACCATTTTAAGGACCATTTAGGAAGTTGTAACACAATGGCTGCACTTGAGCCACCACCCAGAAAACCATGTTCTGACTAAAGCTAGAAAATTAGTAAGAAGAAAAACCCTGAGAAACATCATTGGTGAAAGGAACCTGTTCAAGTTATATCAGTATTTCATACAAATACAGAAAGAAGTGGAATCTGGACAGTAGAGTTTTTCAGATTGCCCAAGCACGTTAGGGGAAATCTCCAGTTTCGTTCCTAGCACTGCTCAATCATCTAGAAACCCTTGCCAAGCCCATCAAGATCTGTTCTGTAGGTTTTCTCTTTTTTTTTTTTAAAAAAGAAGAAAGTGCTTTTAAGAAGTATAAAAGGCTTGAGATTTGTGGCAGGGCTTGCTTCCATGAACTCAAAGCAGGAGTGAGAACATGAGAGAGGATTACAGGCCTGTACCTCCCATGCAAAAATGCTGGAGTTCCAAAGCGGAGAGAAAGCTTGGTCTTCCGGTGGAGCTGCTGAAATGCTGCTTCAGATCCTTCTCATCACACACAAAACAAAGAACATCTTGAACATTTTTAACATGTAGTAAAAGCCTACTAAAGGTTAGTGAAAGAAATACAGCTGCTTCAGCAGGCAAACCAAGCCTAACCGCGTATCAAGAAAATGAGACTGGCAAAGTTCAAGGGCGGGAATGCCAGTAGCTATAATAAATTCCAGCCTCAACAGCAGATCGTAAAAAGAGCTAAAAAATTCCTAAAATCTGGCTTTTCACTTAAACCCAGATGTCCATCTTAATCCAAGAGCACCCTTTCCTTTGCAGCACAGAACTGCCTGGGCAACAGGAATATAAAACCTCCAATACTCAAATGCATCATTTCTTGTCAAATTATGCCTTGGACAAAAATAGCCCCAGAGACCACTGATATTTTCACCCACATCAACTGGTATTGAAGAAAAGCCAAAAGAAAAGCCTTCTGTACCTGGCACCTTTGACAGAGGGCAAGGTGGTAGGCTAGACCATTTGCTGAGCTGTTGCAAAAGCTGTTGCAAAAAAACCTGCCATGAACGTGTCATGTTGGTGACCTCCATTAGTAGCAACAACAGCAAAGCATGCCTTACAAAAGTGAGGCCAAGGACATCAACAACATGGCAGCCCACCCCATTTTAATCCATTT
Organism: Stercorarius parasiticus; assembly: GCA_013396915.1. NCBI lineage: Eukaryota > Metazoa > Chordata > Aves > Charadriiformes > Stercorariidae > Stercorarius > Stercorarius parasiticus. The sequence continues at coordinate 66,978 of VWZL01001701.1, forward strand.
CCCAAACCAACTGGTTCTTGAGACCTCCTCATGCCCAAGGTGAGATGAAGAAGAGATGTCCATCCCTCAGCCCAAGCAGCTTCACTAACTTCCACGTTGGCTTTGTCATCCCAAGAGAACAGCTGCTCCCTTGCTCCCAAAAAGGGATTTTTGGGGCTTGGCAACTAAACATCCATCACCCTCCACCAGAACAATCCCAACAAAGCAGAACTAACCAGCCATCTCCAGTAGTCTCCTTCCAACTGCTCTCAGGCACTGCATTCAAAATAAAGCCCCCCAGGAGAAAGCCCCCCTCAGTGTTCTGAATAGCAGAAGGCTCTTTACGCCCCTGCCTGGCAGGCTGGGAAGACACAAGCTCCACTGAGGACTAGAGCACACACAATCCACATTCAGGCTGCAAAGCACGAAGGAAAAAAGAAAACATGATGGGACTCTTGACCAGGCAGTCCCACAGAAGAACCAGTTTCCCACAAACACATGCCCTGGCTGCCTCAGCCAGAACAACAGCTCCATTGTCAGGACCCTGGGCTTCCCCCTCACACCCACCTACTCTCCCACGGGGGACCTTTGGGTCCCTCCAGTGCCTTCTGTAGCCCTGCCCCATATCTCCAGCTCCCCTCACATCTTCTACCTGCTGTGGCTGGCCCGATAGCTGGGCAGGAGGCAGCAGATGTGTGCCTGGCCTAGAATCTCATCTGCACCAACTGGCAGTAACCAGCTGGCCAAACAGCATGGGTCACAACTCAGAGGTCACATCATTCAGTGAGGAGGAAAAGAACCTGTCCAAACCACGACAGAACCTCAAACCCCTTTTCTTTATTCATACGAAAATTCTCAAGAGATCTGCAGGAACTCAGTGTCTTTAAGAACTGTGTATCAGTGTCAACTTTGGCTGAAAAGTCTCTAGTGGAAGGAAGCAGCCAGCCTACATAACTCTCTTCCTTGAGTACCCAGAACAAATACATAGTCAGAGACAGAACTACAAGTTGCTACAGACAAGATCTTTTTTTTTTGTTTGTTTTGTTTGTGTTGTATTGCGTCTCTCTTTTTCAGTCATTCCAGGCACATTTCTTTCTCCACATTTCCATTTGTATGAACTGTCCCCATGCTTGTGGAGAGTGTCGCATTATAAAGAAAGGACAGCAAGTTTTATCCTTGCCTGAATATATCTTGTATTTTGTTCCAGCTTAATAGACTTAATTTCAAAGACCAATACTCCACAAAGATCTTCCAAAACCTAAAAAAGCCAACAAACGGATGCACTTCAAATATAAATGCATTTATGCTTATTTTCCTCTATTATACACGGGGTAATTCCACCAGCTCCAGTAACTACACATGAGGGAAGAATCGGGCCCGCAAAACCGAGGTTTCACCATCTACTGTGCTCCTGATAAGCTGCTACATCTGCACCAGCAAATTAGTATTGCAGTCAGCTCACCACCAGCTCTTGGCAGCTTCCACACTGTAGGACTTCAGCATCTTCTGCTTCCTGGAGTCTTCCCCTTTAACCATGTATTTGCTGTTTATTTACACAGACATTTTCTAAGGAACTGCAAGAAAGTTTAGGAGGCTTCACTCGGCCTGATTTTGGTCACTGTATTTATTCTCCTTACTAAGAATAATTTCATATTTTGCAAACTATTTTTTAATCTTCCCATGGCCCGTATTTGAATGCTGTGGTACGTTTCAGGGACTGCACCAGTGTTACTAATCCCTGACCCAGCTGCAAGCTGCTAGTGCCACCTGGAGTTTAACAGCTATACATAAAGCACACCGAATCCCAAAGACACGTGCAAACATTTTCAGTGCACAGCCTGTAAAAGCACACATCCAGCAGCACCAACCTCTGTGCAACGTCTCTGCACAGTGGATCTCATTTCCAAAGCCCAGACGCTCAAAAAAGTCAGCCCAGTGAGCCAAGCTGAGATGGTCAGAAATGCTCAGTGCTGACGGCACCGGAAACCTCAGCCCAAGAATGGACAGCAAAAGCCACCAAGTATTTTTAAAAACTTCACCTCAAGCAAGGTTGGTAAGCACTTGAAAAGCCCAGTCTTCAATGTTTTTCTCAGCCTCTTGATTGCCCATACATGCTCAAAAACATACATCAAAGTATATCTTTATATCAACCACAAAGTTAAAGTATGAAAACCAAGCAGCCCATACTATTTCAGATACAAGCTGTCTCCTAATACCACTCGCCTTTGGATACAAGTAAAATAGAGGTATCCGGGACACCGTGGTGCTAAATTGCAGGCTCACTTAATCAGTAAAGGCAGAACAATCCAACTGGACTGCAGCAAAACTGTACCTGTGGTAGCAGAGACACAACAGAATAATTTATACAATGTCAGCGGGGTCAGTCTTTGGGCATCATTAATCCATTGCCATTGTGTTGCCTACCATGAAAGGCACAGCTGCATTTAGAAGTGCTACAGCAGAAAAGAACAAAGCAAAGAACACATTGGAAATACACAGTATGAGCAGCTTAAGAAGTCCAGGTCCTTGGAATCTCCTAAGTAAACAATCAGCTCTTCAGGGGTTTGAGTTTGGTTTTCTCTGTTTTATTCCTGCACATTTAAGAGAAGGACATGAAAGACAACCTGAAGCACTGCTAAATACAACTGTAACTTGATAGGGACGATGAAACTGGCTGTCAGTGTGCGACATCATGGTGGACCTCCAAATATTTTGAGAAGTCGGCTGCAGTAAAACCATGATTCCCACAACGACTGGCCTTTGCTTTCATATTTGGCATAACAATTTGTTTGGCTTCCAGGCTGACCATCACCACCAAAAAAACATTTGGCAAATCAAAGAGCAGTTAAGACTAGTGGTGGTTAACGCCCCAAACAGAGCACAGGTCTTTGCCCTAATGCTGTACTGACTTTACAGCAGCAAGAAAGTGTAAAAGATGGTCAATATTTCGTACTCATAAAATAAGTACAGCCGATACAGGGGATGCTGAAGGAACACCCACAGATTCACGATGTTTGTGGGTGGTTTTTTTTCCCCACAGTCACCTTTCCTATGAAAACAGCAGCTTGAGACTCCTCCTAAAGCTAAAGGAGAATTTAAATTCACTTCCTGAAAAATCAGGAGCTCTGTAAAGGCAAACTTCACCACATACAAAATCCTCCTGGTACCCAGGCCAAGCAAAAAAAACTTCCAGCCCAGCAGGGATTGTTTCAAGAATCTATAAGCAACTGCACAAAGCAAATGAGAACACGTTATGCTGTATCTACTAATCATCCCAGGAAACATTAATATGAAAAGTTTCCTTCTATTTTCAGTTTATTTCATAACATCTACCTAAACAGATGAAGTTACTAAAGCATTAACACAGCAAAATGGTACCACTGCAAATATAACACACAACCAAATACTCCAACCGTCAGCCTCTCTCCAGCTGTATTTGTTACTTGGAGACACTAAATAGTTTGTGTTGTATTTGTATTTTATGCAAGACTGAACACTGAAAGGGAATCAGCATTTTCTCACAACACAAGATTGGCTACGACTTTAAAAATCAACTATTACAGAGCATCTTCTATAAACGTATTTGCAACTAGGCAACTACAAGGGCTTACACCTATACAACCCAATAGGCGAGGCCGTATTTAGCTGAAATTCAACCCCGGTGCTAAAATAAAACCATTGTTTAAGCAATATCCAGTTTACCTGCAGGAAAGTAGATTTGTCTGAAGGTGAATCAAAAATAAAGAGTTGGCATTACAGTAGGCTGAAGAGATGCTGTTCAAAGGCAAACTTCTGTTATGCAACTACAGTTCAAAAGAACAGCTTTCTCCTGAATCACTAGTACTGATTTTTCCTTCTCTTGGGCTAATTATGCCCTCAGGGATAATCTTGAAAAGACACTGAACCTACACCCAAAGCAAGCAGTTGTTGCTATATAAATTAGATTATCTTTTGACTACATTGCACTTGTTATTTTGGGGGGAATGGTGCTGAGGGAAGGAGGGAGTGGTTTTATTTTTATAGCCACATAAGCCTTTCTTGGTGTGTTATTTGCAGGGGAAAAAAAAGTGTTATACGACATGTGAAAAAAAGAAAGGCACCTTCTGTTCTTCACTGGTGAGTGACCATTAAAGAATTAAATGAGCAGCAGAGGAAAGGAGGGGAGGGTTGTGCCAGCCAGAGGCAGTCGTAGCTATAAGGCTACAGACACAATGGTTTCAACTCTTTGAAACGGCAGATTTAAGTAAGTGGATCCTACTAGTTGATCCAATGCTGGCACTTCCCCGAATATCGAAGACAGGGAGAAATACATGCCTACTTATCTGGATAATGAACTCCTGTCCTTGGAACATCACAAGGAAATCTCAGTTCTCTGGGGAGCTTGCCTTTGTGTCAAAAAAATTATGGTAGGAAGGTGACCTTCCCTCCAGCACTGCTTTCATTTTTCAAATGACCACTTTTTATGAATCATTAGAAAGGCACCGCTCAGTCACTCCCCAAACCCGAAGCAATAGAGACTGTGATCCAGTGTGAACCACTCCTGCCACTACCACGGCACGGCAAGAGCCCTGTGCCACAAAGAAGCCAGGGCAAGTCAGGACCCCAGGCAGTCTCCACAGCCCAACTAGGGTTCCTGTGCCCCAAAGCAAATCCTGAGGTGTCTGGGGAACTTGGTGCACCCTTCCATGGAGTCAGCAGTCCCTCTAACCTCTCCAAACAGGGGACTTGCAGCAGACAAGCATGCTCACCTCCTCGCTGCCCATTTCTAGACAGCCACGTCTCCAGCAGCCCACTGCCCCAGCCCTGCTAGCCAAATCCACCTGTCCTCTAAACACCATTGCAGGCCAACAGAACAATTAGACTTCTGGATCAAACACAAGCAGTAGTAACTAACTAAATGAATAAATAAAACTAAAAGGCCCTAACAGTGCTCCAGCTGCTCTGCAGCAAGCTGCAGTGTAACTGCCACCACACTACAGCCTGCAGAATTGAAGCTGAAAACACGTATCAAACCAGGCTCCTACAATCCCTCCGCTGCTCCCAGCCAGCAGCACCACTATGGACATGAAGGAGGCAAAGTCACTGCCACTCCTTGCTAAAGCTTTACTTCATTCCTTCAGAGTATGTATTTAAGGAATGGCTCTTTACTTTGTAGCTGTGCTAAGGCTAATGCAAAAACTTAATGACCAAACACATCAGATACCTGATGGGCAGGATGCAACACCTGTCACCTACAGAAGCTCAGGCTGAAGAACAGCCAAGATCCTGGAGAGAAAAGGTGTTGGGATCCCACAGCTGCTGGACTCACACAGAAGACGGCTGGAACTTCATAGCCCAGCTCTGCAGCAAGGTGCCTGCACTGCATGCAATAACCAGAAGTGTGTTCTCAGAAGCATCAGGAGAAATACTATTAATTTAGCAAGGAAGAAAACTGAACACACTCTTATCCTAAGAGATAAAAGAAATCAGACTAAACCCCCTTTAGTCTCAGCTGAGCAGCATAGTGAAGCTCCCATCACCCTTCTCCTGGCTCTGACAGTCAGAACTGAGGCTCCCAAACTGCAGGGCTGTCAGCCCGGCTCTTCTCATGCTTCCCCTTTGTTTTAAAAAAGGCATTAAGTTCTTCAAACTCTTCACTACAGCTCATAGGAGAGCTACTAATCTAATCATCTAGTACATTGTTAAAGTTAGTTTGAACTACTTCCTTTTCTGGAAATAAACTTTCAGTAACAAGATCAGAGTTTGAAACTGAAATAAAAGGATTAAGATGCAAAACAGAGATGCAAAGCTGATCTTTAAATATTCTTTGAGAAACCTACACTCTGGGAGCTAGAGGTATGTGGGACTGTCATCTTCTCTCTCAAGTTGCCTTAGCAGATACATGGAGCCCTGTGAACCCTGATACACTCTCCACACGCTATAGCGTGCATCACGCTGAGGTGCATTACCCAGTTTTACATTCTGCCCCTGCAACAACGGGGTACAAACAGCCCCTGCCTCTGGTTAGAACCTCCCCATGACTGAGGATCCAGAGCAGTGTCTTTATCATAAAGAACACCATCTTTTGCTTGCTCTGTTAGAATTCTACCCCTAAGACTTCAAAGCCTGCTCCACCATCTGGCCTTTGCAGAACCTCACCTTGTTTTGTGAGCGCTTCCCTCAGAGCCGGGGTAATCATCTCTCTCTTTTCACCTTCCTCCTTCCTCCCAGCATTCTCTCGAGTCAAGCTCGTTCCAACATCTCCTTCCTCGAGCTCACGTTCTCTCTGTTTAAAGACAGTGAATTACAGCCGTTTAGATTCAAGCATCATGTTTTAAACACTGTGGCACAGTTCAGCCATGGATCTGCTAAACTTAAAACTGACACAAGTGCCCACACATTAATTCTTGCATTCGTGTAATCTGACCCTTCGGTAATCCAGGACACTAAATTTAAAAAAGAAGAAAACCCACAACACACTAGATTTGTTCCACTAACACAGCAATAAAATTCTCTAGGACATTTTAAGAAACAAGGTGTTTGAATCTCATCTGAGAGCGAGAGGGACTCAGTTTAAACCCAAGCGTTTCATGATTGCGCAATAACCTAATCTCTCTGCCAAGCACAAACTGAAGGGAACAAATCATTTTGTGCCTGACGTGCAATTGCCTGGAATGACAAGCAGCTGTTGTCCTAATTATTTGGGACAGGTCAGGGAAGAAAGCCGCATCACTACAAGGAGTTAGACAGCACAGGAGTTTCCAGAGTAGAAGCCACGGTCTCCACAAGTCACCTAAAGAGGCAGCCAAGTGCACCACCAAAATTCAGTGATCACCAAAGGCCCTGCAGGAAAAGGCTGTTTCCCCCTGCCCCACAGCCAACTCCAGACACATGAGCTGCAGCATCCCACCGACCTTTAGCTTCCACCAGATGCTGCTTTACAGGACATGGTTCAGCCCTTGGGGCTTATTTAAAACCAAATGCGGGAGTATCACCGAGTAGCATAAAGTTATAAGCAGGAGAAACATAAGCACATAAGAAATTGTGAATCCTCCGCTGTCTAAGTGTCACTGCTGAGACTTTATGGGTATTTATTGTTTCATGGCTGCACAAAGAAGCATGAAAGTGTAAATAATTACTTTGATATTTCATGCAACTTGTAATCTGTCAGTTCTTTACAGCTTTTTTGAAATATTGGAGGAGTTATGGATCAACAACAAACAAAAACCAGAGGACGTTTTGTTTTCACAAAACTCTGGCTATTTCACATCCAAGCCACTTTTGTGCCAAAGACATCAAGAAGTTCATACAAACACTTCTAGTTTGAGTCTACCCAACCAACTGTTAGCATCCCTGAGGAAACCAGTGCTCTTGACGTGCCAAACCACGTTCTTCACAAACCGGGAAAGCAGACACACAGATTTCTTTTGTACCTGAGCAAAATTTCAGAAATTAAAGGTGTCTCAGGAAGCAAAAAAAAATACAAAACCAACCCACTTAAAAAAACACCACACAGACTCAGAGATTCAAGGACAGAGTTCCTAATAAGCACTTAAGAAGGGAAGAGGAAAGTAAAACATTTAGGGGCAGAGTTTACCACCTTTCCTACTCATTTTGAATAAAACTTTGCTCAGTTTCAGTGATGTTGTCCAGAAAGGTATTTTTAGTGACCAGTAACACAGCGTGGTCCTTACTGAAGGAGAAAGGTTTTCCACCTTCTACTTCCTTTCACTCAGTTTGCTGAGTTTTTAGACAGAATTTCCTTCGTTTCTATAACACATCAACACTTCCCTGAAAGGATAGCTCTATTAAGTACTCAGCATTTGTTGAGTTTAAAAGCTCATTTCTCAAGACTTGATCTTCATTTATCAGCAAGATGCTTCCTCAACAGTAAAATATCAATATTACTAGAAAATCCTCACGCATAAGGAAGGAAGGAGCTAAAATCCTCATCTTTTAACTAGTAAGTCTTAAACAAAGAGCTTCTCCTCCCAGAAGCTCTTATGTAACCCCAAACCAGGCCCAGCTGTCCACTTACAAAGGAAAGGCACCATCTTAGCACACATTTCTTCGCTACTCGAAGCAAAACGCTACGCAGGATTTGCAAGTGGACACATCCTGGCCTATCAGCTCTACAATCTCATGCCAAATTAATTCTCCCAGAAGAACTAAATATGCATTATGGAGCACATCATAATATTAAAAATACAGCAGCTGACTTCGGTACAAATGAGACATCCCATCCAAGACATTCTTCAGATCCAGAAAAAGTCCTTCTGAATTTAGAGGGCTTCCATTTCTATCTGCTTCCTGTGCCTCTTGCTGCAATATCTGAGGAAAGTACATAAACATAAGAAGAACAAATAAAACTGCCTTACTGGCAGGGCAGAAACATTTATTTCAATAATCATTTTTCCCCTCACAGAGATGATAATATTCCCCCCCCCCCCCCNGAAAGTGTATAAACAAAATAATCATTTGTTTTTCTCTGAACTGCAATACCTGACTTGTTCGGTTTGGCAAGTGATTGGCTTCAGATATTTCTTGCAGGAAATAGAATTCACAGCCCTGGGAGTTTTACTTATTTGCTTAATAAACCTTTCATATCTATTATTTAGAGTTTGAGCGGAGAGAACAAAGTTAACTTTGCATAGAGCAAACTTCTCAAGTTCTGGTGATTTAGCAGAAAGCCCTGTAGTAAATCTAAGGCAAAATTACTGTCTTTCCATAACAAATCAAGCAAGTAGTGACAAGAGTCAGCTTTCCATGCCCTTGAAATACTTCACTGCTGAAAAAAAAAAATAAAATGAAGAGTCATCCTCTGGTCTGTGTTCACAAAGAAGAGGACACACAGATGAGAAAACCTAGGGGTACCCCCCAATTTCTTGGCACCACAAGGCTCAGCACAGCTCCTGCTGCAACCTGATGGTTTTTTTTTTTGTTACTGCCATTGAAGCAGACCTGAATAAAAGCAATCAAACCACAGCTGTAAGGACTTAGGATGACCCCCTCTACAGGTGAAGGCAAAGAAAAAATAAATCTCTTTATCTCTTCCCTTTTATTGCCATGCAGGCAGCACAACAGCCAGCACACGCTTCATGGGCAGGCAGAAGCCCATTTTTGATGGGTCAAGAGCACAGAGTATCTGAGACAGGGCACAGACGTGACACGGGGCTCAGTATTCCCTGTGCCAAGGCAGAGGTGCCACTGCCCCAGTGACAAATCACAGTTCAAGTGTTTTTCAAAGGATTTCCTAAAAATATGCCTACCAAACTCATCCACAGCCACATCCAAATATGACCAACAGGACATCCTACCACTACTTCTCCTCTTTGAAGCGCTCTTTCCAGGATGTCAAGGTGCCAGATATCTCTCTGTGTTTTCCATTTTATTACATCAAACACTTTTCAAACTACTATTACAGGGGTGAGAAAAATAGAAGAAAAGAGGAAATCTAAACTCCATGCAAAGAAGCATTCCCTAAATTAACTTAATTTAGCATTTTTAGCCTTATGGCTCAATTTATTGATGTGCCATGGCTGGAGAAAAAAACCAAAACATACAAACTGAAAAAACCCCTGCCATGTTCCCCAAGAAGTTTTTACTCCCGGAAGGAAAACGACACAAAAAAAAATATCCCAGTTTTGACTAAACTTCTTTCCTACTAACCTCCCAGTGGTCAAACAAGAGGGAACCCCTGGCATTGTCATAATTTACAGCCTCGTCCATCAAAAGGCTCCAGGATCTCCTAACAAATGAAAGGCACAAACATTAAGAAAACAGTAATACATCAGGGGCTGGAGCCAGGACTAACAGAACCAGTATTAAGGGAAAATGTTGGCAAGACTATCAGGAAAAGACTGCCTGGCAACAAGAAATATTAGCAAAACTTTCCCAGGGGAGTCGTTAAATGAAGTATTAAAGTTCATGAATTACATGAATGAAGAGTGAAAGTTCACACCGAGCAGAGCTCTGAAGCAAGGCTCCAGCAGCAAGAGGACAGCAAGAGAAGCTGACAACTTCCCCCCCAGTTCAGGCTCAGCTGTCAGTGCCACCACAGGCAAGTGCCACATGGGGGTTTTTTGAAAGTTGATTAGACATCAGGCTGCCCGTCACTCATTTCCTTATGAACGGCCTTCCTGCAAGACTAAAACACATGAAAAAAAGAACAGGACAGGGAACAGGCTTCCACAAAGACACTTTTGAACACAAGGAAGAGGAGCAGAAGACTGCTAGGGCACTGTGGGGACCTTCCTGCCCCAGGTACAAAGCTCTGGCTGTCACAACCCAACCGTAACAAACAGAGATGGAACTGCAATTTGCTCAGTCCATGGCTGAAACACCCTGCCAATCTCACAGCAACACAGGATACCCAACTGCTGTCAGTCACCAATAAAAATGGCTTTGAGCATGTGCAAGTGAGCACCAAGACGAACGCTGGAAACCTGGATTGAGTAATCAGTGAACCAGCAAACACCCCAACAGCAAGAAAATCTTACTAAAAATAGCTACTAGAGTCTACATAATCACAGGCTACGTACCCGCTCCATACATTGCCGCCCAGCTAAGCGCAAAAGCCTGAACTGAAGCAAAAAGCAGACAAGGGTGGCAAGCATGACAGCTGAGAGATGGGGAACATGGCAATCCATTACCTTGCCACCACTGAAATAGGGGGTGGCTTGATCAAAAGCAAAAATCTTGGCACGCGTTTCCAAGAAGTGTCCCTGAAATGGGGAAAACCCCTGAGAAGTTCCGACTGATACCAAAAATAAAAAAAAAACACAAACAGAAAAAAAACGACACTCAAAGGCAAGATTTTTTTTCTCCTAGAATAGAAACCTTTGTGAATATTCAATGACAAGCTAGATGGAAGTCTCCATCCACTTCTACCTTACTCTGCTGCAGAATAACAGAAGGTCCCTCATGTTATTCTCAGGCAGCAGGTACCAGCTGAGCTGCCATCCGAAGAAAGGATGCTATTCAAACAGACCTGCAGCTTAGCCCCCACAGAGGCAACCTTTTATTTCCTTTTGTTTAAAAAGTCAATGCTGAGATTTTTGGACATATACAACAGCATTTTAAAACCTAAGGTCATGCAGACAAGTAATGACAGAAGACTTATGCTGCCATCCAACTGAATCAGTCTGAAAGGGCACTGCGCATCTTCTGTGAAATGTGGAAGGATAAATGATCCCACCAACGTCCATTTTCTTGTAGGTTCAACATTGGCCAGAATCGTCAAAGACAAAAAAAATTTCCAGATTGCAACTCTAAAAATACATCTGCATGGCTCCAAGGGGGGTTAGGATTGCTTCACTGAACTATAACATCCCCGCTCTGCTGTAGGGAAGGATTTTACAAGGTGTCGTTAAACCACAACTCCATCTCACATACTGCTGCATGAGTCTGTCGACATTTGTTTGATTTGGGAAACTTCCTTGGACACACCATAAAGAAGACTGATTTTCAAAGGAAACAAGAATCAGAACTAAAAATGTGTCTGTCTCCACCCAAAAGTGACTAGCTTATACTTGAAAATTGGGCCATATATTCACATTTTTATTCCTTTCTTCTGTGCTACAATAATCACAACTAAAATTCAGGTAACATGACTTAACAAGTGTCCCGAATGCCCAGCCTAAAACCAGTAAGATTTGCCACTTCAGTCTATTCCGCTTTCTCACACACAGAGTGTGCAGCACACATCCTTTCACAACACCTTGCCATATTTTGCAGATTTTTTTTAATGGCTCTGACTTTTCCACTCCATCATTTCTTTCTTTTCCTTACAGCTTAGGACTAAAAGGGCATTTCATTTCAACACCAATCTTTCAAGTGGTCAAATTGCCATGCACACATTTTAAAAAAAAAAGAACGTGCAATGAATTTTGCTTCTACAAGAATTTGCTGTGTTTGAAGAAGCCTCCAGTCAATCTGAGCTAGTATCAACTAGAGGTGTATTTCTCAGTAGCAGCATCTCTTGTGGAAAAGCCAGTCCTTGTAAGCAACAAAGCTTGTTGGACTGCAGACAGCTATTTTGTATTAGAAACCCTGAATGCCTTCCACAGAAAGGAAGGCATCCAGTTCACTGACAACTCAGACCTCAGCAAGCAGCAGCTGGTTCTCATATCTGCCTTAGCTTTCACCGGTCTGCAGAATTTTTGTAATGCAGTAAAGCCATAAAATGTTAACACAGATTATAGAATCACAGAACTGCCTAGGTTGGAAGGGACCTTCAAGATCATCTAGTCCAATCATCAACCTAACTCTGGAAAAAAAAGTCATCACTAAACCATATCTATAAGCACTACATTTACCCATCTTTTAAATACCTCCAGGGATGGTGACTCCACCACTTCCCTGGGCAGCCTGTTCCAATGCCTGATAACCTTTTCAGTGTACAATTTTTTTCCTATTATCCAGCCTAAACCTCCCCTGGCGCAACTTGAGGCTGTTTCCTCTTGTCTTATTGCCTGTTACTTGGGAGAAGAGACCGACCCCCACCTCCCTACAGCCTCCTTTCAGGGAGTTGTAGAGAGTGTTGAGCAGAGAGACACTTATCCTAGGACCATGAGAGTCCTGAGCATAACTCCCCACTTGGGTCAGTCTTCCCAGGAACGCCATCTTGCCAAAGGCTACGTGCAAAGCTCACAATCAGCAGAAGTCAGCGCTAACTGGAGAGCAGCAGACAAGCCGTACAACCCTGAGTGGCAGCTGCATACAAGTCTTCCAAGCACACAAATTAACAGTTTTGGTCTGTAGCCCATTCAATGATATGCATCGTCCAGCTTTTCTGAACGAGTAGATTAGAGGCCACAAGATTATCATAAGAATACATTATTAAAGTCAAAAGGAAATTGCCTGGTTTCTACCATAATCAATCTTCATTGACTGTAAGATAATGTAAACTAGTCAATTAGGAAAACAAGACAGATATCCAAGAGCCCTGCAGAGCATCCCTTGATATCCAAAGCCCCACCTTCCAAAATTACAGGCAAAGGAAGAGTCAGAAATGACTTGGTACTTCATCCTCTCAAGGCACATACAGCACAGCTCCATGCACACAACCACAGAAGCTGCTTTTCCAGCAAAGCCTTGTGCTTCACACCTGAGTCTCTTCCGCACACTTGCTTACAGTAGATGATACATAACAGCACTCCTCTTTTAAAAGCTACTGGTAGTTGTTTCGATAGTGCTGATTATCACAGGGACCCAGCCCAGTGAGCAGGGTCAGAATGACCCCCTACATGGGGATCACTTGCTCGCACAGATAGACCCAGACTGCCTTGCCATGAACCACTGGCACAGAGGCTCTGGCCGTGCCAGCAGCAAAAAGAAACATTTTCTCATGCAAAAGCTTAACCACACTATTACATGACAAATAGTTTGTCATGTCACAGCATGGTTTGGCACATGTTTAAGTGCAATTCAAAACCCATTTGATGTCATGTTGTAGTGTCCAGCTCCTCCTGTAGAGCTGAGATAACGCTACTTCCATTCTCTTTAGCCATGCTCTTCTGTTGAAAAAGCTTTTAGGAGCGGCTCCATCTCACCTGCATATCCACACCACCTAGCAAAACGCAGTCCTCATCTCATGCCAAGCCTCTGCAAGCAACAGCAAAAGAGGGATGTCAGAATCTCAGCTCTGATGTGAACAGGGTAGATATTTTGACTGCTTTGGCAGCCCAGGTATCAGCAAAGGAAGCTGATACCTGGGCTCATTGTGGCTCATAACAGGAAAGAAAAAGTAGATCCCACTGCCCATAACTGGTGCTGCCCTCCACACAGAGAGGCAAGACACTGAGCAATTCGAAGATGTGGAATTTGCAGTTGAGAGCCACTTACAAACTGTAACGACCACCAGGCAGCCACGGCAAATAAGGTTTGCTTGGAGACTCAGCATGGACAGGCTCACTGCCAGCTGCTCTGCTGAATGACCGATCCGCAGCGTTTGTCTAACAGACCATAGATGCATCTACTCTATCTCATAATACCTTATCCAAACAACGTATTTATTTGGCAACAGATGCTGCTCTCTCACAGGACAGCCTTGTGCTGCTCTCTCCTCAGATACAGCAACGAATTCAACAGGCCGCTTCCTCCGTACTTCTCCCAGTAATTGCCGTCAGCAGATAATTACTGTCTGCGCATTGATTTGTGGACTTCCATTCAACTATGTTATTTGGCTGGCAAGAACCTCAAAAAAAAATGCACAGAAAAAAATAAACACCTGAGAAATGCAGCACAAAGTTTGTGAGAAACAGGAAGCAGATGGGCTGGACTGCTGCAGGCTACAACAACAGATGTGGTCAAGAAAGGGTTGCAAAAAAGAAAAAAAAAAGGAAGCCGAATACTCAGAAGGACTTCAGACTTCCAGAATTTTTGGTATCTACCAGCTCTGCTTCACTACCCATTTACTGACTGATTTACAAGAGACTAAAGAAGAGCAGGGGATATCAGATCTACCACCCAGGGCAAAAATAAGAGTCTTCATTCATACATCTCAAAGCCCTTTACAAAGGCTCATCAAGGAAGCCAGAATCATACCACATGTCAAAGACAGAACGTCCAGCCAGAGGTTATCTTTAAAGTAATTTTTTCTTTTTTTCCTCTTTTTCATTGGGCACTCCCAAATCCTACATGGAAAAGGCAAGCCTCAAGATCTCTTGTAGTGTTGTTTATGAATTGTAATTCTTTTCAATAGCCAAGGTTTAGAGAAGAAAGATTTGAAGATAGGAAAGGGGAAGGGTAAAGCGTCCCTGTGACAAATCCAGACTTTAATGCTAGAAGTAGTCCCCAAGCAGTTAAATGATATTTCTTAAAGTTTATTTTAAAACATAGGATCACACTGAATTCTGAGCCAGAGGAGCAGAGGTCGAAATCTAGCCCAGAGACCGAGCTGTTGCAGATAAGAGCACATTTTTCCTACAGGAATCTTCCACCCATTAAATGTCGGAGAAAGTTTTCAGTGAACTCTAAATGCACACATCATTTTGAGCCATTTCTAAATCTGACAGTTAAGTACCCCAGCCTTATTTAGTTCAGATAAAATACGGCTAACAATTCTTGCATGCTCTAAAAGTTTCTGCAGTAACACTTAGTCTACAGACATTATACCTTAAATTTATAAATCTTAAAACTCACTCTCCCATTCAAATAAAACTCCAGCCAGCTTCATTAGAAGTTTCTTCACCCAGAGTCAGCAAGGTCTGGTCTTCCACAGCAGCCATATGCTCACAAAAGGCTGTTAGGGAAGCATTGCGAGTAGTGTGATTTACAGTCCCAGTGGTGGTAAAATGGCTAACGTACGATGACTTTTTAGGGAAGAGTGCCAAAGGGGATCAGGAAACCTTCCCTGGGGCAAACAGACATAGAAGTAAACAGAAACTTCTTGAACATGCTCTTTGCGACACGCTTTGTTTCCCCTAAACTCGGTCTCAGTCCTGCTCTCTCACACACACCCCTCCTCTGTATTTACATTGCAAATCTGACTATCAGCATCATTAAACTTCTTGGTTTAGAAAACAAGAACATTAATCTCAAAGTTATGTCAACAAAATATGCCCGTTTGATTACTTCCCAACCCATCAAAAAAAATTAGGGTATTATTATTACTATTACTCATGCCTGCAGTTTATAAATATGAAGGTTAATAAAGCCAGTTCATTCCCTGGGAACAAGTCGAGATTGATCTGTCTTTCTAGTTTATCACAATCTCCCAGCTGTGGGAGATAATCTACATTAAGAAATGGTGTCCCTATGATTAATAGCAGTCTTGCAGGCCACAAACATACCCATCAGATTTCACATTTTATCTGATACATGCATTTCAGGGGAGTAACTTTGGAGGACAAGGAAAGCGTGCCACAACTGTAAAAGTTCGCTTAGTTATTAAATCCCCTAAGAACGACCACTGCCTTCTGCTGCTGCATAAAAGCAATTTGGAGAACAGGCCCAGGTTCTCAGCCTAAAAATAAACAGGTGGAAGGGTAGTAAATGCAGAGAAAACCCAGACCTTAACCCACCTAAGCTGTACATCACCCAGCACGGCACAGCACCACAGCCTTGGGTCATCAGGCACCTGAGAGAAGCAGCCTCAGACCTCCCCAGCCCTCCAGGCCATGGTCAAATTACGCACTGTTGGACTTTTCATGCCTAGCAATGCGCTTCGTGAAAGCATAAGTGTTATCTGTGCTGATGTAAAGGTTTGATTCCAGTTCAGGACCCAAATAAGCATCACCTGCAACTAGTTCCAAAAATCTAAGTCCTCAGAAAAAAAAAAAGGGCTGGATTTTAGCAGCTATGAAGTAGTTATCACCACATAGTATGAGATTTGGTAAACAAAGTGTGGAATTTGCCTTTGTATACACCATCATTTAATATATTTGAATCCTGTTGCCATCCAATCCCGTGCCAATTTCTGTGCTCAGATTCAGTGTACCATCACCTTGAACTGTGTACCTTTACCCTCAGCAGCTCTTTAAAAATCCATCTCTTTTCCAAGGGAGAGTATGTAATAGCTACAGCTCTCCCAGGAAGAGAGGTTCTGGCATTCACCTTGAACTCCTGAATCCATCTGCCTGACCCAAATGACTGCAAGAATCCTGTACCTGTCTCAAACCCTTTGACAGTATCTTGTAAAGTGCAATGAAACTGCAGCATATGGGGAAAAAAGCTGTAAAACAAAACTCAGCCTTGATTCCCATCAAGTCAAGCAATAGAAGATGGATACAAAATTAAATTAAGATCACCTGCAGAGATGTGAGCAAACATTTATTAGATACAGTCGCCTCCACAGCCTCCCTCTGCCTTTCCCATAAAAGGCAGGACAAGGAATTATGACTATCTGTGACTGCACATCTGTCTTATCTGCTAGTGATTCTTACAAGAGGTAATACATGCCTGCAAGAGAGATCAAAGATGGACCCTAAAATGTTTCAAATTAACTATACTGCACAAGGCAGAACTTGCTATTCTCTCTCCCATATTCAGAGGGGTTAATACACAACACTGACATCCACAAAACCCATGCTGAAAACTGTTAAGCACATTTCAAATCCAAGCAACTATGCACATGAGGAGGTATCTGTGATATAACCCTGAAACACACAAGTTTTCTCCAAACTTGCTAGCTTGTATGTGGATAGTTCAGCTACAAAAACCTAAACCGCTCGCCTGTGTTGGTAGGGATTACTGCAAGACAACAGATTACATCAGTGTAAAACAAAAGCGTCAGACTAATTTTACACAGTTCAGCATTCTGCGAGAGAAAAAAATGGCAAAAGGGATAACAACTCATCTGAAAAAGAAAACTTCACATTGTATAAACTCATAGCCACTAAAGTGAGGATGTGACTTAAACCAAGATTCCCTGGATTTAAACAACTGAATCTTCCCACCTGGGAGCAAGAGAGTCTGGTCATGATAAATTGCTTTCATAAATGCAGATCATCCTGCTCTTTGATATCAAGTCTTCAGCATTTATTTTTGTTATAGTAAATAACTGCACCTACAGGATCATTTTACAATTCAAGTGTTTGCATAAACCTGTTGCAAGTCAATGTGCACATTCCCCAGGAGATTCACCAGTGAGACAAAGTCATTCTTTCTCCCAGCTAATGACAGGGATAGCCATGGGTTCAGGCTCCCTCATGAAATATTTACACAGCTATATCCTGCCATCGCTCCGGAAATGACACCACATTCGAGAGAGCTGAGGATTTACATCGAAGTCACCACTGAGGACCCTTTCTCCATTACCTGCTCTGGTTACAGGAGCATGAAACCAGAAACGTAAATTGCAGCTACACAGCAGAACAGGAATACAGGGGCCAGTAATGAGAGCTACATTGTTTAAGGTTTCAAAATTAACCCAAAAACCTGGGACATGACTATGGCAGTGCAGTTCAGTGGCAGCAGCAATAAAGAAAGGCTGATCCACCGTTTTAGGGCCTCCTGTCTCATCAGCTGACAACAGCTCATATCCAAAACGGCCAGCACACTTCCATGCACAGTATAAGTGTACTTCCAGTCCCACACCAACACTTGCACTCTCAAGATTTAACAATTTGCAGAGGCAAGAGGGCAGCATTCAGCTGTCACGGCAGAACAACTGTTTGCCACCTCCTCTGATGAAAAGGCAGCAGATCAAAAACCGCAGCTTGCAACTCCAGATGAGCATCTGTGCTCAGACAGAAGCTGCCCCTCAGATCAGAGGGGCTACTTAGGTCAGAGCCACGAGAACCTGATGTACACAGATACTTACACTTCTATATTAACTCATATATACAACGTACAGGCCTCTCACTGCTCAGGCACAGCAACAAGAAAGCTAAGGAGAAAGTAGTCAATTGTTTGAATCATGCATCAGCCAAAATCGTAGACAGCAATGAATTTTCACTGCCTATGTATAAAACCATACCATAGTGACTTCAGCCATGCTTGCTACCAGAAGAATGGGCACGAGAAGCTATGAGCAGGAAGTATTTTATTACTGTGCTCACTTTCTATTCATAAACTGGATTGTGATACATTGTTTTCCTGGTTTACACTACACTTTGATCATGGTGTTGCCATATTTTGTCAGTCAGTGAAAACTCAATGCCTAATTTCTCATAAAACTGCTGGACAACACCACCTCCCTTCCCCGCTCTAAATCATCTCCCAGGGTACGCTGCTACGAAAAGCGCAGTTCCCTTTTTGTCAGTGACCTCTAGTGGTGAGCACATGCAGGAGAGGAGGAAGAGGACGACCTCACGGCAGTTACACAGCAGTGTAACTGCTCTCCTTTCTCTCACCAAAGGAAAGCTTAACAGTACATCCACCCTTCTCTTGCAAGCTGCAGCACACAAGTCAATACAAGCTCAGGGACAGGAGTACCCATACAGCAGTGTGCCTTGTCCTCAAGTCCACAGGGTCACTCTCCTAGTGTCAGAGTTACAAGCAGCAACAGTGTTTTCCTCCTTCCCCCTCCCCAAGGTGATGAATGCAGATCCCCATGCTCCCCTTGTAACCCCCTTCCCTCCTAAGCACGCAGCCTCCTGTGATCCACAGCCTGGCTTGCTGTGGCCCAGTGGTGCCATCTCAGCTCAAACTGTTAAGCTTTGGGAAAAAGCTCAGAGAAGTCCACACTGTAGAGACACACAAGATAAGGAAGGCGTAATTGCAGACAGAGGTGGGTTAGTTGAGGAGGGATGGATAGCAGCTCAAGGGTTCACGAGGAAAGATCACTAAGGGAGAAAGAAGAGTCAGCAGATGGCAACACAGTACATCACAGGTCCATCCTGTGGCCAACTCTTCCCATCCCAACTGCCTGGCCAGCAAAGTGTGGGGAGCACACCAAGGCTTAGCCTGGCAGCTATTTAGATCCTCACTCCTTTTTGTGTGCTAGCCAAATAAATGAGTTTGATTTCCTGCTTGCACACTGAACACAAGAAAAGAAACATGAACAGAACCTCACAGAAAGAGGAACAGTAACACACTGAAACAAATCAGGAATTACAGTTGTCCTTGACAGCCTCAGCACAGGTTAGATCAAGCTCACGGGCTTGCACTACCAGCATAGCACCTCACCTTAGGGCAGCAGCCAGCAAGGCACAGAAGGTCTTGCAGCAATGTGTTACCACTTCACCTGCAGCTTTGCTCCCCATCACAACATACCAGCACAACACATGCCTGCATTTCAGCTGACATACCCATGGGCAGATACTGGAACAGGATTCATGTTTAGACACTGGACTGCGAATCACAGTGGCAGAGACATACATTCAGATCCGAATGTTAGTTGTGGAAGTTATTTCTCAGACTGAAAATAACAGGTATCCATCGCAGCATTTGCTCGGTGAACAAGCTGGTTAGCCCATAACTAGATCCGACACACCTCCAAGTATGTTCTTTTGGGACAGGTTCTCCAATAGCTTATATTTTATTCTCTCTCTAACTAGACCCTACAGATTCAAATCCAGCAGGTAATATTTTAATCAATTCAACTGATCAGTGACAAAGACCTGACAGTTCTATACTCGTTCTAACAGCAGTACCTTTGCTTTCTTCATGTGGCTCATGACATTGCCGAGATCTTCAACATCGATGACAGCATTTGTGCCTCCAGCTTCCTCAGCATCAGCCTCCTCCTCGCTACTGGTTTCAAAGAACTCCTCTGCCTAGGTAAGAGACCAGAGAGAAAAAAAAAGGAATGTATCTGAATGTTAAACATAAGACCTTCATCTACGCTAACCAGTGAAATCAACTCTCACAAGACTACTGAAAAACAAGGAATAGTCTACCAATAACCTGTACAATGTATATGAGATGCATTTAAACTTGGGGCTTTTATCAGTGTGTATTTTTAAGAGTTCAGACCACACAGACCACCTGAAACTCAGTCCAGATACCCTGTCTTCAGATTGCTCTGTTTTCCTCAGATGCCTAACTGATCACGAGACGCGATACAGAGGAGCCCAACTGCCACTGCATACCACAACGATCTGGAAGCCTAAAACCCTTTAACTCCTGCAGGTGCCCCCATCTGAATGCACAGGGAGTGAGAGATCTGCTTTCCAAGTCAACCTCTTCACAGAGCAGAAGACTCATCTCCCTTTCTGTACGCAGCCAAGATACAGAACAGCAGCACTGGTGTAACAGCAAGATTCAGTCCTCTTGTTCCTGCAGCAGACGGCACTCTCAAATTCACTCAGCCAGAAGAGCCCCGATTTTCCTACAAAATTCAATATGGCCATAGCAATCATTTCAAATCCACAATAAATGGCTTGGAGGGAGGATTAAAGTGCTATAGCAGCTCTGGGTCTTGCACTGTAGAGCAAGAGAGAGGATTTCTATTCAAAACCTGCAGTCAACACTCCAGAAGGCACAGATGATTACAGACACATTCAGAGGAAGTACAGGACTTGCTCAGATAACACTCTCCCAACTGTCTTTGGAAAAACCTTGGGATGCAGGCAAAGCACCTAAGCTTCAACAAGTTGAAGCGGAAGCAGATTAACTGCTCACAGAGAACTAAATGCTTCACTTGGCCATGAGACAAAGCAAAGACTCTGATGAGAACCCAGACTGGCTCCCTGGAGCATCTGTCACAACATATACCTCACCGTATTCAGAAGGAAGACTCCCTCATCATATAAATGCTATCTAGCCTAGGTCCATTACTAATGCCTTGGTTCTTCTTCTTGGATGGCTTATTCTACCTGTTAACCACCACGAGATCTCATCCCTCTTCCCCCTCTGCTCCACAATAAGGAGGTATCAAGCTCCCACAGCACCCCTCTGGGCTGTAGGAGCGAGGAGAGAAGTCAAATAGCGCTCCAAGGGGCACTAAACCAGAAACAAGGCCACGCGGATTTTAGCTCTACCTCAGTATTCTCATGTTCTGATGCCCCGTGTTCATGATCTGAGCTCTCTTTGCTCTGCTTCCTTGAAGATTTGCACTTCCCTTTCTTGCACTTCCCACTGCAGGGCTTCTTCTCCCCTCTGCAGAGTGCCTGGAGCCGACTGAGGAACTTGGCTTTCCAGGCTTCGAAGTCAGCCTCAATGCTGCCATGCTTGCTCTGGGCCACATTGCAGTCCCCCTCAGCACGAGTCATGATACGGCTGGCACTGAGCATCCACAGCCACCTGTCAATATTTCTTCCAACCTAGGGCAGGATGAAAGTTAGAGGCCAATTAAATGAAGCTAAGTTAAACAAAGCAGGCAATTAAGAAAGTAAGGATCAAGCCTGGAAACGGAGCTAGTGAGCTGCACAGCACTGCATGGCAGGGACTTCTGGACTGCCTCTTACCTGCTGACTCAGAGCACAGCCACAGGTCAGCCTGAACACCATCACACTATTGCGTTAAGGGGCAAAACGGTTTTGGCAGAAAATAAACCCCCTTGCGTTCTAACACTCCTCACCAAGGTGGGAGGCTAGGTGCGGCTAGGTTTAAATTCTGAGTGATGCCCAATTCACCACTATCAGTCCAGTCGTGTTTTATGTATTAAACTGTTACGATTTGGATACACTAATAGTAGACTGCACCTTTAGTCTAGTCGTGCTCATGAACTAGCATGGCCACTCTCAAGTCTTTCGTCATATTCAATAAGAAACCGAAACAACTAGCTACTTAAACAGTGCAGTTTATTTAAGCAACAGATATATAGGTTCTTATGGTTGACAGTGATAAATACACTGTCTGCAAAGCACGTGCAAACAAAAGTATTGTTAATTATACAAGACACATGACAGTTATAAACTATACAGCCTGGCTATAAATATAGGAAAGAGACTCTCTAGAGAGATCTCTAAATTTCCCAAGGAAGCCCTCAGTATAGTTTAAGTCTTACCCAAAGGCATCCCTATGGGGGGAAGAAAGGCTCAGTTCGTCGACTGGTCCTGGAAGTCAAAGGCAGTCTGTGACAGAGTCTTCCTTGACTTGTTCACAAGGGTGTCTTCCCTGATATCCCCCCTTTCTTGGGCTATTTTTATACTATTTTTTACCTTCAAGGTGGAGTTTGAGTGACTTTAGTCATAAATACCTGTATCATGATCGGTGTAACGTTCTCTCACCTCACATTTAAAGGTAGAGTTTACAAAAAATTCAGGGTGCAGACTCAAGGAGGAGTGGTTGCACCTTGGAGGCGGGTAGCCTTTGGGATAGAGGTGTGTTTTGGTATTATAATGACATTATAATGACCAAAGTCCTCACAAAGGACAGCATTTTGTCAAAATTCAACAGACCATTGGCTCAGGGTAGCAAGTACGCAGTTTATCAGTTCCATAGTACCATATCATTCCCATATCTGCAGTATTATCACAGGGCAGGGCCATGGAAGGTCCATTCCGCTCCGGCTCCCGTGTTCCTTTGCAAGCAATGTTGTATAGGGAATCGCAGATATAATGGATTCTTCGCATACTATCTGCAGCTGTATTCTACCCTAGAAACTTTTTGATTTTATACCTTTCCTTAATGCGTGAACAACGCTGTATTTTTGATCATTTTAGTAATTATTCCACACACACATCCCAGGCTCACATCTGAAAATACCTCTGCTATCATACTGATATGATAAGAGATGAGCTCTGGGAACAAGCTTCTTTGTGCTGTGCTTGTTGGTCAGAATGTCCACGTGTAACACGTTTCTTGTGTCCCCAGCTATGCAAACGTAACAACCTGGGGACAAGCCACGCCATTTTTCTGACTGAGGTGAATCTGACTACCAGACTAAGATGTTACCGTATTTTACATCAGGAAATAAAGCCAAAACCCACACAATACAGCAAAGTACATAAGATAGAGAAAAGCTCTCCAGACTAAAAGGCAGCAAGGTTTACAGTACTGTACCCTCATGCACTGACAGAAAGCTTTCAAAGATGGGAAATTAATGCAGTAAGGATTTACCAAATGTATTCTCATACCTCCCAGATTAATGCAGTGCTTATGGGATTCCTTTCCCACTTAAAAGGGCAGCACAATTGCTTCAAAGCCGCACTGCCCATGCCCTAAACCCAGTCTCTAATCAAGTCCACACAGTGGCTGCAATTCTCACACAAACTACCAGTAACATTCAGTTTTGTAGCATTTAAGAAGGCTTAGCCTTTCAGAGATGCAGAAATCAAAGAAAGGTGCACAGGAAATACTTACTGTATTGTAATGATCAACATAAACTGAGTTTCCCAGGCCAAACACAGCATATCTCAGGCCTTTCAGATACGTTTTCCCAAAGCGGAAGTCATTCGCAGCCTCTCCTAACCACTTACAGAACCAGGCTGCACTCTCAGTCGGCTGTCCATCTGTGTATGTAGCTACCAAGAACACACAAATGTTGCTGCTGGTTGTCTAAAAACATAAAGAGAACAGAACAGAAGAGATCACGGCACTTTTCAGAACTCTACATCAGGAAGACAGCTGGAACACATGGACAGTTGCAAGAAGTCAAAGACAAGATTTTTGCTAAGTGGGTTAAGAATCTTTGGTGTGGGTGCTGCAGGTGATAAACTCAACAGTGGTGAATGGCCCTCCTCCCTGCAAAGCCATCTTAAACTAGCCAAGGGACATCAAGCTGTCTTCCTCTACCTAACAGAGACATGGTGGTAAAACACAACTGGACACCTACCCTCCCTACCCCAATCAACAGCTTCTTGAACAGACTCTTGCAGTGATAAAGTCTCCCATGGATTCAACAAGCAACTATCAATATTCATGGAAGAAAAATCCATCACTGCTTACTCAATATAAACACACCTCCCAAAACGTTTAACTTGTAAGTCTTTGAAGGCTGCAGAAGTATCACCATCTACTTGTTCTGGTTTTGAACCCTTCCCCAGGTGTCACTGTCAGAGACAGAACGTGGGACCTGGTGCAGCCACTCTCACTTAACTCGCACTTGAACTAGCTCAAACAACATCACTGTCAGTATCAAAATATTCTACATGATCCTCGTAGTAATTTTCAAAATTCAGGTACTTTCTGCCAAGGACTGACAGGCCATACTCGCTTATATAGAAAGAAGGGAAGCAATTTTCAACACACAGCTTTGGGGATTTCCAGGATAACAGGAAAGAAATACAAGAAAGAAGAAAAGAGCCTTCACAATCCCAGGAAGAACTTGTATTTACTATTCATGTTTATAAGGTACCTACCTCCTCTGCTAAACAATCATCTGGATCATAGTCCCCCATGCTAATGATTTCCACAGGCAAATTAAGGGAAGTAACTGCTTCAGCCAGACCTGTGGCAAATTTCTGGAAGAAAAAAAAAAAATGCAGAAAGTTATAAATTACTTCAACCCAACTATTGTAAGGGTCAAAAGAGCCCTGCTATCATGAGATGCCTCCCAGCATGGGAAGAACAATGACACACAAGAACTGGACACTGGGCCTATAATTCCTCACATTTAAAAAGTGAGTACACTGGCTGAAAGAAGAGAGTTACATGAATTTTCACGACTAATGATTTTACAGGCACAAAAATTAAATTTCTTTTTAAGAAATAAAGCACCTAAATCAGCAGATCCCTCTAACAAGACCTGCTAGCAAATTAAAAGCATATTGCAAGAATAAATTTTAAGTTTCATAATCAATGTCTCTACTGTACATTCCACTTAAACGGAGTGAATAATATTTTTTTTAATAGTTTTCACTTATCTTTCATGTTAGGCAGTGACTTCTAATGAACTTTCTGATGAACTTTCAGCGTAGTATTTCTAAGACAAGCAACGTACTTGAATCTCAACAATATTTCAAATGAACTTCAAGCACATGAAAAAAAAGTAACTTATACCTTCGCTGTGCCAGTCTGGGACCCATAGAAAATCTTTACCCCAGCAACATAGACCACCTTTGCCTGCAGGGTGGCATATCCATTTACTAGTTTGTCTTTTATTCCTTCAGAAGCAGCTGGATTCCCATTGGATTCTTCACCCTAGGAAAAGAGTGTTGCGTTTCATTCAAAGTGATTTTAACCCCTTGGGAAAATCCCAAGGACACTTAAAATACAAATCCCATGACCAGACTCTCAGCACCACACAAATGCAACAGTCAAAGCATTTTAGCTTGTCACACAGAGAGAGATACAAAAGTAACTATTTCTCTGAACTAGGCCATGCTACAATAGACTCATCTCACACACCTGGGAGGTAACAGGATCCACAGCTGAACCTAAGAACCTCCTAAATCGCGCAGCAGAACTTTACTCACCCACACAAGGGGGTTTTAACTTTCTGAACATTCTAATTCCACTCACATCCTAAAACCAGTCCAGCCTCATCAATAACATTACTGGAAACATGAACCTGAAAACACCAGGCACAAGCAGAGTGGATTTATTTGAAGCAACGGAGCAATCCAGGCTGACACATCCGTAGTAACAAAGTGAGAATAGTTCATCTGAGATCTGCTCTAATATCAGAGCAATGAGGATGTTTAATTACCCACCAACATAAGACAATCCAGACTGAGGATTATAACCATCAAACTAGACTACGTTTGGGATTTGCAACCACCTAGGTGGGCTCACAGTGAAGTAGCACATTTCACTGCACCAAGTGGGTACCTTTACCCTGCAACTACTCACTTCCATGCACAGATTTTGTGGCCTTCTCAGACAAAAGTGCTTATGGGTTCAGTTACCTTCTTTTTGGTTTTGGTGGTGAAGAACTGAATGATGATCCAAATGCTGATCCCAAAAGCAACAACAGAATAGATGTAAAATCTGTGCAGCCATAAGGACACCAGGCAAGTATAGGAAAAGTTCCACGTATCCATTGAGACATTTAAATCTAGAATAAATCACAGACTTAGCAAGATTAGATTCCTACATATGAATTTAGAATGAGCACACAAGAAAATAATCATACAGGACCCACAGACTCATGACATTCCCAGTCTCTGCAGAAAACAGCTTTTAGCTAAATCAGTTGAATCACAGAGCCTTCACCTCCTGAGAGGTGTGTAAACTGACTTTCATCTGTGTATCCAAGCTAATGTTTTAGACTGTCATACAGAAACTCTGGGTTTTACTTAAGATAGAGCAGGTTCTGTTGTAAGGAAAAGCAGAAAAATACTTGTGCTGTGCAAGTGTCTGAAAGTAAAAAGTCCTTGTGAAACACCCACTGTACTGTACTGGTTCTAGTTTTCCAGAGACCCTACACATGCAGATCTCTGCAGCTAAAAAGCACCATCTCAAGGGGGAAATCATCTCCACAAAGCTTGCTGTGGAACAGAACCCTTGCTTGTACATGATAGACACCACTCTGGTTACAACAGCTTTGACCCAGAGTGTCAAGGCCACACTGAAACCTGGATTCAACTGAAAGTACTTTTTCAGAATTCCATCACGTGGGTGATGTTTGATTCAGGACAACTGAGACTGTACCCTGAATTTCAAGTTGGTTCAGAACATAATGTTGTAGCCAGGAGCACACTTGCACGGTGCCTGTGATTACCTATCTCATGTGAAACATTCAGAAGCTTAAATAAGGCTTGTTTGTGACGCTTATTGACTGAGAAACACAAATGACACCCTCCTACTGTTATCTACAGTCCTCCTGGATCTTGTTTTTACAGATACCAGACACAAGTACAGAAACGGAGTACTTCCAAGAAGCTGGAACTTTGTTATCTCACTTTTCCCCCGGGCTGTTACTTGCAGCACCAGATCAAAAGCTGGAAGGGATCCTCCTCACCCCTCCAACAACAACACTCAACACCCACACCCCCACCCCAAAAAAAAGCAGAGAGTGCTTGTCATTGTGTTGGCACCAGAACCCCAGTGCTGCTGGCCCACATGAGCAGCAAACGCCCCTCGAGAGGGGCTCCACAAACCCACCACAGGCCAGGTACCCTGCTGCTCCTCACCCCCTGTACCCACCCCTACCATCACCCCATGGCACCCATCCCCCAGGCCTGACATCCCACTGGAGCTGCCTCACTCTGGTGCCTGCCCCTCTGCGCCCACCCCATTTAATTCTTCCTCTGTACTCATCCCCA
>VWZL01001701.1:95193-111619 GCA_013396915.1 Stercorarius parasiticus
GGGGGGGGGCAGACCTTCGTGGGGCCTGGCCGTGGAGCTCGGGAGGGGCAGACCTGCGTAGGGCCCGGCTGTGGAATCGGGGAGGGGGAGACCCTCGTGGGGCCCGGCCGTAGGGCCCGGCGGAGGGCAGACCTGCGTAGGGCCCGGGAGGGGGAGACCTGCGTGGGGCCGGGCTGTGGAATTGGGGAGGGGGAGACCCGCGTGGGGCCCGGCTGTAGAGCTTGCATGGCATATAGCTGTGAAGCGCGGGGGCACCGTGAGTCCTGTGTGGGAGTACCCCAGACGCTGTGCGGTGCCTCAGCCATTCCCTGGGGAGTGACATTAGTGCAATAGAAGTTCCCAGGCACCACTGATCCAGACCTTGGCAGACTTTTGTTCCTCCTCGCTAAAATCTCTTGCTGACTTAATGGATTTTCTAATCCTGTCCAAATCTCTAGGGAGAAAGATCTCGATGAGGTCCTGCAGACACACACGGTGTTTGTCAATGTTTCCAAAGGCCAGGTGGCAAAGAAGGAAGATCTTGTTAAAGCATTTGGGACAGATGACCAAACAGAAATCTGTAAGATGGTAGGTTTCAACCACTTTGCCTTGTAAAAGCTTGGAGAAAACTTTCCACATGTTTTACGTAAGAGTCACACAGACATGGTAGGTTGCTTTTTTTACTGGAAGGTTTTCATAGAATGCAGCACCAATAGGTGCCAAAAGGATTGGGTTTTTTGTTAAGAAATGGGTAGAAAAGAGTGGTAACTCTGTGGCGTAGGTCTTAAATTTTATATTTGCATCTTACTGAACAGCGTTCTGAGTGTGCTGTATAACATACAGCCTCTATGCACTGATGTCTTTGGACAAGGAAAAAAGGTTACCCAGCACTGAAGAGTTTCCCACCTAAGATATGTTATGAAGGACGCATGGAAAGGAAGAGGAGAGTTGCTTATATGGGGCAATGCAATTACATTTTAAGAACAGATCTAGTTTCTTAGTCCTTCTTGGTAGGGTATGAACTGTGGACTTGTTGTGGGTGGTGAGAATTCAAGTAAATCTGGGCTTCTCTTTTTGTAGTTTAGTGTTTCGGTGATGTTTTTTTTCTCTGAAGTCTTTCCAGTGTTGCCTGTCATAATTATTCTTTTTCTGCACTTCACATCTAACAAAAGCATTCAAGCAATTGTTAAATTTAACAAAGTTACTAGAGTTTTCACTCTTCAGTCAAATATGTGATGTTTATTAACCGGGTTTTTTTTAATTTTCACTGTGCAGATTTTATCAAAAGGGGAGCTGCAGGTATCGGACAAAGAACGACACACGCAGCTGGAGCAGATGTTTAGAGACATCGCGACTATTGTGGCTGACAAATGTGTGAATCCTGAAACGAAAAGGCCGTACACAGTAATCCTTATTGAAAGAGCCATGAAGGATATTCACTACTCCGTCAAACCGCACAAGAGCACAAAGCAGCAGGTTAGTGTTCTTGCAAAATCAGCTTCTGCTCAGAGGCGTTGTCTTCAAGTGTAATTTCTCTGTTAGCAGTCACAGAGGGATCAACAAAGCTCCGTGGCCTAAAGCGTGCGGAATGATTACTCAGCTGGCTGGCAGTTGAATGCTGGATACAAGCAGCCTCTGAAACTTGTGCACTTTGTTGTCTAACCATTCAGGGAAGAGAGAAAGAAAGAAACTCGTTAAAGCAGCAACAGTGATATGCCTGGAACAGAAATAAAAGTTTCATGACTTATTTTAAATTGAGGCAGTAACTCAGGCTTTGCATCTGAGCCATGTGGGTTTCCGTTGTTCTACAGTACAACTGCTACTTACCAGTATTTTGGACAGGTTTTTTTAGTATTTGAAGTAATCACAGACTGCAAGAACTCTGCCTTTTCTTATTAATCTATCAAAATAGCCTAATAGCAAACTCCCTGCAGCAGAGTGGCAGCGATCAGTACTGAGAAATGTGTCTGAAGCTAACGGTTTGAGATTTTGATCTGTGCAGTGTTTTTTAAGCAGGTGTGTAAATGCTCTTTCTTGATGTCTTTACAGGCACTGGAAGTGATCAGACAGCTAAAGGAGACCATGCAAATTGAACGTGCTCACATGAGGCTGCGATTTATTCTTCCAGCAAAAGAGGGGAAGAAACTGAAAGAGAAGCTCAAGCCACTGATTAAAGTTATTGAGAATGAAGACTTTCACGAGCAGTTGGAAATTGTAAGTGATAGAGCAGTCCTTGGGTTTCGTGCTTGATTTGACTACACCTGTACAGTTTACTAGAAGATTAATTAATATATGGAAGTGGTTTAGATAACCTGCAAGTTTACCAGAGATTCTAAATTAGAGGTGTAGTTTGTAGTTTTTAATTTCACACAATCCTAGTGATGAAAGCTTGGAAGTAGCCTTTATTACAGAGTTTGCTGCTTCAAGCAGAGAAGCACAATGTAATTTCTCCTAAGCAGTGACTCTCCCACAACACTGATAAGTTTCTCTGCAAGTGTGGAATGTTACTCTTATTTATTTGGTGGGTCAGGCCTGTATTTTAACAGTGGTTAATTAGTTTTTTAAAAAATAGTATGTGGTAAAGCAAAATCTGGTATTGGTAAAAATCTGTCTGAGAGCAGATTAGAATCTATCAATCCCAACTGTCAAAGGAGATGTCCAGCATGGGTAAATGGAGCTGCAGAACTTCTATGGAAAGATTACTTGATAGAAATCGCTTACCAACTCTGCAAAGTCCTTCTCAGTAACTAAACAGTAACTTTTTTACACAAAAATTAGTGTTGGACCTTAGAATCATTTAGGTTAGAAAAGAGCTTTGAGATCATTGAGTCTAACTGTTAACCCAACTCTGCCGCCTTGAAAGGGGGCTAATAAAAATTAAATATTATTGCTTGACTGATGAAATGTGAAATATTTCAGGTGTGCCTTATTGACCCAGGCTGCTTCAGGGAGATTGATGAGCTGATCCGGAGTGAGACAAAAGGAAAAGGAACACTGGAAGTGCTCAGCCTGAAAGATGTGGAGGAAGGAGATGAAAAGCTTGAATAACAACAACCTTCCTGGAGCGACTCTACTTCAACAACATCCAATGAAATGACTGGCGGTAGCCACTCTCTTCTGTTAGGCCTTCATGTTTTTTCCAATCTCTTGCTGCCAAATATTTTCTGACACTAATCCTTTGGGATTTTTCCATGCAGTGTGGGTTTTTTTTATCATTTTACACTTGCTTGGTTTACAAATGGGTTTGCCTGTAGGAACATTTTGTGTCAGAGTTGCACTAATGAGGATTGAGATAAGACCCGGTGCGGAAGTTACTCGAGCTTTGGTTTAGTTTAAGGGTTGCTGTTGAAGAGTGTTTGACTGGTACGGTGCCAATCAGTTTTGCTCTGAGTTGTCAGTGTTGAGTGGAAGATTGCAGAGGTCACTGAGGGGTGAGTTTTGTATGCAAGGAGAGGAACCTGAAGAAAAGGGAAGCTGCATTTTCACTTCTAAACAGGTGCAAAGTGTGCATCGTGTCTAAAGTGATCTCTTGGCAGCATAAAAACTGACTTAGACTTCCATAATTGGCTGCTTGATAATTAGAGTACTTTAAAGGACCATTCTTATAGATTTCCTTCACTGGATATAACAGTACTTGCTGAATTAGAAAAAATGTTCTCCAAATAACTTATTCATAAAATATATTTAGCTACATTTAATACAAATGAACTATCATCTATTTATATATTACAGATACAGAAAGAAATAAAATAATTATTTTTGTTAATAGTATAGGAGGTATCTCTGGCTGTGGCGATGCTTCGTAGGCTGAAGGGGGGTAGCCTGCGCTCGTGAGCTGTTCTCATTCGCGTGATAAAGTGAATCTCGAACCGGCAGTGGTGGCCTCTGGCCATTGAGGCAGACAGGCTTTTGTTGGGCCGTAATTCCCTAGCGGTAACTTTTGTATGTGCCCCTTTTCTCTTTAATGCGATAGAGAACAATTCTGGCAGCTGTCCTTTATCCTCTGGGTTTTTTATGCTGCTTTCTAATACATGCACTGAATTTCCAGCAAGCTCCTGAGGCATGGTGTACAGTTCTTGATAATTCTGTTAAATCTTGTTTCAGCTGTGTTAAACAAATGCTTTTTAAGTTGAACTTGTGTATTTCAAAGAAGAGGGGAAGAGAGGACAACAACTGGAGAAGGAGATAGTAAAAATACATACCACCAGGGAAAGCATATATCCTTGGCTGACTAAAAGCTAAACCAGCGGGAATTAAGGAGCCTTTGGTATTAACGTCCCTGTTTCCATGCTGATAGCAGGCAGCAAGTCAGGAGCTGCGGGCCAGCCAAGGACGGCTCTCTCCCGGATGAGCATGTGTTGTGTTCATTGTTTGCTGTGTGCGTGACTCTGCCTGTTAGATGACAATTGGACAGAGCTCTGGTTTGTACTCTGACATAACCTTTTCCTTTGTACCATTAACACATTGTGAATTTTCTAGAATTTTTGCAGGGAGAGTTGAAGTCAGCTGGACGGGGAGAGTTTTGACCTGTGGGGTGCCTGCAGCACTAGATCCTTAGTCAAAGGCTTCCTTGTGGAAGCTGAATTTTGCAGCAGTCTATTGGCATGAGCTTGTGCAAGGTTGGGTTAAATTTCTTCAGCAGCATTTTGGAAGGACCTGCCACTGTAGAGTCTGCGTTTTGCTGAGGGCCAGTGAAACGGAGATTCTTGAACCATTTTATCCAATCTGAAATGCTTTCTCTTGCTCTCAAGGTGATCTTCCATGGTGTTTAAATCCTGCCTAGGAAGGTTTAGTGGCATAATTAGATACTTGCAGTGTGGATACAGGCCCAACGTGGAGATCTCTGCATGGACAGACTGGCAAGATGCCTTGTGTCTACGAGCCATTGTCTTTCAAACGGCCATCTCTCCATGCATACTTTGTGAAGCACTGAAGATTATTATGTTAATATTTAGCTTGTCACAGGCTATTAGCGCTAACATGCAACTCATAAATCTGCAAATGAGACACTGAGTAAGAGCCTCAGTTGATGTTGTGTCGGTAATACTTGATTCCACAGTCCTGTGATTTCTTTGTTTTCTATGGTCAACACCTAGAGCACAACAGGATGGCTGCAGGTTAAAGATCTTGAGTTACAGAAACAATATCTAAGCTGATTTACGAGCTTGGTGCTGGGAAGGCAATTTCCTTATTAAAGTCTTTTTCTGTGAATCAAGCGTTAAGGATTTTCTCTGGTAGAGGGAGCTTCATTTAATTTATCAACAAATAAATGCACATGCTTGCATTTCTTGTCATATTTGTAGTTCAGCAAGAATGTATGGTAAGCATCGAAATAAATATCAGTATTGGTAGCTGGTTTGTTCTTGCCTGTTTCAATAGGAGTGTAACTCCCTGCAGTAATTAACTGAAGTTTTCTGGCGTTTCCTAATTAACTGAAATTTCCGAAGGTACATATCTAGGTAGTAATAGACTCCTCTTGCCATGGGAAATAAGCTGGCAGGTTCCAGGGGAGCGCTGGGAGTGTGGTTGGGTATACAAAATCGGTCTCACCCGGTTTCTAGTGAGGCTTGGAGTGTCCCCGGGCTGGGCGGGGTGCAACTGCCGTAGCCACGGTGATGGGAAACACAACTGGGATCCCCACTCCCAGCCAGCGTTTGGCTACCTCAGGGAGCTCAGTAATTGGTTATTAATTAATCTGTTGCCCACAGAAGCGGAGGGAAAGGGGCTGTGAGTGGCCATGGCTGAGCAGGAGTGTGGTGTGGAGCAGTTGGAGGTGCCACGACAACGGTTCCATGGGCACAAGGAGCTCAGCTCCATCCCTGGTGAGAGCCCGGGGACCAGTGGAGCCGCCATGGCCACCATGCAGGCAGCAGGGCTGGAAGGCCGCGGCAGGAGCACCGGCACCGGGCCAGGCCTGAAGGCAAGCGTCAGCCAGCGCATCCAGCAGCTGCGCACCGTCATCACCTTGCAAGGTGCTGCCCCTTGGGCTTCACAGGGATGTCCCAGGGCAGGCAGGGGGGCTCTTGGTCCCCCCCATCATCCTGCATGGTACCAACATCACCTTAATGTCCTCCAGAGCAAGGGAGGAAGATTTTCACGCTGTCATGTGAGGAAAAGCTCAGTCAGAACAGAGAGCTGCTCCCCCGCCTGCGTGAGGCGGTGCAGGAGGACATCCATGCCCTGGACCTTGTCCAGAAGGTACCGGCAGGTCCCATCTGCGGCACCCCTGCCTGCTGCTGGCCCTGCAGAGCCAGCTCCTCCACCGCATCTCTCCCGGAGCAGGCAGCACAGGGCAGCAGTAGGATGTGACCGTCCCCAGGCTGACGGTGACATTTTCTCTGCCCCTCTCCTTGCTCATAGTGCAACAAGCTCACCGTTGCTGAGGCTTGCGGAGTGCAGAAGCCCTTGGGCATTGCTTTGGCCAGGAAGACGGTGGAGGTAAGGGCAGGGTCTCGTGGGCACGGGCTGCTTACAGGGCGGGGGCTCTGAGGACGCTTGGATGAACAGGGTGCA
Organism: Stercorarius parasiticus; assembly: GCA_013396915.1. Taxonomy (NCBI): domain Eukaryota; kingdom Metazoa; phylum Chordata; class Aves; order Charadriiformes; family Stercorariidae; genus Stercorarius; species Stercorarius parasiticus. Next base: position 101,686 of record VWZL01001701.1, read on the forward strand.
CAGCAGAGGGACCTGGGGCCGGCACAAGGACACGGGGCTGGTGTGCCGAGACATGGGGCGTTCACATGTGGTCCCATGGGGCCCTTTTCCACCATGGGACCCATCTGTGCAGGTCCTCGTTTAGCTCCCTGAGCAGATCCTTTGCCCCAGCAGAGCTCCTGCCCATCCCACCTTGCGCGTCCCCGGGGCTGCCCGGGTTCCTGCGGGGTCCAGCTGCATCCCTGGGAGAGAGATGCTGTCTCTGCCCTTCGCTGCCTGTCCCAAGGTTATGACCTGGTTACAAGCCCATGGAGATGGAGGCGCTGGCCTCGTGGAGCTGCCGTTGCCTGGGGGCCTCTTGCGGGGACAGAGCGGTGCCACTGCTCTCCGCCAGCATCCGCATCTGGGGCACCGATCGATTTTATTGATGCCTACCCCGGTTCTGCATTATGCAGAGCCCCTAAGCGCGACCCACCACTGCCATCAGCAGATGCCCACCTCTGCCTTACCCCAGAGTCCCCAGAGCGAAGCTTTCCAGACCCAGTCCTGCCAAGGGAGTGACAATGTCCCGGAGCAATGTCCCAGTGTCCCTGGCTCTAGCCTCGGGGGAGTTTTCCAGGCAGGATCCCCTTCTCCTGCGGTTGCCCAGCGAACCCTGCCTGCAGCCTGGTGAACTCTCGCGTGCCCATCCAGGTGGCCCAGGAGAAGCTCCGGGCCAAAATCTATGAGCAGGTGAACACGTGCAACATGCTGCTGTACCAGCTGAAGCAGCGGAGCCGAGCCTGGGATGAGCTGCAGAGGCGGCTGCAGCAGCTGAAGGATGTCCAGATGGATGACAAGAGACACCAGGCACAGGTGCAGGTACCCAGGACCCCTTCCCGGGGTGGCAGCACCCACTGGGGATTTTAATCCGACCTTCATTCCCTGGGTGGGTGCTGGGCTTGGCATGCACTGCCACCCCATGTCCCCCGCTCCCGTCTCTGCCCCAGGTGATTCGCCAGCTGGAGAACAGCATTGAGAAGATGCTCACAAAAGTCCATGCTGGACAGAAGGTGACCACCCTGTACCTGGCAGTGAGGGATGTCCTGAGGAAGGTGAGCTCCTCCTCACTGTGCCACTGTCCCACCCGCTCTCCCTGCAAAGGCAATGAAGTGCCTCAGGAGCTGTGCTGGTGGGACGCACTCCTGGCTTGGTGAGGTCCTCCTGCTCCCCACCATCCCCTGTCACAGCACGCAGGAGACACCCGGGGCTCGGTGGGGTGACACGCTGTGGCTCCCTGTGTCCCAGGAACTGGCCCACCTGCCTCTGCACTTGGACCTCCTGTACGGGATGGCTGAGCGGTACCATTGGGAGCTGGAAGACATGGAGCTCATGGCCTCGAGTGCCCTCAAAGCTGCTGATGTAACCAAGGTGAGATGGTCTGGGACACCTTGGGGCCCTCTCCCACCCTCCAGAGTCCACACACAGCACCACATGCCCGGGCTGGTGAGTCTTCCTGCAATAAAGACTGAGGTGGGCTTGCCCACCAGCAACTAGATGCCTCCATAGCTCCTCCCGCATCTTGCTCTTGGGTCAGGTGGACTGGGGACAGCCTTCCCGAAGCACCACCCATGGTGAAGGCAGCATGCTCCATCCTTCAGCCCTCCTTGCCCAGTTTCCTTGCTAGCCTATTTACATGGTGGGGAGTCATTTTTGGCACTGGCCACGCCAGTAGCTCAGCTGGCTCACAACGGTCCATCCCAGCTTTGACAACCGCTTCTCCCTTCTCTGATATGCTCCAGGAGGAAATGACCAAGATGGAAACCCGGTTCCGTGCGGAGCGAGAGCTCCGGTACCGCTCCCTGGCTGCCCAGAACGTGCCCATCGACAGGCTCTGGCTCAAGGAAGCAAGCGAAAAGCATCTGAAAGCAGTGAGCCGGGGGGGTCCCGGGGCAGGCAGGGCTGCAGGCAGATGGCGGGCATCAGTGCCAAGCCCGCCATGGGTGGGGAGCTGCAGGGCCAGCTCCCCCAGGGTGCCAGCAGCTGGAGGGGTGACGATGAACATCCTTGCAGCAAGCCAGGTACGAGCTCACCATGGACTTGACGAACCTGCACTTGCAGGACCCGGTGGAGGGTGAGTGCCTGGTGGGGTGCAGGGGGGTGGGACACGGGCGCAGCCACAGGCATCCTTCTCTAACGCTTCCCTCCCATCCTAGACACCAAACTGAAGGCCACCAAGTCCCAGATGGAGCGTGAGGCCTGGGTGACCGAGAAGATGGAGAAGGCCAAGGCTGCAGTGCAGTGCTCCCGCCTCTGGGTAATGTAAAAACCCATCTCTGGTAAAACCCTGGGCTGCTCGAGCTGCAGGGAGCTGAGACCTCTCTGCTCACCTGGTTTCATTGCGGGGTTATCTGCTCTCCTCTGCCCCTGGAGCCCCTCAACGCCCCTCTTGTGTGGGCAGAGATGGAGCTGCTTTTCTCCATGCCATGAGCTTGCAGCAGTCCATGGTGCAGAAACCTCCCCGAGGCCACGGCCCAGATCCTGTACCCTGCAGGAGCACCGTGTGCTGAGTCCTTGTGCTCTCCCCTGGCCAGGACATCCCCAGCAGGCTCCTGGCACAGCAGAAGTCCTCGGTGGACCTGGAGCAGTATGTCAACGAGTGCAAGGAGAAGCAGCAGTCACTGAAAGGGAAGCTGAAGGAGCTGGAGCTGAAGCAGGCTGAGCTGAAGTTTCGCCAGCCCCCCAACACAACCAGGTGCTGCTGGCCTTGGGACAGCTGTGTCAACAAGGCCACCACCCTTGGGGGGGGACATGTGCATCACGGGTGTCCCAGCAGGGCACCCCTTCATCCCACTGCAGCCACCCACCCCTCCTGCAGTGGGAGGTTTTCTGAGCGGGGTGCTCCCCTGACTCTGGTCCTGGCAGAGCACCCAAAGCTCCTGCTGGGGGAGCAGGAGGACCCTTGCTCCTTGCCTGGCCTGGGAAGTGGGACCAGCATGGAGCTGGGTCACAGGCAGCATCTCTGCTCTGAAGTCCGCTGGGGAGGGGGCAACCTGAGCAGGTTTTGCAACAGATTTGGAGTGTCTCTGCACCCCTGTGCATTAGTGTGGATGTGAATGTGGTTGGTTCCAGGGTGCTGGAGGAGGAGCTGAGGATGAACCTGCAGCTGGAAGAGGCTCGGCTGGAGCAGATGCGAGCCCAGATGCTGAGGAACCAGGAGCTTCTGGTTGAATTTGAAAACGGCATTGACAACCTCTTTGTCCGTCTGCATGGCATCACCGTGCCCAACCAGGTACCTGTGTGGCTCTGGGGTGAGCGCAGCCCCAGACGGTGCAATGGCACAGCACAGTGACACTTGGTGCAGCCACCATCACCCCAAGTGGCTCATTTTCCCCACTAAGGTTGTTCTTCTCTCTCTGACTCCAGGACGATTCTGTCAAGGCCAGTGGGGTGGAGGAGAAGCTCCAGCACTGTGAGCAGAAGCTGCAGTACCTGTTGCAGCGGGTGGCCGACTTGCCCCCCGAGAGCCACAGCCCCGATGAGAACAACGAGGTGTGTGGGGGCTCCATCCCTGCTGTGGTATCTGGGGACCCACATGGGGCTCTCCTGGATGGCCCATCCTAAGATGTCCTCCCGGCTGGGAGGATGGAGGTGGCCCCAGGGAAGAGTCATGGAGCAGCTCAGCCCCAGGTGGCACTGGGCACTGCAGGGTGTCCCTCCCCAGGGGGACATCAAGGTGGGGACACCCCTTGGGTTGTAACACCCACCCCCCCTTCAGCAGTTAACCCAGGGTGTCTTTCATAGACTTTCGTGAAGGTCAGGAATTTTCTGGAGAAAACAACCGCGAATGATCCACAGAACCTGAAGATTTCCTTGGATGACATAGGCAGCAGCATCCAAGGTAAGGAAGGACAGTGGGGATGCGTCCCACAGTGACTGTCCCAGCCCCTGCCCCTGGGGGTTTCTGGGCATCCTTGCCTGTCTCCCACTGCCCCAGCAGACCCCAACCCATGAGTTGTCTCCAGACCTTAGGGCTGACCTTGGCTGTCTCCAAGGCTTTGAGTGTGGTTTTAGGTGGGGATGTGGAAGAACGAAGGCAGCCAGTGGAGTGGGGGGTGTCGAACCACAGCAGGAACAAGGAGAGATGCCATGGGGCAAGGAGGGAGACCCTTGTCTTTAAAATCACCTGGTTGTGAAGAATAACCAGTGCTTGGATCTGTCTGTGGCCACCTCCTGCTGGATGCTCTTGGAGGAACCACTGAGCTTTTGGCAGCTTACCACCTTTTTTTAATGAAGTGAAAGCTGTGCCCACCACATGGCTCCACCACCCATGGCTCCACCCATGGCTTCAGACCTTTATGGGAAGACCCAGCAGTGTTGGAAACGGGCCACAGCAGTGGCATTGCCAGGCCCTGCAGGTCACCCTGGGATGCTGGGATGGAAAAGACAGTTAGTAGTGCCTGTGCTGGAGGGCTCGGCATGAGGAGCCTCACCATGATGCCACCAGCCTTCCAAAATGTGCCAGCTCACCCCAGGGACACGGGCAAAGCAGAGGTGGCTCCACAGCCTCTCCTTAACCCACTCCTCTCCGCTTTCTCCTCCAGACCCCTTTGATTTTGCTGACAAAGACCACGGCCTTGTCCTCACCCGGGAAGACATCAAGAAGCAGGGGCTGCACCTGATCGAAAGCAAGAAGAAAGGCAGCAAGAAGAAGTAGAGGTCGCTTGCTCCATGAGACCTTTGGATGCCCTAGACCACCTGGTGTGCTTTGGATGCCCCACACCACCCCTTGTACCCTTTTTCCAGCAGATTTAATAGAGCAGATCTTTTTCATTCCTCCCAGGCCTGTGGTAAAGCTGGATCTGGGGGGTCCTAGATCACATCTGCCACCCGGGACACATGGGGCACAAATCCTGAGGAGTGCTGAGCTGGGTTTGGAGGCAGCCCCATCCCCATGCCTTGTCCCCCTGCCCCTGGCCCAGCTGCTCTTCCTGCAGATGTGGGGATCGGCTGGGGTGGGGACAGCTTTTTCCTGGCCAGAGCAAAGCTGGGGGCAGGCTGGCTTTCTCCCCCTTGGTCCCATGGGGTCAACACCTTCCTGGGACTTCTGCCCCCCAGACAGCTCTGGACCCCAATGGGCTGGCATGTTTCCAAGGCAGCTATGGGGAAATGTGGGTCAGGAGCTGAGACTTGTACGGGGATCGTACCTCAGGGTGGGTGTCCGTGCGTGGGAGCGTAGGGGCAGACCCTGCCTTGGAATGGGAGAGGCAAATCTGGGAGGCAACTGGGGACCTGGGACTGTCTGACCTGTCTGCGGACCCTTTGTGCGTCTTCCCTCCCCTGGTGCCTGCACGCATGTTGTGCAACTCGTACTCACAACCCTCAACTCAGAGCAAACACCAGGCACTACCTTAGGGCTGCAGGGTCTAACCCAACGTGACCTAGGACAGCAGAGGATGCTACACCAAGCTTGGGGCTTGGGGATGGATCCCCAGCCCTGCTGGTGGGTCATGGACATCCAACCACGGAGGCCACGTTGTCTTCTCTACAAAGGCACTCATAAAACAATGCCGCAAATAGATGGTGCTGTTTCTCCAAGCACAGCCAACACTGAGGGCTTCTGCCAGGGACCTGTAGTCCTGGCTGGACACCCAGGAGAGTCTCACCTCATGTATGTCGCAGGAGGACATCAGCATCAGACCAAGGTTTCAGTGCCATTTCTACTTGGTCCCTGTACTTCATGCTGATATCGCTTGTGACATCGTCATTGCAGGGAAGGAATGGCTGTTTCTGCCAAGCCTCCCAGCAGACTGGCAGGTCACACCAAATGGTCTTGGTGGGTTTTGTGGGACTACAGGTATGGGGAATACATTGCCAAAATACAGTGCAACTTGTGTCTTTTAAAGGAAGCTCCAGAAATAGCGTAATGTGCCAGTGACGTCATCTGATGGAGCTTCCCAGAACAAATAGCCATATAGGTGGGGTCTTCTGCAGTTAAAGACCACACTATCATTACATTCGTCCATCTCCTGTCCCTGTCCTCATGTGCCCACCACAGCCAGGGTGTGGGCTGGGGTCTGGACCAGGGAGTCCTTGGCTGCCAGGAGCCACCCAGTCCTGGCAGCAGCAATCTGAAAATACCCTGCAAACCAGGGGGGCAAGTGGACAGCGTGGGTGGATGGGGCTGGGCCACTCAACACACCCAGAGTTTGAAGGAACAGCCAGGCCACGTTGAGTAGGCTATGCTCAAACAGCTGTCCTTAAGAAGAAAAATACCTGCACAATGCCACATAAGGTGACTCTCACCACCCTTCTTGCTGACTAGAGCAGAAGACATCCCTGCTTTAGGTGCAGAGAGCCACCAGGCTGATGTTGACATTGGTGTACCCCAGGCTCTTGGTGCCCTCCTGGCACCCTGGGGCGACACAGTTGCAAGGAGGGCCAGTATTGACCATAAATCATGGAATATCTGCCTGTCCACAGGCTTTTGTACAAACCATCCATCCCCTCCCTCTTTTCATAGAATCACAGAATGTATTGGGTTGGAAGGGACCTTTAAAGGCCATCTAGTCCAACCCCCCGGCAGTCAGCAGGGACGTCTTCAACTAGATCAGGTTGCTCAGAGCCTCATCAAGCCTGACCTTGAATGTCTCCAGGGATGGGGCCTCCACCACCTCTCTGGGCAACCTGGGCCAGTGCCTCACCACCCTTACCCTAAAGAATTTCTTCCTAATATCCAATCTAAATGTTCCCTCTTTCACTTTGAGGCCGTTGCCCTGTGGGATTTACATTGCCCAGGAATTACATTCCCTGATCCAGAGTCCTCCCCGTCCTTCCTGTAGGCCCCCTTCAGGTACTGGCAGGGGCTCTAAGGTCTCCACGCAGCCTTCTCTTCTCCAGGCTGAACACCCCCAGCTCTCTCAGCCTGTCCTCACAGCAGAGGGGCTCCAGCCCCCAGATCATCTTCATGGCCTCCTCTGGCCCGGCTCCAACAGCTCCGTATCCTTGTGCTGAGGGCATTAAAGGTGGAGAGGTGGCTGAAAGACTGGTGGGGGGTCATTTTTTGCACTGTCTACTGCTGCAGCCAAAACAGTTTTGCCTATGACAAGGCTGTAGGAGCCGGCAAGAACCTGGTGTTCGCCTTTACAAGGTCTGGCGCAGCAGAACTATGGAGGATCAATTTTTGTCTCAATGGGCTTAGAAGCAGCAGCTCCAAGGCATGTCTCTTAGACAGCAGCACCGCACCACTGAATAAATATGAATGGTTTGAAGCCAATTGATAAACCAAAGAGAGACTCTAGCTTTGTGCACCTGGCTACATTGGGGGTGGTTTCCTCTTGTGATGTCCTCAGGGCCTTCTGAACGGTTCCCTTTCCTCTCCTGGTGATGCAGAAACAAGCATGCACCCCACAGGTGCTGCAAGGGGAAGTCACGGGTTTCATCTCTCCTCTTACCAAGAATGCCAGCCTGAGCAGCGATGACTCCACAAACATCTGCCAAAGTCTCATTTCAGAAACCCATCTCTTGGCAGTGACATCACCAAATCCAAGATCTGGGATCTCTTGGTCAACAATTCCCGGTTCCAGGTATTCTGATAGCCTGAAGGCCGAGGAGAAGAGAAGAAGCAAATAATAAGTGTTTTGTGGCTGGTAGAAATGAAGAATGACTTTTTAGAGCATGGTGGTGGTGCTTTGTCCCTTCTGCCCTCCCCTGATGTACAGAGGAGCAAGAAGAGATGGGAAGGCTTTGGGGAAGACCTCCATATGCTGAGAAGTTTCCTCTCCAGCCTTTAAAAAGTATTTGGTGAAGAGCAGAGCCAACATGCCTCAGCTAGACCGGGGGCTTCCCGTCATTTGGGATAAACCCTGAAAAAAATGCTTCCAGCTCTTGGTCTGGTCTTTCCACTCTGGCTGTGGGGAACAGAGAAGCCGCAAAATGTGTTGAAGACTTCTCTCTGGTAGAGCTGCACTTTTTCAATCTCTGTTTGTGGAGAATCGGGTCTGTGGCCCATTTGCCAGCTGCAAGGTAATTCTGGGATGTTTTAGGGTCATAGAATAATAGAATTCTCTAAGTTGGAAGAGACCTTTAAGATCACCACTTGTGACCAGCTGCCAACGGGATTTAGCTGCCATTAAAAGAGGGGAAGAGCTGCAGCACGCAATACCGTGGTGGTTTCAGGTCTACTGGAGATACAAAGGCTACCTGATTCATCAAGAGCATTCGCTGAATGCATTCAGACGTAGCATCCCAAATCCTCGTCACGTCTGCAAGGCGAGGAGAAGGCATGTCACCCTGCAGCTCCCAGCCAGGCAGCGTGCTCCCAACCGGGCGGATGGCGCTGGGTGCAATCGGACTGACTGCTGCTGCCCTGCCCGCGCCCGGGAGAGGCAGCGCTGGAAATGGATGTGACAAGTGGCAAAGAAGTGCAAGAGAGAGCGGGAAGAAACCAGAGGCAGCGCCTTGGTGCCTGGATTTAAACAAACCACTCAACCATGGGTGCCCCAGGAAGGCAGCGTGGGGTTCAGAGCAGCACCTGGGCGTCCTCCTGCCAAAGCAACCCCTGAGCTGTATGGGACCCTCCTGCCTGCAACGGGCAGGGGAGCAGCACGGGGCATCGCAGGGCGCTGCCCCCACCCCACGGAGGCTGTGGGGCAGGAGAGCCACGCAGGGGGGTCCCCAAGCTGGGGCTCGCCCCATGCGCACATCCCCAAATGCTGGGAAAAGAGGTGGGGTTGCACAGTGCTCTCCGATAGGGGACAATAGAATTAATATAAGGAATAAATGAATAAACACAGGGGAGGGAAGAAAGGGCTGGTGCTGGTTGGGGTTTCATTAGGGGCAGGGATGGGGTGGCACAGCCGGGGGAAGGAGGACAGAAATCTCCTCTTCTGCCCTGAGGAACCTGTACTTCCTTCCACTGCGCTCACGGACAAGTGCTTGCCGGGAGCTCCAGCACAGGCGTCTGCAGCCGGTGAGAAACCTAAAATAGGGCATCGGAGAATTCACATTGGAGCATTTGCTGTGCGGAAATATCTCTGCCCTGGAAAGGCTGGGTTTGAGTGGGTTTGGGGTTTTTTTTTATTTTTATTTTTAAAGATGTGATCAAAAATCACATGGAATGAAGCACAAGGAAGGGTAGGCACAGGCTGAGACTGTCACCAGAGCCTCAGCACTGGGTTTTATCCTCCGGGGAGAAGGGGGACCAGGCTAAATCAGCCGGTTTGGGGCCAAACAAGAGGCTCTGTTGGGTGTTCTGGGAAAGGAGAGGCTGGCAGGGCCACCAGTGCAGGGGTCCACCTTGGAGCGCTGGGACCTGCAAGGATGGGATGCAGGAGGAGGCAGGGTCACACATCCCAGCCTTTGGAGCACGAGCTGCTTGCCCGTGAGGAAGGACAAACATTTTTCATTTCCTCATTGATGTTAAGAGGGCTAATATTTGTGATGGTGGGTTTGAGCCCAATAAATAGCCAATTTTGGCATCACTGCCCAGAGGTGGTTTTCAGCATCTTTGTAAAATGGAGGGAGCAAGGTGGGACCGAGGCAGGGAAGGAGGGAAGGACCCCACGGGGGTGGTTTCCTGCCCCAGCTCCAACCCACGGCAAGAGGAGAAGTTGCAGCAGGCGGTGGATGGTGCTGAAAGCTCCTCAGCAGGCAGCCTTTCTCCACAGCAGAGACCATGTTGGTGGCCTCCTGTGGAGCGTCTCTCCCAGGTCCATGTCTGGCTTGTGCTGGGGACCCCAGAGCTGGAGGGTCCCGGGGGGGTGTGAGGAGAGCGGAGCAGAGGGGGAGCGTCCCCTCCCTCGCCCTGCTGGCCACGCTGCTGGGGATGCAGCCCAGGAGACGCTTGGCTTTCTGGGCTGCAAGTGCACGTTGCCGGCTGATGTCCCATTTGTCACCTGCCGGTATCTCCTAGTCCTTCTCCACTGGGTGCTCTCCACCCATCCATCCATCCCTCCATCCCTCCCTCCCTCCCCCA